>OX030951.1:63664004-64044367 GCA_943735915.1 Pherbina coryleti
ATTTATAGGGAGGTAAGCTAAGATTTATTAATTTTAAAGGTGCATGGCCGCTATGTCAACGAACTTTGGAAACCCAGGTTCGAACCCCAGCAGCGACAGAAAATTATTTGAATTAAAATAATGTTTCTGTACGGCCGCCACCTCTCTGCAGACAATGGCAAACCTCAGAGAGTAATCAAAATGCCATGTAAAGCTTCTTGAGAACGAGAACATTCCGTTCATCGCCGTTCGGAGTCGGCGTTAAACATGTAGGTCCGGTTCTCGGTCAATTGTGTACAAACCTAATAACACGCACAACACAATTGATCATAAGAAGCTAGGTCAAAGTCCTTTCAAGGGCTGAAATGGCCAGTTATTTATTTTTATTTTTTTTTAAGAGATTTTTTCCAACTCATAAAGAAGATTGTCATTCCTATTATGACCTTTTCTTACAATTTCCAAAGAGCTCGTTAGTTTTTTGAAAGAATATGATGACAAATGCGGTTGTTGTCCCCAAATAAATGAATTGTGTTATCAGTCAAAGAAGAAGGTCGCTGTTAAAAACTAAATGTAAAGTTGCAGATAAGACTGAACCCTGCGTTACTCCTACATTGATGATGTGCTCTCGTGCAAGCCCTTTTCATGACACTTTTCATGACCTTGGAAAGTGTAGAACATGGAACTTGGAAGTGTAGATTTTTAGGTACCGGCTAAACATTTAGGACCTTCCAACAAGGTGGAAATACTCCTATCCTGTATTGTGTTTTAAAAATTAAAAATGAAATGGAACGATCTGTGCGAGATGGTATTATTGGACCATATCTTTGTTATATAGCCATGATTTATGACTTTTTCGCCCCTGTTATGAACCTGTTAATTGACTTCCAAGATCTTGTGGTTCGAAACCTCTTCATACGTTTCTTTAGGGATACGCAAAATCGCTAGTCTACGCTGGCAAACCAACAACAATCGACGCTTTGGAGTCAACATTATTCATGTTATTGAGTCTATATCACCACATATGCCTACAAAAGTAGTTGAAAACTTTGTCTCTCTATTGACATTTATCAGATCCAGCTGTGGTGGGTACTTCAATTTCATTTTCAATTTCTGTTCAAAATCAAAGTTATGACTGGCCTTAATAAACACGCTTTACATTCGTAAATGTTCCCTTCTGCAATAAAAACTATTTTGAAGCAGAAGATAATACATTTCTTACTAGTTTTAATTACCATCAGCATAAGTGAGTTATTTAAATCGTCTATTTTTTTTTAAATCTAGTAATTTTTCATATAATGGAGAGCTCCTATAGCTTAATTTTTATGTACACTTGCTCGAGACAAAAAACAATTCCGTTAAAACAATTCTCCCAGTAAAATTTTTTTCAAATACACTGCTGTTCAAATATTATTCGATATTGTTAAAATGCGGATATTATCGCAGAATTAGTATTATTAACCCTATGCTTTCTAGATGGGTCTGATATGAGAGTAACAAACTCGAATGGAAACTTGCCAATGGAAATGGAAACCTTTAAGAAAATAGGTTCGAAGTATAGTGATTCCCCTCAGAGTAACCTTAATGTACTAAATGCAATAGAAAAAACAAAAATAAAAAAATTGATATCACTTTCTATGGGAGAAAAACAAATTCCTCACATTGAGTCAGGTCATAAGTTCGATTCTTTTTGGAATTTAAA
The DNA here is from genome assembly GCA_943735915.1 of Pherbina coryleti. Classification (NCBI taxonomy): domain Eukaryota; kingdom Metazoa; phylum Arthropoda; class Insecta; order Diptera; family Sciomyzidae; genus Pherbina; species Pherbina coryleti. The sequence goes on from OX030951.1 coordinate 63,665,683, forward strand.
AAGATCTTACCATTTTGATGAGGTCTCCAGATAACTATGGGAGGTAGATGTGCTGCAGTTAATGGAGTTCGCAGTAGAGACATGATAAACAATTTGTTTTTTTTTGGTCGGAGATGAAGAATATAGACATATACGAACTCTAATTTCAACAGGATGGTGGTATGTATACCAATTGTTAGCAATTGGACAGTAAATTATTGCGACTTAACATTGTTAGATTTATCTTAAGGAGTTACATTAAGGGTAAGATCTATGCTGACCGAACCCAAACAAGTACAACTCTTAAAGAGAACATCATCGAAAAACCCACAATTATGCGAATGAATAAAATATTTTATCGAAAATTTCGAAAAAAAAACTGGAACACTTAAGGTGGAACACTTAAGGCCTCAACAGCCGGTTCGGGCGTAGAATACGTAGCGTAGAAAACGTTCGCCACGCATTTTTTCTCAATGTGATGGAACAAGAAAAAGTCATTGGGTGCCAAGTTGAGACTGAAAGGCGAATGACCCAGTAAACGTTTGGAGTGCTCAAAAACTCTTTTGTTTGAGCTGATATGTGGGAACTGGCATTGTCGTTATGGAGAATGATCTTCCTTCGATGATTAGTTTTTCGACAAACAAATTTTATCTACCATTCAGCATGAGCATCAACGGTTTTTTAGGTAAAAACAAGAAACCATTTGATTGGATGTGCTGCGACCGAGGACAACTTTTTTCGGGTTTTTCTCACTTTTAAAAGCCCGCACAGTGGATTGCTTCTTTGTTTCGGACTCATTAGCAGTGCTGCCTTAAGTTTTAAAAATATGCTTTTTACCAAAAAAAAAAAAAAAAATATTCCAAAATATTCCACTAACAATTTTAATATTCCACAAAAATATTCCACTTTTATTTTAAAAATATCTATTACAAGATGGGGTAAAACTAATTGATTCACCAGACAGCGTTCCATTAGACCGCGAATGCATCTCAGATCGCGGAGATTCATCATCAGCATATAACGAATCTTCTTCGGATTCTGTACTTTCATCAGAGGACTCTTCTTATTTGTTGGATTATCTTTCTGGTTACATTTCTTTAGCCACCTTTTATAGAGGAATCATGATAAGTCAATTGTAGCGACCAACTATTTAATTGATAAACAATAAACTTACTGCTGCAACATACTCAACAAACAAATTTACACTTTTCCATTCGTTTTTCATTTGTTTTAAAACTGCGTCAAGTTAACGATTGCATTAAAATTGTTGCAACAAAACGAAGTAACGAAGATCTTTTTTGCGGTCAACAGGGCGGTTCAGAGAATAAATAATATAAACAATTTAAGAATTCTTGAAATTTTTCAATTAACGTAATTTTACGTACATATTTTTGAAAAAATTGATAAAAATTCAGATATAAAAAATATTCCACTTTTTATGCTGCATATTTTTGAACAATAAATATGCTCTCAGAAACAAAAATATTCCCCTAGTGGAACATTATATTCCACTCTGGCATCACTGCTCATAATCATAGATCCAGGATTCGCCATTTGTGGTGATGTCGTAGACGTAGATCGAACTAAAGAGCTGCACAACTGCAATGAATAGCCGTTTAGTGGGTTTCAGACAATACTACATGTCTATCGGACATGTAGTTCTGCAAAATAACGGCATTTTCTTGACGAGCGTTCAGACATACTACTTGTTGGATAGACATCATTATTTTGCAGCGCTCAAAGCGAACACATCATTGCAATGGCAAAACAATTTGTTGCTGCTCTAATTATTGAAGGAAGAGGAGGAGATGAAAAAACTAAAAAAAGGAAAAAAAAGATGATTTGGGTTAAGGAGTGCCGAAAATAAAAGCTAATTTATTGAAATACATTTCTTTTCTTTGCTTTGCGTAGGTGTTCACTCCTCGACGATTTTTGCAGAATGAAAAATGCAACGAGTCCGATGAACGTGCGTTCAAACAATACTACATGTCGGATGGACCGGCAGAAAAATCAAAGTCATTTGATTTTCGTACTACATGTCCGATGGACATGTAGTTTTAGCTTTCACACATCGTACATGTCGTCGGACACGCAATGTCCATCGGACATGTAGTATTGTCTGAAACCCCCTTTTCAAAACATGCTCATAGGAACGAAATGAATTCCAGCAACAACATTAAGGGCAGCGTTGCCATTGTGACGTTAAATACGTCATTTTGAAGTATTTTAAGCTCAAATGACGATTGACGTATTTCGAGGCATATTTGACGTATTTAATAGACACAATAGTTTTCATGATATCAAAAAGTTTTAAAGGTATAATGTGAACGTGTGAACATTGATATATGATAAGGAACACTCCATGCATAGTATACATCCAACACTGCCTACATAACTGATGATGTTATCGACTTTATTGTCATCGCGAGTGTCTGTTAGCGGCGTGATATTTTTTATTGTATTCAACGAGCATGCAGCTTGCAGCCAAATAAAACAAATGGAGCGCTATTTTCAGTTCAAATATTTAACTGAAATGACGTATTTTAAATCTGAAAATGACGATTTTGAATCAGTTTTCTGGCAACACTGATTAAGGGAACGAATGGAGTGAGAGTGTACACGAAGCGCTTGGAATGGAATGGAATGTGTTACTTGTGTGCATGGAATACTCTCAAAAGAGTACTCTCAATTTAAGAGTATTCGTTTGAAAGCATGGTATAATAAAACAAGGTAGCATTGACAGTTGCTTGGGAAACCATCTCCTGTCAAAAAATATACTCAAAAAGAGAGCGCTAACAATCCACCATTGAAAACACAAACAATGCTGAAGTGAAAAAAAAACAACCTCAGCAGCTGCAGATGTATTTTCACAAACAGCTGTTTTTGACAGGAGATGTTTTCTTGTAGAAGAGAAAATAAGCAGTTGTCAATGCTACCTTGTATTATTATACCATGAACACGAGCCTTTTTTGAGCAACCTTCAAATTCTTGGGTAAAAAAACGATAACGAATCTTCATGGTGCCCAAATTCTCATGTAAAGTCGAATATATGCTAGTTCCACTTATACCCAAGGATAACTCACTCCATCTCACGGTATGTCACAAGCCGGTCTGCTTCCAATAGTTTCCAATAGTTTAGTTTGAAATCTTATACCATAAAGTTTGCAATATTTTATGCAATAATTTGTTCATTTATTGAAAATTAATTTGAAACAATTTATTGTTCCGCTTAGGTTTATAAAATCTGAGGTACCTTCCACGTATACTTAAATACACTTACTTGAGAAACTCTTTGTCAAGCTCTTTCTGCTCTGGATTCCTGAAAAAGGTATAAAACCCAAATATCAATTAAGATTTAGAGCAAAACACAGCTCTACTGAATAAGTTCATTGAATTGTTTAATTGATAAAAAAAACTTATTTGAAAACAAACAATATTTATTGCTCAGCTGTTTTTATTGACATTACGCAAGGCACAAGACTGTCCCATTTGTATTTTTTGTTGATTAATATCCCAAGAATTTTTAGGAAGTCGCATTCTGTGAGCTGGAAATTGTTAACAATTATAGTGCATGAATAGTTGTGTTTGCAACAGATATGTATAGACTTGCATTTTGTTGGAGAAAGTTTTGCTTTTGAAAAGTTTTTTCTTTTGAAAAAGAAAAAAAAACAACTTTGAAAAGAAAGTTGCAAAGAAAGAAAAATAAATGTATTATATACATTTATATAATAATGGTAAGTATGATTTTGAAAATGTATTTACATTTTCTTCACAGCAATTTCCATCATTTTAATTTTGCGGACGATGACAATTTGCTTATCGCCGTTTTTTTACGTTCCGCTTCTCGTAATTTTCTTAGAGCAAGCCAAAATTTGTACTGCTGTTACGTCTTCGTTCGTAACTGAATCAGCTGTTCTTGTTTCTACGTTTACGATATACGTTTGACATCAAGCAAAAACAGCTGATTATTGGCTCTTGAACGAAGTCTTCGTGAAATACACGTTTCGTTTGTTTTACAGCAATATGCTATTAGATGATAGATTTGTCTCTCTACTCTATACTCATGGTTGCTCCAACTTAGCTTATGATCTGAAATAATGCCCACGTATTTGAAATTGTCAACGTTCTCAATCTTAAAGCAATTCTCGCAACAATTAACATTATTATTAAAAGTAGCATCAGTATCAGTTAAACTATATGTTTGACAGCTCGGCGAATAATAAAACAGAGGCAAGCTATCATATACTGGACCCATAATATTAAAAACCATAAACTTATTTTTGTTACTAATTGAAAGTTCACTGAACCATCTCCTTAAAATGTCGAGGTCGTAGTTAACTTCTGAAAATAGGTCAATAAAACTTTTATTAGAGTAGGCAAGGGCAGTATCATCTGCAATGGCAGTGATTTTACCTTTAAAAGATTGAATAAATAGTTCATTGATATACAGTGAAAGCTCCCATAAGCGGACACCGACGGTCACCTACTTTTTGTCCGCATATGAGAGATGTCCGCTTATGGGAATGTCGTAAAAATAATATTAAATTTTAAATTAAAAAAAAAAAATGGGCATTCGGATATTCTAATTTAAAAAAGTTTTTATTCTTTAATAGACAAACAACGAAAAGAGTATAAAATTAATTCATATTAAATATGTATATAATTTTTATAATTGTGCAAGAGTCATCGTAAAACCGGATTGTTCTTGCAAAAAATTTCAATGAGATACCCCAAGATACAACTATCTATACAAAGAGTGACAGTTCTTTCGTCTTGCACCAACTGTCAAAAATAGTATAAATTAGAGAACGAAAAAAGTAAAAAAAAACTAGTAAGAAATCTGGGCCGAAGTTAAAATACCCCCACGACCGAACCAAAGTATATTCAAAGTCTTAAGCTATCAATAAAATGTTTATCTGTAAAAACGTTTTCGTTAGTTTTAACAGAAAATATTCGCTTTTGTTTTTTGATAAAGTCACTTTGTATGGGAGGTGGGCCTGGTTTTTACTCAATTTGGTTGAATTTCATACACATATTACACGTTATATATCAAAGTTCATATGAAAATTTTCAAGTCCATATATTAATTTACTTTTTGTGGATTTTAGAGAGATTTTACCTTTTTGATAAAGTCACTTTGTATGAGAAGTAGACGTGGTTTTCATCTGATTTGTCTGATTTTGGAACTTAACCTTTATTTTTTAGTTGAAAGCTTAAATATTGAATTTCGTGCTGATAGCTTTGAAATTACGGCTGTAATCGTGATCACAGGCAGACGGACAGACAGACGGACATGGCCAAATCAACTCGGGTGGTGATGCTGATCAAGAATATATATACTTTTCCATACCTACTACGCCTCCTTATGGGCGTTACAAACGGAGTGACAAAATTAATATACCCCCATTTACGTTTTTTAAACGTGGGGGTATTAAAATAGAAAAATATACAGGCAAATGACAGTCGATGCAAGACACTCGTGAGAAAATAGCCAGTTGTCACTTTTACCTTGTATTTATAATTGTATCATGGATTAACCCATAAACTAGAGCAAACGCTGATACAAATTGTTTTACTTTACCGTTACAAGTAAGCAGCGCAAAAATATTATGAGTAAATAAGAGTAAAAAAGAGTAAAAAAGAGAAGAAAAAACCTTAACTGTCAAATACACCAAAACAGAATAAAATATATAAAAGCAGTTATGTTTGTGATAAAAAAAGACAAAATTGTCCGCTTATAGGAGATTCTTTTTCATAAATATACATGTTTGTGTGTGTTTATCAGAAAGTCCGTGTATGGCAGAGCATTTTTTATGGAAAAAAACCAAAAAAAGTTCGTTCCCAAGAATGTGTCCGCTTATAGGAGATGTCCGTTTATTAGAGCGTCCGTTTATGGGAGCTTTCACTGTATATAAAAAACAAAATCGGACCTAAAACGGAACCTTGGGGAACACCTATGTTAACATAATCCGCAGAGCTAGAACAACCCTTGATTCTAACTATTTGTTTTCTATATTTTAAAAAAGAAACAAACCAGTCATGTATAATAGCTCTAAAGCCAGCTTTGAAGAGTTTGTTTAGTAGCAAAGAATGCTCTATCATACCAAAAACTTTAGTTATGTCAATGAATAAACACTCTGGAAATTCTGATTCATTTAAGCTATTGTATATTTCGCTCGTTAATTTTAAAAGTCCATCTCGGTATATTTACCACTTCTGAAACCAAATTGGCAATCACAAAAGAAACTTTTCTTATCTAAAAGAGAAAGCATTCTCGATTTTATACCTTTCTCAAAAATTTTAGAAAAGGTCGATAGCAGAGAAATGGGGCGATAGTTGTTTAATAAAGAAGTTTCTCCCTTTTTGTGGAGTGGAATTATTACCGCTGTTTTTTAAATATTTGCCGTTCGAAATAGGGACTCAAAGACTTAGAAAATGTCTGACTAACTTATGCTTGAAATTCAAAAAATCTCCGAAAAACCTGTATAAGTGACAAATATTACACATTCGACAGCTACCAGCTACCAGCTGTTAAATAAAATGCCTTTGCAACCCTCAACTTGCTGTTGATACATCCTTTAGTTCAATACAAGTTATAAATATTATAGTTATAGTTTAAAAAAAGTCAATTAGTTTTGTATTTCATTTATTCAGTTTTATTTATATCGTATGCTAAAATAATGTACTACGTATTTATGTAAGCATTAAATCATGCCCACTTAGTTGCCTATATGGCCCGCGTGGCCCTTCATATAATTTTTATTTCTATCTTAATTTTGTCTTTGCTATGAGCCAAAATCAAAGAACGCATGCAAAAAACAACAACACAAACCGACTCGTTCAGTGTTCAGCATATTTTCCAGCGAACTTTACAAAAACAATTGCATGCAAAGCCAAAATAAAATCACTCGATGATGTCGATGCTGAAGCTGATTGTCCCGTTACTTGTGTGTCGAATAATTTTTCATGCAAGCATTGTTATTGTAATAGAAATTAATCCTTGCCGCAGTGCACTGACAAATAAAATTGAGTTCATTGATTTGTCATACTTGTAATATCTATCAAACATAAACATATTTAAAAAAAAATATAAACCAAATTTTCTGACAGTGTACTTCATGACATGTGATTTTATTGCATTGTAATTGTTTTTTGTTTTGTTTGATTTTTTGCCAAACACAACAATGAGCAACATTTTGTGTTTGTTTTTTTTTTTTGTTTTTTTAGGTTTAGGCCCATGCTTAAAGTTTTTTGGGCCCCACTGCATTAAAGTAATGAGGCGAATATAAGTTCAGTTAACGCAGTTGTGTCTTCCACCTATTGGAAATCCAGCGCAGGGGGCAGTTGTACGTTGTATCCGATAAAGATATAAGGTTAAAGATAAAACTAAGATAAAAATAAAACAAAAAACTATATTACATTTTGAATCATATTAATATAATGAAAAAAAAAAAAAAAAAATAACTCAAGATTTAAAAATAAAAAAACGAAATGAATAAAAAATATTTTAGACAGCTTACCTGACAAAGGTGTTTGCCGATTTCTTTGAACGCAGTTAAAATAATGCAATTCAGCGGGGCATTGGAATAACTCACAACGTTCCACAGCAGTTAGTTTTCCACAAGTTAAATTTGTGCTAGTGCAGCGTTGTCTTCTACATTTTCGGGGGGACCCCCAAAAAGAGCTGCAGCTGGGCATCAATGTGACAAAAACTATAAAAAAGATATTAATATTTAATATGAAGCTCATTAAATATTGTTTAATGAAAATTCTTGTAAATCAGAATTTCAGAAAATTCTTGTAATTATTAAGAACTAATTTCGTATATGAACAATTTTGGAATAAAATTAAAAAGTTTTGTCTTACTTGTTAAAATTATAACAGCTGAAAGTAGCTTCATTTTCGCTTTTTTTCGTTTAAAGTATTTTAACTGAAGCTTTAGAAATGATCAACAGTGATTGAAGATTGCTTTTTTGGAAATGAATCTTTCGAGCTAATCAGACAGTTCTTATAGACTAAATTTTGTCCTTGAATTTTTGCAAAAATTTAAACAGCTGCCTGTGTTTGTTTGTAGTTTTTTAAGCAAAAACACGTGTTGCTTACACGAAAAACAAATAAAACTATTTTTTAAATTCAATGTTGAAATGTATTGGTTGTTGAATTCAGACGCAAAACTTAACCCTCAGTGAAAATGAAAAATTGTGGAAATTCAATAGCATAGAACACAAATTTCTTTCTTCAACAAATTTTGAGTGTTGAAATTAATTCGAAGCTTTTTGCAAGAGATGGCGTACAAGGTAAAGGATGTGTGGCAGCACTCGCAAGTTAGAGTTTTGCTTGCAACCCTGCTTATGTTAATAGTTTTCTTATGCTTTTTGTTCGGTGTCAGCAGATACATAAAAATTAACGTTCATTCTAGTTCTGAAATAAAAAGCCATTTTTGTTATTGAACAGAAGTTGTTTATTTTAATTTTATTGGAGAAACAGATTCTACAGATGTTTTTAGGCTAGTGCTTGTTTCACACAGTTTTATCTGTCAAACTAAATCAATTGTTGAATGTTTTCTTAAAACATTTTCTTACCATGATGCAGAGGCAGGTCGCCAGAGAAAAAATAGAATAAATTCTAATCTGACGAATGTTCGTCGCGATCGAAGTCCAGCGATTTGATTTCGGGCGTGTTCATACGTTTACATGCATTCTATTGCTTGAAAACGTCGCCAATCGCTAATCGCTTTGATTCTGTTCAGGCTCTAAGAAGAGTGCGTATTGAAAAGGATATTGCATACTTTTAGGAGGGAGTTCAAAAAGATTCCAATTGATGCTTGGTCAACACAGATTGGTCTTACCGAATCATGCTGTATCACTCAACAAGGCACAAACGACAATCAGCCCTACTTTATTAGTAGATTCATCTCTGTGCTTACCTTTAGTGGGAGGAGCCAACCAAATATTTGGAGAAGTTGTGGGAAAAATTCCACTTTCTAACAAAAAAGAAAGTCGACTTCGACTATTCACGCGAGCCCCAAATTTGACAGGACCTCTATGTCCCAATGGTCGTCAACGGAAAATATCTATGAAGATATTATTTGAAATAAAAATAAATTTTTTTTTTTTAGCAAAACGGAAATTTATTTTTTTCTTTTTTTATAAATATTGAAGTAATTTTTTTTTAATCATTGGCGAAGCAAAATGGTTTTCTTCAAAAGACACAAATAGCATTGGTTCGAAAGTCTTTGTGTTGTTTGGAGTAGAAAATAGATCTTTAAGTCCCGTTTCACCTTTTTAGAGATAATGATCGGACAGAGTAGTGACCTTGTTTGAATAGCTTAGGTCCCTGTCTTTCAACTTCGCGAGGTGGTTTCTTGCGGTTGGTGAATGAATCGATCAGTTAAGCGCGGACTTCCAATGCAGATATACAAAATGAATCAGTATTCGACGTAGAGATTTTGTTGTAACCAATGTCTGCATTATGCACACTCAAATCAAAGCAATCGCAGAAAAGACGAAAGTAGAATTTGGTCTTTAATTTGCGACCGTGTTTGTAGTAAGACTGAAATAAAATAATCCCCTGAGAGTAACCTTAATGTACGAAATGCAATAGAAAAACCAAAAATAAAAAATTTGATATCACTTTATATGGGAGAAAAAACAAATTCCTCACATTGAGTCAGGTCATAAGTTCAATTCTGTTTGGAATTTAAAGAGATCTTGCCATTTTGATAAGGTCACTAGATAACTATGGGAGGTAGATGTGTCACAGTTAATGGAGTTCGCATCAGAGACATGATAAACAATTTGTTTTTATGGTCGAAGATGAAGAACACCGACATAGACGAACTCTAATTTCAACAGGATGGTGCTATGTATACTAATTGATAGCAATTGGCCAGTAAGTTATTGCGACTTAACAGTGTTAGATTTTTCTTTAGGAGTTACATTAAGGGTAAGATCTATACTGACCGAATCCAAACAAGTACAACTCTTAAAGAGAGCATCATCGAAAAACCCACAACAAAACAACTTCAAAGCATTGGTCGGTGATAAAACGTTCCATACTGTAAAATGGTAAACCGTTAACTGCACTAAAACTAGTTAAGATGATTATACATTAGACAGCTGCCAGGGCTGCACTTTACAAGACCCGAAATGAATAACCCTTTATTAGAGATGGCTTATTACAGAATGTGCTGAGTCTAGATTCCTGTATAAAAAACATGAAATTTTCCAGAACTTATAAACATTTTAGCAGACGTTTAGGTATATATTTGAAACAATTTTCTGGTACTCTGAGGAAGCATATCGAGATTACTTAAAAAAAATTCTAAGTAACAGAAATTGCTTTCTCATACGAAATTATAAAAAACTCTTCAATAAAAAATTTCAAAAATACAAAATTGTTAAAATTGCTTGTTTTGTCGTGGTATGTGTGAACTTTGCCTCCAAGTGATGAAAGCATTCATAGATCAGTCTCGTTATCGTCAAATCAGCCATATAATGCAGAGTTATTCAATTTGTTTCCAAACAGGCCATTTAGCGGGTTGGTATTAGTAGCTGTGGAGACTAATGGCAAACCGACGCACGCGCCACTAGCGCCCAATGCAATATTGGCGCAGGCTGTCGCAACCACTTGGGTATAAACTGAAAAAACAAGATATATAAAATAATATTCATTTTTATAAAACCTATTAACTCTAGACAACTCACTGTTATTTCTAATGCAATTGGCATCAGATAGGCGACATAGATTTCTGAAGTTAACACAAGTATTGGTGCCAGTTATCCTGGCGCACACAGGCGTAGTTGTGGCGCATGTTGCGCTGATGGTACAAACCTTAGTAACGACTCTATTTCTATTCAACAGAAAGGAGCTAGTGTCTTGCATCAACACGAGCAGAACTAAAACAAAGGATTTTTATGTGAATTACATACTTAATCCTTAAGAACACAGTTCTGTAGATACAAATTTTATGACTCACCCACAATAATTGCAACTGATATAAATGCTTTCATCTTTAACTGATCGAATTATTGAACTATGATTAAGATCTTAGATGATCAGAGTATGACTGTTAGTTTACTTATGAACTTTTGAGTGTGTTATGATGCCTTTTATATCAACTTTTTCTTCTTACAATGTTTGCTATAAGTACAAAAAAATGTTGGTGTAGCGCTGTATAGACCTTGTATTTCTCAAATTTCTAACATTAAAATGCATGTGCAGCTGACAAAACATGAACATTATTTTTGTTGCTTTTTTATGCAATCCATGCTTAACCCTTTGTAGATTATAATAATAGAGCGATATTTTCTCTGATGAGGTTTGAAGAAGGCCTTGGTGAATGGTCATGGGTTTTCTAGTTTGGAACAAGTGAAATGAAACAAATTTAAAGTATGAATTTGTTAATAATCGTACGGTTGACTTTATATTTATTTACATATTTCAATTATAGTCTTTCACTATAATTCTGAAAAAAATAACTATAATTTCTTTTATTGACATCCACGGTATGACTAATTTACTCGGAGACTTCTACAAAACTGCCTCCCTATTTATTACAGGGTAAGTTAGTTACAGTTTTTTTTTTTTTAACCCTTCGAGTGATACATGGGGTCTGTTGTGTCCAAACGTTTTCTTATTTTGACTGTAGTTTTGTACGGGTGTATAGATGAGGCTAGGAGTCACGCGGAAAAAATTTGGGACTGCAGTGAGCTACTGACAACAGTTGAACAGTCTGATTTTTTCTGTGTTGTAATACGGACCTACTGAAATATTTTTCTGGTCACGAAAGACCCCACTCCTAGTGCCACTCCGAGTAAGTAAAAACTACATTCAACATTTTATATTTATGATTTCTTATCATCAAAATTATAATTTTTAATGCATATATTTACTATACTAAGAGAAAAAATATTAAATTGTAAGCATGTAAATATTTATATGTTATATTACGTTATTTATAAGTTAAATTACGTTATTATTATTTGGCAACACTGTTAATTAAAAGAGATGTTAGTATTAAGCTGATGTGTACAAAAACCATAACCAAGTTATGGTTTTTGAAAAAGTAACCAACTTCGTTCTGTTTTTCCGGACAACATCGAAAGCGAACGCAAGTAAAAAATAAATAATCGGTAAAAATAAATAAAATCTCAATTGTTTATATCTCAGATGTGGGGTTAGTTTAACCATTTCAATTTTTTTTAAAGTCGCAAATATAAAAATTTAATTAAAATATGCCCAATCGCGTAACTAAGAAGTCGCTGATTGAAGCCCTTGCCGAAGTTGGTGTGGAGCCCCCACAAGGTGCATCAGTTACACAACTGAAGCGACTGTGTGAGGAACATCTTCAACCAAACAATGCCGAAACATCATATTCCGATGACAATGATGCACAAAATGCCGATGAAGTTGCTGCTGAAAATTTGTATGCTCCGAAAAGTTCCGTTGCCGTCTCTGCCGCCGGTGGTTCTCGCCACGCCTCGCTGAATGCACTGCATACAACTATGGAAAATAAGGGAGCAACGTGCCTGAATGAAGAATTGGAAATCTTACAAAAACGCCACGAAATACTACTCCCAAAGCGCCAGATTCAAGACTTGGAAGACACTGCCGGTGCTCACCATGTTAAGAGACGTGACTTCAGTGAAGTGGAACATGCAATACCTAAATTTAGTGGCGACAACCCTGTGTATTCCGTCCACAAATTCATAAGAGACTTCGAGGAGATAATGTTCTCAATTGGCGCTGAGGACAGCATGAAGCTGGTTGGCCTGCGACGCTCTCTAGAAGGTACTGCTCGCGTGTTTTTAACAACCATTTCGGCACTTAACTACGCTGAGCTGAAACAAGAGCTCATTAAAGAATTTGACGTTGCTGTTTCTCGCCAAGATGTGTATCGTATGCTGAGCCGCCGCCACTGGAAGAGGCAAGAGGAGACCCTTCACTGCTATGTTTTACAAATGCAAGCAATCGCTAAGCAGTCCGACATAGATAAAAGCGAAGTCGTGGATTTCATCATAGAAGGTATTGGCGAAAATATTATGAATGCTCATTTGCTGATGGGTGCTCGTACTGTTGAAGAACTTAAAGGCCTCATCAAGCGATACCAACTAAAATATTTAAATTTGTCAACTCCTTCTGAACGCGCAACTGCGTCTGCTAAAACTGCTGCTATGCCGAAAACCAACAAAGATGCCGAAAAATATGCTGAGAAAAATGCCGATAAAAGCGCCGCCTTATGCTATAACTGCTCGCAAACAGGGCATATTAAGCCGAATTGTCCATATCCTTTACGAGCAACTGGGTCCTGCTTCCGATACTGGCGTATGGGCCATGATCACCGCTCATGCCCAAATCCCTGAAAGGTGCTTACGAAAACTGCCGCTGCACGTGCTGAGAGACAGGTTGCTGCGATCGATGAAGATGCTGACCATGCCTGCGAAGTTGTTGGTGCCTTAAATTTGGTAGGTATTGCTTTTGAGGTTAATTTAGTGGAAGTTCCAATTTTTAATCAATTTTTGTCCCTTTTTGATACGGGCAGTCCCACTAGTTTTATGAAGCTATCGTGTGTACCTCAGTGGCTAGCGAAGAATTTCAAAAATGCAAAGTCGTCAAAATATTGTGGTATCGGTGGACGTAATTTAAAAATCTTACATGAAGTTACTTGTGCTGTTAAGTTTGATAATAAGATAAAAAATGTAAACATAAAAATATTGCCGAATGACGCAATGATAATGCCAGTTATTTTAGGCCGAAATTTTCTTAAAATATTTAATATACATTTAACTAAAATTAAGTTAAAATATACTAAAGATAAACTTTTGAACATGAATAAAATGAATTTTTGCAAACTTCCACTAAATAAACTTACTGTTCTTAATAAGTATGGTCTTTTCAAAGAAAATTTTTCTGACGCAGAATGTAAGCCTCAAACGAACAACATTATCGATATTTTAGGGTCAAATAAGGTTAGTTTTTATTCCGATTCAATTGATACAAAACTAGATTCCGTTTTTGCTGCTAAGGACGAACCAAATTCCAGTGTTGATTGTGACGTGCCGAATATATTTAATATTGATATTGATTCTAATGCCGTTGAACTAAATGTTAATTTACAACTAGGAAAATGATTGCATGAAGAATTGAGTCAATTGATTGTAGACTCCTATTTGTCGCCTTCAGACGTGGTTTTAGAACCTTTTGAATATAAAATGAAAATTCATTTAACAACTGATGTGCCATTTCATTGCGCCCCTAGACGACTTTCTTATTTGGAAAGACACAAAGTTCAACTTATAGTAGATGAATTGCAGCGTGACGGTATAATTAGGCCAAGCCATTCACCTTACGCATCCGCGATAGTTTTAATAAAAAAAAAGAATGGGGACACGCGAATGTGTATAGACTATCGTGGACTAAATAAAATAACTGTGAGAGACAACTACCCTCTGCCGCTAATAGAAGACTGTCTTGATTACTTGGAAGGTTGTAAATTCTTTTCAATCCTAGACTTAAAAAGTGGATTTCATCAAGTTTCAATGTCGGAAGAATCAATTCCATATACGGCTTTTGTGACGCCAAATGGCCAATATGAATATTTAAAAATGCCATTTGGACTAAAGAACGCCCCAGCGGTGTTCCAAAGGTTTATAACTAGTATTTTTCGTGATTTAATTGACGATAGGAAAATTATTATTTATTTGGACGACATTTTGATTGGTTCTTCAAATTTTGACGAACACAAAACTTTGCTTGAGACGCGTAACTAGCAGTAAATTAAAGCTCAATCTATCTAAGTGTATGTTTGGTTATGAAAAAATAGAATATTTAGGTTATGCTGTGTCTACTTTCGGAATTTCGCCAAGCGAATCGCATGTTACCGCTATAAAAAGGTATCCAGTGCCGACCAATCAGAAAGAACTACAGTCATGTATTGGACTTTTCTCGTATTTCCGACGATTGTGCCGTCATTCTCGAGAGTAGCAAAGCCGTTGCAAAATTTATTAAAGAAAAATGCCGCATATGATTTTGATGAAAAATGTATAGATGCCTTCAATGATTTAAAAGCTAGTTTGACTAAGCCTCCAATACTTGCTGTATATAATCCGACGAGAGAGACTGAGCTACACTGCGACGCTTGCTCTATTGGTTTTGGAGCTGTTTTGTTGCAACGCCAAATTGATTGAAAATTTCATCCTATTTCATATTATTCAAAAACTACCTCAGCCCCTGAATCCAAATATCATAGTTTTGAGCTTGAGACATTAGCCATAATTTATGCACTCAGACGCTTTAGGGTATATTTAGAGGGAATATCCTTTTAAATCGTAACAGATTGTAATTCCTTGACAATGACGTTAGAAAAGAAACAAGTAAATCCTAGGATAGCCCGATGGGCTTTGGAGCTGGAGAACTACGATTATTCAATACATCATGGGTCCGGGCTGTCCATGGGTCATGTAGATGCACTGAGCCGAACCCAAATCGCAACAGTTATGGATGCCGATGATGTCGATTTCCGAATACAAATCGCTCAAGAACGTGACGAAGCAATAAAATACTTAAGAGACCAAATGGAAACAGAAGAGATGAAAAATTTTGAATTAACTGACGGTCTTGTTTATAGAGTGACGGGGGATGGGCAGAAGGCATTATGTGTACCAGACGAGATGGAAAGTAATGTAATTCGACTTATACACGAAAAACTTGGACACCAAGCTGTTGATAAATGCTTTGATACTCTTAGTTCAACCTATTGGTTTCCAGCTATGCGCAAGAAAATAGATAAGTTTATTCAGAACTGCCTTAAATGTCTAATGTATGCCGCACCAGTTCGGGCTAGTGAAAGAAATTTACATAATATTCCAAAAAGACCAGTGCCGTTTGATACTATTCATATTGACCATTTTGGTCCCTTGCCGTCTGTAAATTCAAAAAGAAAACATATTTTGCTTGTGGTTGACGCTTTTACTAAATTTGTAAAATTATACCCGACAAACTCTACTAGTACACGGGAGGTTACTGCCGCTTTAGATAAATATTTTAGTTATTATAGCCGACCAAGACGAATCATATCTGACAGAGGTACTGTTTTACATCGTTAGAGTTTAGTAACTTTATGCCGGAACGAAACATAACTGATGTTAAAGTCGCTACTGCTTCACCACAAGCAAATGGTCAAGTGGAGAGGGTGAATAGGGTTATTAAAGCAATGTTAGGGAAAATCAGTGACCAAATCAACCATGGCGATTGGTCAAATAAGTTACGTCACGTGGAGTATGCAATTAATAACTCAGTTCATTCTTCTACCAAAAATACACCCAGTATGCTTCTTTTTGGGGTGGACCAGCGTGGTAAAATTGTTGATCAACTTACAGAATATTTGGATGACAAGATAAATGAAGTTGATAAACCACGCGATTTAAAACAGATAAGAATTAACGCAATAGAATCAATAGAAAAGTCACAGCAATACAATTTAAATTACTTTTTGAGAAATAGTACCAAAGCGAAAACTTATAATGTTGGAGATTTTGTTGTCTTACGGAATAATGACACTGTAATTGGAACAAATAAAAAATTTTTGCCAAAATTCAAGGGACCGTATGTAGTATTTAAACCACTTGGAAATGATAGGTATGTGTTGCGTGATATTGAAAATTGTCAATTGACACAATTGCCGTATAATGGTGTTGTTGAGGCTAACAAGCTGCGTAAATGGTTACCAAAAAATTCCGTAGAGAAGACCATAGATTTTAATGAACTGGGCAATGCCGACTATATTAGTGATGATGAAATAGACGTTTAGCAATGCTTTATATTTGTATTACTTTGATAAATAAATTAAAAAGTTATGATCGAGGCCGATCATGTGCCAGATTGGCCGAGTTGTAAGCATGTAAATATTTATAAGTTATATTACGTTATTTATAAGTTAAATTACGTTATTATTATTTGGCAACACTGTTAATTAAAAGAGATGTTAGTATTAAGCTGATGTGTACAAAAACCATAACCAAGTTATGGTTTTTGAAAAAGTAACCAACTTCGTTCTGTTTTTCCGGACAACATCGAAAGCGAACGCAAGTAAAAAATAAATAATCGGTAAAAATAAATAAAATCTCAATTGTTTATAAAATTTATAAAAAAACTTTTTTAATTTATCCAAAAAGCGAGTCAATTTTGCACCAATAACGCATTTGCATAAATCAACTTCGTAAATATTTAAAATTTATTTAAATACTTTTTTAATTAAATAAAATATTTAAATATTTAAACAGAATTAATAAAAAATATATTAATATTATGCACGAATTTTATAAAATACTAGCCTTTTTCCGGCGCACGTTGCTGCACCCTGAAACTATATGGGAACATAATAGGTGTATTCAAAACTTTTCTTAGACTCATAGTTTGACACCACTGTCATTTTCCACTGCCCGTTACAGTTTCCCAGTAGCAGGAGATCACCAAATAGTTTCTACATTTTGAGTTTGTATGTAAGTAGTGCTACTTTTACTTTCAAAGCTATTCGATAATACAAATTTTAACTGTATGGGTGGAGCCACATCCACTTATATAATGCCCATCCCAGTTTTCTAGTGTTGTAATATTTACAGCAAAAAAAAAATTTTGAGCCTTCTTTTGAGGAAAACTCCAAAATTTCAGACCTTTTTTGAAAAAAATATTTAAAATATATATATTCAACTAACGTTTTTTTTTGCAATAAGGTTTTTATAGTACTTTGATGAAGCTTTGGGACAAAAACAAAATTCAACAAAGTGTATAAAAAAGCAGCGGAGGTATTTAAATCGAAAGTCACAAAATTAAATTTCTGATTGTGTTTTTTTCATTTTTGAGCACGATGTTGCATTAAATATATCGTTGTAGTAAAATTTTGTCATAGTTTTCAAGATATGTTCATGTTTTTGATGTCAAAATAACAGATATTTTTGAATTTTACTAAATTTAAGAAATATTTTATATATTATAAATATTTGCATATGTAACAACTAAAAATATGCGATGTTGTAAAAAATTTGTACTAGAGCACCATCTGGTGTCCATGGTGGTTCAAAGAAGATGCTGTCAAAAAACTCATCGTACCTGAGAACTACTATATACCAAATTTTATTCTAATCGCATGAGCGGTTTAGGAGTTTTAGGTAGTTTTGCAAAAAAATTGTACTACAGCGCCCTCTGTTGTTCAAGATAGGTCAAAAAAGTTTGCAGAAAAACACTCAACCTACATGAAACCACTGTATACCACTTTTCATTCTAATCGCATAAGCAGTTTTAGGCAGTTTTGTAAAAAAATTGTAGTACAGCGCCTTCTGTTGTTCAAGGTGGATAAAAATTGATAGCCCACAAACACGCACCGTACCAACAAACTTCTATACAGAAATTTTCGTGCTAATCGGATGAGTAGTTTAGGAGTCTATTGTATAGTTACATACGACATTTAGTTCCAAAGCAATTCGATATCATAAATTTGGCCTGTGTGGCCAAATTTCCCCTTGTCTAATGTTCGCTCAAATATATAATAACTACCTCTTGGGCCCATAACGTCTACATATCAAGTTCCACTATCAAAACATGTACATCTCAGGAATAATAATGATTTCTAAAAAGTGGGCGTATATATAGTTAGACCACTCCCAGTTTTAGTATAGTTGCCGTCAGTTACCATACGAACTTATTTACCAAATTTTAGTCTAATACGACCAAAAAAGTCTTAAATATAGCATTTTTATTGATTTGTATGCGGTAAAGGGGGTATGGAAAAAAAGGGGTATGGAAAATTTTTACTATGCCTATATTTTTCGCGCAAATGCAAACTAAAGTGAGACTTGCCAAATTATTCCAATATTCCATTTACTTCCAATTACCCTTGCAAATATTTCCCCATATACACCATATGTGCGCACCTGTATTTTTTCACACCTGTATTGTTGATAAGTTCACTAAAATGCGTATAATTCATGAACCAATACACATACAAGGACCATTTATGCAAAAAAACCTTCGTATTGACGTCACCTTTCATGGAAAATCGGTTCACGCATTACCGAGAACATCAATTTCATACACAATGCATCTTATTTTTATATACATATATAGATTTTTTGAATATTTTAAGAATAACAAATTTGTTTCATAGTTATTACATTTTCATTTAAAAAAAAAAATCTCATTTTCCTAAGTTAAAAATATCTTATATCTTATGTGCCCTTAAAAAATTATGCAATTAAGAAACATTTTTTTTGTCATATATTTTTTTTTTCAATGGTTTCAAGCCTTGATTTTAATATCTCGTGGGTTCTTTTTAGTAATATTTTTTATATCGAATGTTCTGAATTTTGTAGCCAGACTTATAAAAATAGCAAAATAACGAAATAACAACAGTTAATAATATAAAATTTTTTTTATAATATATTTCTTTTAACATATAACTATGTGAATATCAAGAAAAATTTCCAAAGTATGTATCTAAATTTCTAAAGATTTTTTTTTACCCCATTTTACCCTTAAAAACCGGGTTGATAACGAAAGACCCCATGTGTCACTCCGAGTAACTTTAAAACTATGTGTCACGCAAAGGGTAAAATAATGAGATGGATTAATTACATGAAATTCTTACACGATGAGTTTAAGAGCTATGTTAAAACTCATCATGCAACAGTAAAGATTAAATTAATGACAAAAATAAAAATAAAATTAAACAATTTTGTGGGATGCGGAGGGAGCTGCTTAAGCAACGGAACTGAAATTTTGTTGCATGGAATTATAACACACTATATGTATATAGGTGCTACGGTAAAAGTTAAATATGCGCCGGTAAAGGTTGGTTCTTAATCCATATGACAAACATAAACATAAAATTCAAAACCTCTTAAGGCCAAGGAGAGAGTCGGTACAAGATTGAAAATGCAGCTATCATGCAACGGCGTTACATTGAATTTTTACTTGCTGAGTATATACACTACGGTTAATATTAGAAAACAAAAATTTAAGACTTCTACTTTACCTTACGACAAAAGTTGGAAAAAAGGGTGACGCCGTCAAATCACGGATGTGCAGCTTATGCAACAAAAATACAATTTTTTTGCATGGAATTATTACTCGCGTAATAGATAAGCTACGGTTAATTTAAATTTACGACAGCAAATACTGGATTTTTGATCTCATAACAAAAATAAATGCTAAAATTTTTGCGCCCTGACAACATGTAAGGAACCGCTTAATGCAGTAAAAATGCAACAACAATGCAAAAACATTGCATAGAATTATAACTCCGTCAATTTTCGTTTCGGTAAATTTTATGTAACAGCGTCATGAGGCCACACAGGGAATTTTCTGATCGGTAGTCGACTCTCTGAAGACAATAGCAAACCTAAAGAGTAAATAATGACATGTGAAGCTTCTTAAGAACATGCACATTAGCTGTTCGGAGTCGGTATAAAACTAGTAGGTCAAGTTCTCAGACATTTGTGTACAATACAATTGGTTGTACATATCCAAATTTTAATTTAAAACCTTCATTAAATCGATCAAACAATTGATTGAAATAGTAAACACACTTAGGTAAACGAGTAGAAGTGAGTTCCATTGACCTAGTTAACTGTTGAAATACTCCAACGTTTGTCTAGACACATGTTTATTTTTCGGCTTTCGATTTCGTTTGACAACACATTTCTTTTGATTACATACTTTTATTGATGTAAATGTTTGTAATTGTTGATATAAATGTTTTTTTCGAATCGAACAAATATCGACAAACATCGAATGTTGTCGTACACTTTTTTAAAAAAATAAATAACTGGTCATTTCAGCCCTTGAAAGGACTTTGACCTAGCTTCTTATGATCAATTGTGTTGTGCGTGTTATTAAGTTTGTACACAATTGACCGAGAACCGGACCTACAGGCTTAACGCCGACGGCGATGAACGGAATGTTCTTGGTCTCAAGAAGCTTTACATGGCATTTTGATTACTCTCTGAGGTTTGCCATTGTCTGCAAAGAAAAGTTATTTTGATCCAAATAATTTTCTGTCGCTGCCGGGGTTCGAACCCGGGTCTCCAGGTTCGTTGACATAGAGGCCACGCACTTTAACCAACTACTATATGCACTACGGTTAATATTATAAAACAAAAATTTAAGACTTCAACTTTACCTTACCTTATAAAAACCTTACTTTACCTTAATATTTATTAAAAAAAGGGAATTTTAAAGAAAGGGAATAAAAAACCACAGAACCCCATTCGTAAGGTACAGTGCCACAGATGTGCTGAAACAAAAAATTCTACGTCTATACGTACGTCTATACCAATCATGCCCACGTAGTGACCCATATGGCCCGCGTGGCCCTTTATACAAACTTTTTCTATCTTAATTTTGTCTTTGCTTTGAGCCAAAATCAAAGAACGCATGCAAAAAACAACAACACAAACCTTACTCGTTCAGTGTTCAGCACGTTTTCCAGCGAGCTTTACAAAAACAAATGCATGCAAAGCCAAAATAAAAAACGCACACTCGATGATGTCGATGCTGAAGCTGATTGTCCCGTTACTTGTGTGTCGAGTAATTTTTCATGCAAGCATTGTTATTGTAATAGAAATTAAGACTGGCAGTGTACTTCATAATATGTGAATATGAATTATTGCATTGTAATTGTTTTTGTTTTGTTTTGTTTGATTTTTTAGCAACGATGAGCAACAGTTTGTGTTTGTTTTGTTTTTTTAACCATTGGCCCATGGTATAATAATACAAGGTAGTATTGACAGTTGCTTGGGAAACCAGCATCTTTTAAAAAAAAAAGTCAAGAAAGAGAGCGTTCAATTATTGCTTATGTTTTCGCCATTGTTTATGTTTCAGCGCTTGCAAATAACCAAACATTTGCTTACTATTGAAAATATTGCCTATTTTATTTAATCAATAGTGAATTATTATTACTACAACGAAGATAACTTGTGAACTTTGTGTTATTAAGTGCAAACAAAAAAAAAAATGTTAAAAACGTTCAAATGCAGCAACCTCAGTAGCTGCAGATGCATATGGACGAAATTAAAGATAAATTAATTCAATTAAAATTAAAATACCACGGCTGGAAAACGTTAAACACATATCACACATAATTTTTTCACAACTTTCTTTATTATAATTGTTTATTTAACGTACATATTTTGTGGAATTTTTTTATTTTTGCATTCGTTTAATTTTTGTTGCACGAACAACTGTTTTTGACAGATGCCGGTTTCCTTTTTGCTGAGAAAATCAATACTTGTCAATACTACCTGTGTAATTGTATCATGCCATTGGCCCGCGCTTAAAATTTCTTGGGCCCCACTCGTCTATACATACCTTCGAAACTGTATCTGTTTTTTTTTTTTTGTGAAATTAGCTGCGCGAATGTTTTCTTTTCAACGTGCAATTTGACTCAGTGTACGCACATCGTTACATTTAAATACGAAGCACTGTATGGTTGTCTGCGTTTGCCAACCACTGCTGTATACCCAAGTATGACAGAAACAAGATTACGCATTCCGCAGTCCCGTTATCTAATGCTCTCTTTCTCAATTGAGTGCATGACGTCACACAGTGCTTTTGCTTGACAAAAACATATGCAAATGTGCGAAATTGAAAATATATTCTTTCGGAAAAGTAAAGTAAAAATATCTACTTTTCTGTATAAAAATATGAATATTTTCGTATACGAAAAATATGAATTTTTAAAATTTTTAAAATTTTTATCTTCTAAACCATTCGAGACCGACAAAATTTTATTGCACCAGTAGGTAAAGGAGGAAGAAAAAAGAAAAAAAAAAGAAGAAAAAAAATATTTAGGCGTGGGCCCAAAAGTAAAATTATTCCAAAGTCTGACAATATCGCTTGTGACGTCATGCTCTCTCTCTCTCTTAGTTGCGGAACGCGTGATCTTGTTTCTATCATTCTTGCTGTATACCAGGGCAGGGCACCCCAGAATATAAATCAGTCGTTCGCAGACGGTCATGCTGTAAAGATCTATGTCGCTTTGCGCTGCAAATTTAATGTATACTCTTAAAAAATATAATAATATTGGCTTGTATTTTCATAATACTTAAGTATATATTTTTTATTTCGTAGAATTTAATATTATTTGCATATCTTTATTAAGGTTTCATATTAATTAACAAAATTTTTTGATTACTTGCTTAATTATTTTATTTACTTACTTATTATTTACATAATTATTTTTACATTATTAATTTCAATTATTCGTATATATTAAGATTTTATAATATTTAAATAATTTTTCATATATATTAAGGTTTCATATAATGCATTCATATTACATGTTAATATTCTTTACATTATTCATTTATATTACTTGTATAATAAATTTCACAGAAGAAATAATGAACTTAACCGATGACTAAAAATAAAAACGTAGAATATACAATTATAACTAACAAATCTTGATAATTGTGACAACTTTTTTGCTCAGTGTATGCGATTCGAGAGCGCACCAATACTAACAAGACAAAATAAAATGAGACTGTGTTAGAATGCCCAGCACTGCACTAAAGCTTTGAGAAAATATCAAAAATAAAAAATAAACATAACAAAAACAATTCATGAAAAAGTATGAAAGCTAATTTTGTTTATGAACTTTCAAACCTTTCACTCAACCCTTTGAAATACTGAAATAATGCACTGCTTGTCCTTATTTCACAAATATTTTTCCTTGTAATGCACTTGGATCTCTTTCTTTCACTTCTAGCCGATGAGCAATCATAATGACACGCCGAAAAAATGCATTCATAAACAGAGCTCAGTAAATATTAAAGTGGTAAATAAAATTTGTGATAAAAAATGAAAAAAACTTTATGACTGAAATAAAAAAGTGGTAGATTTTAGCAAATTGAAAATAGTGGGTGGTAAAAGTGGTGGAAATGAAAAATGTCGAAAAAAGTGGTAGATCTACCACAATTGTGGTAAAGTGACAACACTGCCCATGGGTGAATAAATAAGGTTCTCTCTGGGCTGATCGTACTCTCTTCTCAGTAACCATAATTGTCTCTCTCTCTCTCTTTTCTTATCGCATTCCACATTATTTTACCAAACAAAGATTGGAGCTGTGTGGCATTGTTGGTGTTGTTGCTTTATTTCTCTCTTTCATGTCAAAAATAGACAAAATATTCATGCAGTCCATGGTGTAATAATAATAAGGTGTTAGTTAATTTGACAGTTCTCTCTCAATATGATAAATTTTTTCGCCCCGATCCTGTCAAAAACAGCTGATGGTGAATTGGAATGAAAATAAAGCATATAACGTGCAGTCGGTCGAAGCTCAATGTCGGTGGCACCTTCCAGCGCACGTTTTTGATAAAATGGCAAAACCATTCAACGGCGAACTTGCCCAATGGGCGAAGACAACTGCAATAACTTCTTGTAAACACAACACGGCACAATTAATTCAGTTAAATATTTATTTTAACTTTATTCGCACAATAACCTACAAAAACTATAAAACATCATCATCTAGCAACTCAAACAAATAATAGAATTTAACAACTATCAACGGCTCCTCTCTTTCGATCTCAATATTTTGACAGGAAGAAAGCTATTCTTGGTGTTGTCAAAAATTCACTAACACCTTATTATTATTACACCATGATGCAGTCATGAGACCGCTGAGAGAACTGTAACAAGATCCACTTAAAAGATCTAAAATGCATCAATAATGCAATGAAGTTGCATAAAACTTTTAACTTGGAAAACTTAAAGTTAAAAAAAAAAGTTATAAAACTTTTGCAAATCTTTTGCCAAATTTCCAGAAGAAAATTTAGTGATCAATTCATTTCCGCTCAAAAAACAACCGATTTATTTAAAAAAAACTGTATAAGGATAAGCAAAATGACTTTAGCAATATTAAAAAAAAATTAGCAAATAATATAAAGTCCCGTTTAACCCATTTTGTACCATCGCACTATGGTCCAGATTTCAAATTTTGAGGAATAAAATAGTTGGAGTTGAGATAACAATTTTGTTTTTTTGTATAAGATATTTATAAGTAAAAACAACGTGTTATATAAAAAATGGGCGTGGTTCGCCCACTTTTTCGTATAAAAAAATAATTTAATAGTTGGAGTTGCGAGAGCCGTTTTATGTTTTCATGAGTTATTTATAATTGAAACAAAAGTTATAGAAAAAAAAATGGGCGTGGTCGTCGTGCTGTAAAAGATTTCAACAGCTTTTGATTTAAGTTGACACAAGAATTTTGAACCATATTTATTATTATTAATAGCCAATATAACAATAGACTGTGTGGTGAGGACTTACTAATCTGAAAAGAGAAATTATAATATTTATACACATTGCTGGCTTTGTTCGTGATATTAATAATTTACCATCAAAGTTATTCAATGTGTGGTCAGCCTCCAATTCAAAAGAATATAAAGACAATTTAATTTCCTCCTCATCAGAATCGTAAGTTGCTTCACTTGGTGCTGACTTTGATATGGATGGTACGCAGTCACTGGTGATATTAGGCATTTTTAAAAGAGTGATAACTTCACGTAGTAGCTTTAACTTATGGTTGCTTTTACACTGTCTCCGTAAGCTAGACAACAACGGATCAGAGGAGTCCATAGCTCTATTAAAAACATCAGCCATATTATGTATTCTAGAATTCTTCTAGCATGAAAAATTCGATCTCTTTTATAAATTTTATTTCGCGCTTCGGAAGCATTTTCATCTGAGTCTTCAAGAGGCAACACTGAAGCTTCTATAATTTGTGAAGAATGCACTAAAATTTTATGCAGGGTAGCTGACATTGGGTTCCATGGGTAAAGCTCAAAATGGAGAGCTGGTGAGCTTCGATGGAGAGACAATGCAGAGGTGACTTTGGCCTCGAATTATGATCAAATAGAGCCTATCAAAAATGTAATGCGATACGATAAAAAACAAAAAACAAGAGTACCTGTACCGCAAGCCAACTTTATTGCTAATTTTAATAAGTATATTGGCGGAGTTGACCTACATGATAATGCTGTCGCTAATTAAAGGATTGAATTAGAGGCAAAAAATGGTGGTGGCCAAAATTTTCCGAGAAAATATTTCTTGAACAATTTTAATATAGGTTTGCGCAGACAATAACCACCCTAAATTTAGTACTACACAAAAAATTAAATTTTCAAACTAATCTAAAAAAAAAAATCGTGAATTAATGAAGCTTAATGAAGGGGATTTTTGTTACTTGTGTCAAATGCGAGCATTTGAGATTGGTTTGGTTTAGTTTCGAAAATTTGTGTTGGACTGTGTAACCATAGCGAAAAAAGGATTAAAAAAAAATACTTAGAAATTCTCCCCAGAACAGAATTGTGCAATTTATAGCACGCCAAAAATGCTGCAGTATTATTTTATACACGTAAATTTTCCATTTTATATCCGGCTATGCTGCGAACGTTTCCGACTACCAAAGAAAGCTATAAAAAGAAAACTAAAAAAATAACTAAAGAAAGCTGACGACGTCGCGTCATGTTGCGGCAAGTCCGCTGATGGACATTGGAATGTACGCAATTTTGTCACATTGGAATTTAATCCGTAGGGAAATAACTTCGAACAGTAAATTGCACTGGTTAGTTGGCGTTACTTTTTCATATTTTTCCATCGCATTGCATATTTTTCCATTCTTTGCATTTTTATGGTAGTTTTCATTTTCTTTACATAATGACTTAGAATATTATTTTATATAATTTTCAGTTCCTGAGCCAAGCGTCACTTAATTATTTTCAACATTTTGATGCCAACAGTTTTGTGCAGTTCCTGTTGTCTGTCAGCCATGTTCACTGTCGCTCACTTTAGCCAATGTTGCAGTTGCAGTTTGGGTTGCTTGTTTTAAAGTTTCCACCAAAAGATGACACGCACATTATGGCAACATTTTGGGTTTTCCCCATTTCCTCTGACCCCTGATGCTGTCATGCCTTAACTCGTGTACCGCTCGTTTATAATGAGTTTTTAATGCAACTTGGCAAGTATGATGTTGGAAATTTTGCCTGCTTCTGCTGACAATTTTTGTAAAATATGCTAAAATATTTTTCGTATAGCACGTAGTTAAAACTTCAAGTCAAAATATTGTGTTAACAAATTTTTTATTAATTGACTTGTTTGTTCAGCTTTATTTTAAGTTGTCAGTGTGAGGTAAGGCATGTCAGTAGCTATGGGTTTTATGTAAAAGTTTTGTGTTTGTAGACGATTTGGTTAGTTTTTTTTTTTTTTTGTTTTGTTCAAGGTGAAACAATATTTACAATAGGTTCTAAGCGTGTAGTACACACTTCAATTATTATTACAGTAAAAAATCGAATGGCCTATCTAACTGAGCGTCTGTTAACTTAGCACTTAAGGCAGTTGAAAGCAGAGGAATATTGTATGTCTTGTAAGCAAAATACTAGATAAAGAAAAGTTAAAGAATATTTTTTGGAGTTTATTTTTACTAGTAATTAATTAACCCTTATGTTTACACTTGCAAACATATGTACCTCATACATACAATTGGATAAGTGCATCTTTTACATCTTTTAAAGATTGAAGAAAGTCTAAAAAAATGGCAGCTTTCTGGTTAGCACAGGGATATGGTGTTCTCGGTAGCTCAATAAGGCCAAAAATTTTTAGAGAAGAATGTTTCTGAATATAAGGAAGACGATTTTACTCAAATTGCACTAGTAAACGTAGATTGATCCCTGCTTCCAACCTATTGATATCCTTGGCAAAACCGTAGACGACACTGTGGCCTTTTTATAATCATTGACGGTTTCATTAAAAATTAGCGATTTTTTTGTCAATTATTCTGTGCCTAAAAGCAATAACTTCTGAAGTTGATTTAAGACCATGGAGAGAAAAAATCATGCATTCTAAGCGTTTCTTAAACTCAAGAATATTTTACCTATATTCAAGACTTATATCAGCTTGAAGTGTAGAAACAATTTGCTGAAAACTAGAAGAATTAGCTTGATTTGAGAAATTGATATTCTTTAACCCTTTCGACCCAACGTTGCCTGAAAGCAATTTCACATGTTTGTCGTCTTATAGTTAAAGCTACGAAAAATATTTTTTTCTTAAATTATATATTGTTGATGGGTGAGTGTTTTGAGAATCATAAGCAAAAAAAATGATGCAAAATTAACTGTTACTTTTCCTCCTATCGTTGGAAGAGTGAAGTGGAATTGTAGCTAATCAGCTTATTGTAAACTGGAGTTATCAGATATAAGTGTACTATTTTCGATAATAATTAAATAATATTGTTTTGTAACATAAATACTGTATTCTACACACATCACATAATATTAATTGGGAAGTAAGTTTGAGTTGTGCGCTTCATACATAAAGTAATGATTTTATGAAACTCACAAGTTGCCTGTGGGCAACTTTGGGCTATAGTGGATATATGTAAAATATTTTGTTTGGTTATGAAGCCGCATATGAGAAGTTTGTATAATGAAGAGATTAACAAGATGTAGCAGTTCGATTGGGATCAATCTGAAGATGAGGAAAGTGAAGATGATGAAGAAGATGTCTCGACTATGTTGACTAATTTAGAAGGTATTGCAGATTCAGTAAGTAGATTGTAGACTTTAAAATATAAGAATTCCTGCCTTGGATTTTTCTGTTAAGCTCATTTAAATGAGCGAATATGTCCGCCAGAAATGCAAGTTTTACTACCCATATCTGGCCTATTCTTCTTTTTTAAACACAGAAGCAAAATCTGAACCGTGGGCCTCCAAAAACTTCTGAGTGTTATTTTTTAGCTCATAAATCAGAGATAACACTTTTCCGCGAGAAAGCTATCGAACTTCGGTATGAAACTGAAGTGACTGATGATCTGCTCTTATTTCCTGACACACTACATTAAACAGATGAGAGTTCAGCGGTCGCGACATGACAATTTCAACAACTTTTTGTAGGATCGACTCAGGCAGAGACTTCGTCATCAGTGCTTCCATGTGTAAAAAGCAATGTACATTTTTAATATTAGGGTGTTTTTCAGAAGCCCTGGTTACAAATTCCCTAATTTTTAGATGTACTATCTTCACAAAGTCTTGATTTTTTTCCGCGGCACACCAACTGATGACTGCGGCACTTTGCGGAACAATGTTGAAGAAAGAGGAGAACACATTGAAGTTGGACTCTTGGAGTATTTTGTTGGACAAGTAGCTGAACAAATGACTGAAGAAGTGGAAATTGACAGTAATATCGAAAAAAATCGACGTAAAGGTTCTAAGATGGAAATGTAAACCATTTCAATTTTCAAAAAGTGTTTGGAAAATAAGTTTCCTGTGTTCGTTCCTTGTTCGATACTGAGGTTATTGATAGAAAGGATCAAACAAATTTATATCGTCATCAGAAAAACGGTATTGAAGTAAAATGTACTGGAGAGGAAATATAAGTGGTGAATTCGAGTTTTTTACTGATGTCCAAGTACATCAATTACAAATGCTTGACTTCTTTACAATAAGCATTATAATTAACTTAAGTATAAGGAAAAACATTGATTAAATTCTAGCTAACGTTGCAAATAAACTGTTACAGACCACTTTTACCTTCTCCACCACAAAAATTGTTTTTTGTGATTCTAAACTTAGCAGTACTTAGTAATAAACTCAAATAAAAACATAAATTCTTCATATAAAAAATCCTAGCTTTGAATTTACTTATGCCACTATGGCCCAAGGTTGCTTACAAGCAACTCTCTCTACGACCCAAACGGAGGGGCGTGAAGACCCACAATTTTGCACAAACACTCCTTGAGTAAGTAAATCATGATTCAAATACCAAAATAATTTCTTGAACAACAGGAAAACATTTGGGGTCGAAGGGGTTAAATAGAGAACAATTTGCTTGATTTAAGTAAGGAATTTACAGAAAACTATAATAATTGCCTTGATTCAAGTAAGTAATTTTTTTAATATTAGAATGTTTTGTTTGATTTTAGAAACTCAATTTTCTAATTATAATCAAGCAATTTTTTCTCACTTCAATTTATATTGGCATGTTTATAGTTCACATCATGTTTAAATAAAAACAACTTTAAGAAACACGATGCTAAAACAAAAAACAAAGAGTTTGCTGTGTCGTTGACACACCCGTCCGTTTTGACACGACGGTGTTTCCTTATACCCCAATTTCATATCCAAATTCTTGTTTTAATCCATGAATAAATTCTTGACTTAATCAAATTAAGTTTAGTTTTAGGTGAGTCTTAATTTTGTCCTAATCCATATCCTAATTCATGTCAAAGTCCTTTTCCGGTTTCATAATCCGGTTTCATTGTGTTATTTTTTTGTTTGTAAGAAATGTTGATTGCCACGAAAAAAAAATTTTGAAATCATAACTTACTATATTATTATTATTATTGTTGCTGTTGTTGTTGTTGTTGATGTGGATGTTGATGTTGATGTTGATGATGTTGACGTTGATATTGATGTTCATATTGATGTTGATGTTGATGTTGATGTTGATGTTGATGTTGATGTTGATGTTGATGTTGATTTTTATGTTGATGTAGATGTTGATGTTGATGTTGATGTTGATGTTGATGTTGATGTTGATGTTGATGTTGATGTTGATGTTGATGTTGATGTTGATGTTGATGTTGATGTTGATGTTGATGTTGATGTTGATGTTGATGTTGATGTTGATGTTGATGTTGATGTTGATGTTGATGTTGATGTTGATGTTGATGTTGATGTTGATGTTGATGTTGATGTTGATGTTGATGTTGATGTTGATGTTGATGTTGATGTTGATGTTGATGTTGATGTTGATGTTGATGTTGATGTTGATGTTGATGTTGATGTTGATGTTGATGTTGATGTTGATGTTGATGTTGATGTTGATGTTGATGTTGATGTTGATGTTGATGTTGATGTTGATGTTGATGTTGATGTTGATGTTGATGTTGATGTTGATGTTGATGTTGATGTTGATGTTGATGTTGATGTTGATGTTGATGTTGATGTTGATGTTGATGTTGATGTTGATGTTGATGTTGATGTTGATGTTGATGTTGATGTTGATGTTGATGTTGATGTTGATAATGATGTTGATGTTGATGTTGATGTTGATGTTGATGTAGATGTAGATGTTGATGTTGATGTTGATGTTGATGTTGATGTTGATTTTGATGTTGATATTGATGTTGATGTTGATGTTGATGTTGATGTAGATGTTGATGTTGATGTTGATGTTGATGTTGATGTTGATGTTGATATTGATAATGATGTTGATGTTGATGTTGATGTTGATGTTGATGAAGATGTTGATGTTGATGTTGATGTTGATGTTGATGTTGATGTTGATGTTGATGTTGATGTTGATGTTGATGTTGATGTTGATGTTGATGTTGATGTTGATGTTGATATTGATGTTGATGTTGATGTTGATGTTGATGTTGATGTGGATGTTGATGTTGATGTTGATGTTGATGTTGATATTGATGTTGATGTTGATGTTGATGTTGATGTTGATGTTGATGTTGATGTTGATGTTGATGTTGATGTTGATGTTGATGTTGATGTTGATGTTGATGTTGATGTTGATGTTGATGTTGATGTTGATGTTGATGTTGATGTTGATGTTGATGTTGATGTTGATGTTGATGTTGATGTTGATGTTGATGTTGATGTTGATGTTGATGTTGATGTTGATGTTGATGTTGATGTTGATGTTGATGTTGATGTTGATGTTGATGTTGATGTTGATGTTGATGTTGATGTTGATGTTGATGTTGATGTTGATGTTGATGTTGATGTTGATGTTGATGTTGATGTTGATGTTGATGTTGATGTTGATGTTGATGTTGATGTTGATGTTGATGTTGATGTTGATGTTGATGTTGATGTTGATGTTGATGTTGATGTTGATGTTGATGTTGATGTTGATAATGATGTTGATGTTGATGTTGATGTTGATGTAGATGTAGATGTTGATGTTGATGTTGATGTTGATGTTGATGTTGATGTTGATGTTGATGTTGATATTGATGTTGATGTTGATGTTGATGTAGATGTTGATGTTGATGTTGATGTTGATGTTGATGTTGATGTTGATGTTGATGTTGATGTTGATGTTGATGTTCATGTTGATGTTGATGTTGATGTTGATGTTGATGTTGATGTTGATGTTGATGTTGATGTTGATGTTGATGTTGATGTTGATGTTGATGTTGATGTTGATGTTGATGTTGATGTTGATGTTGATGTTGATGTTGATGTTGATGTTGATGTTGATGTTGATGTTGATGTTGATATTGATGTTGATGTTGATGTTGATGTTGATGTTGATGTTGATGTTGATGTTGATGTTGATGTTGATGTTGATGTTGATGTTGATGTTGATGTTGATGTTAATGTTGATGCTGATGTTGATGTTGATGTTGATGTTGATGTTGATGTTGATGTTGATGTTGATGTTGATGTTGATGTTGATGTTGATGTTGATGTTGATGTTGATGTTGATGTTGATGTTGATGTTGATGTTGATGTTGATGTTGATGTTGATGATGATGTTGATGTTGATGTTGATGTTGATGTTGATGTTGATAATGATGTTGATGTTGATGTTGATGTTGATGTTGATGTTGATGTAGATGTAGATGTTGATGTTGATGTTGATGTTGATGTTGATGTTGGTGTTGATGTTGATGTTGATGTTGATGTTGATGTTGATGTTGATGTTGATGTTGATGTTGATGTTGATGTTGATGTTGATGTTGATGTTGATGTTGATGTTGATGTTGATGTTGATGTTGATGTTGATGTTGATGTTGATGTTGATGTTGATGTTGATGTTGATGTTGATGTTGATGTTGATGTTGATGTTGATGTTGATGTTGATGTTGATGTTGATGTTGATGTTGATGTTGATGTTGATGTTGATGTTGATGTTGATGTTGATGTTGATGTTGATGTTGATGTTGATGTTGATGTTGATGTTGATGTTGATGTTGATGTTGATGTTGATGTTGATGTTGATGTTGATGTTGATGTTGATGTTGATGTTGATGTTGATGTTGATGTTGATGTTGATGTTGATGTTGATGTTGATGTTGATAATGATGTTGATGTTGATGTTGATGTTGATGTTGATGTTGATGTTGATGTTGATGTTGATGTTGATGTTGATGTTGATGTTGATGTTGATATTGATGTTGATGTTGATGTTGATGTTGATGTTGATATTGATAATGATGTTGATGTTGATGTTGATGTTGATGTTGATGTTGATGTAGATGTAGATGTTGATGTTGATGTTGATGTTGATGTTGATGTTGATGTTGATGTTGATGTTGATGTTGATGTTGATATTGATGTTGATGTTGATGTTGATGTTGATGTGGATGTTGATGTTGATGTTGATGTTGATGTTGATGTTGATGTTGATATTGATGTTGATGTTGATGTTGATGTTGATGTTGATGTTGATGTTGATGTTGATGTTGATGTTGATGTTGATGTTGATGTTGATGTTGATGTTGATGTTGATGTTGATGTTGATGTTGATGTTGATGTTGATGTTGATGTTGATGTTGATGTTGATGTTGATGTTGATGTTGATGTTGATGTTGATGTTGATGTTGATGTTGATGTTGATGTTGATGTTGATGTTGATGTTGATGTTGATGTTGATGTTGATGTTGATGTTGATGTTGATGTTGATGTTGATGTTGATGTTGATGTTGATGTTGATGTTGATGTTGATGTTGATGTTGATGTTGATGTTGATGTTGATGATGTTGATGTTGATGTTGATGTTGATGTTGATGTTGATGTTGATGTTGATGTTGATGTTGATGTTGATGTTGATGTTGATGTTGATGTTGATGTTGATGTTGATTTTGATGTTGATGTTGATGTTGATGTTGATGTTGATGTTGATGTTGATGTTGATGTTGATGTTGATGTTGATGTTGATGTTGATGTTGATGTTGATGTTGACGTTGATGTTGATGTTGATGTTGATGTTGATGTTGATGTTGATGTTGATGTTGATGTTGATGTTGATGTTGATGTTGATGTTGATAATGATGTTGATGTTGATGTTGATGTTGATGTAGATGTAAATGTTGATGTTGATGTTGATGTTGATGTTGATATTGATGTTGATGTTGATGTTGATGTTGATGTTGATATTGATGTTGTTGTTGATGTTGATGTTGATGTAGATGTTGATGTTGATGTTGATGTTGATGTTGATGTTGATGTTGATGTTGATGTTGATGTTGATGTTGATGTTGATGTTGATGTTGATGTTGATGTTGATGTTGATGTTGATGGTGATGTTGATGTTGATAATGATGTTGATGTTGATGTTGATGTTGATGTTGATGTTGATGTAGATGTAGATGTTGATGTTGATGTTGATGTTGATGTTGATGTTGATGTTGATGTTGATGTTGATGTTGATGTTGATGTTGATGTTGATGTTGATGTTGATGTTGATGTTGATGTTGATGTTGATGTTGATGTTGATGTTGATGTTGATGTTGATGTTGATGTTGATGTTGATGTTGATGTTGATGTTGATGTTGATGTTGATGTTGATGTTGATGTTGATGTTGATGTTGATGTTGATGTTGATGTTGATGTTGATGTTGATGTTGATGTTGATGTTGATGTTGATGTTGATGTTGATGTTGATGTTGATGTTGATGTTGATGTTGATGTTGATGTTGATGTTGATGTTGATGTTGATGTTGATGTTGATGTTGATGTTGATGTTGATGTTGATGTTGATGTTGATGTTGATGTTGATGTTGATGTTGATGTTGATGTTGATGTTGATGTTGATGTTGATGTTGATGTTGATGTTGATGTTGATGTTGATGTTGATGTTGATGTTAATGTTGATGTTGATGTTGATGTTGATGTTGATGTTGATGTTGATGTTGATGTTGATGTTGATGTTGATGTTGATGTTGATTGTTAAAAGGAGTACAAAAGAGCTCGCATTTATTATTTAAAAAATATAAAAGGTAAAGATTAATAAAAATGTTTCCATAAATGAAATAGAAGTGCTGTGATGCGGTAATATAGTTATATTCTATTAAAAAACAAGTTTTTCACTTTTTCTTCAAGTCGACTTGCATAATGAATTAATTATAAGAATTATAGCTAAAAATAGTTTTCAAGTATGCGGAGATGATTTTCAATAACGCTTTGACTACATTAAAAAAGCAGAGAAATAGTACTTAAAGAAGACGCTTCGTGCGTAAAATCAAACGGTCTAAGTGATAACCCCGACCAAACCAAGAGGTATTGTTCGCCAAAAGGAATAAAATTGAATGATTTTACTCTAACCGACTCAGAACTAAATATAAAAATGCTGTCTCACTACTTAATCTTTAACTTTAAGGCACAGAAAAGAAAATCTCACTAGACTACACAGACTGGTCCGTGCAGGAACAACAGGTGCACAATGGTCAACGCCTGAAACCAGTTTGAAGGTAATGCCAAACCTTTTCCCCTGGATGAGTTCATGAAATCTTTGTCATCTCTTAGCACTTTATATGTTAGAAATAATAAATAAATGCCTTAAACTATGCAATGATATTTTAACACAGGCAGAAATGCCAGAAACACAGTACTTTTGTGGGTTCATGAATAAAAATGGAATATTAATAATATCTGTGATTACATGGGCTTTGGGTTTTTTCTTAACTGAGAGGTAGATATTCTACACTTCCCGTTAACACCAAGAAGTTTTGTCAGGCAAGCTTCTGTTTATCAGCTATCTCACTATATATCTTTTAAAGAGAGAAGTAAAGCTGGGTTGAGTAAATAAGAAGTAATATTCTAGCAAAGCCTTAGTTTTTTAAAGTCTCGTATAATTTTTTCTTTATTTTACAATTGACATTTATTCACTTTCCATATTAACGGTTATTTTATATTTTGTTCTACTTGCAGCTTCATTCGAAAAAAATACATTAATATGTTGAATGCCACCAAATACCAATGATTAAGTTGGCGCTCACGATGAAACACCAAAGAGCTTCAACAACAATAAAATTAAACTTAAAATAAAAAATGCAACGAATTTCATTGAAATAAGTACGACGGAATCGTTAAAAGCAACAGCAAAAACAACAACCACTACTATACAAGCAAAGAGCCAACAACCTCTAAACGTCACTCATAGACGTTAAAATGCCTTCAACATGATAGTCCAATGGAGAACAGCTACAATACCACCAACACTAACACCATCATTTCAAACACCATTAACAAAAGCAGTAAAAAACAAAGCTAAAGCAATAACATCAGCAGCAGAAAAATCATCAGTGACGACGACGACGACGACAACAAGAAGGACAGCAGCATTGCACCGAAAAAAGATATCAACCAAGTTGAGCTCATCCACAACCATATCCACCAGTTCTACTTTCGCACTAACATCATCCTCATACACATCGACGACGTTCTCATTAGTAGTACTGGGAGGAAAGTCCAATGATAACACCATCAACGACATCTATAACAACAACAACAACAACAACAAAAACAACAACAAAAGCAATAACAGGAATACAGCTCATCACATGCATCACCAAAGAGACAAAAGTGCTTTGCAAAATGAACAACAACAACACCAACAACAACAGCTAAAACAACCAACACAGCAAAAACAATGGCTGCGCACATGCTTTGTGGTTGCCATTTGTCTGTCGCTGCCCCCATCAACATTCATGTCACCACATCCACCAGCAGAAGCACCAGCAGCAGCAGCAGCGACCCAAGCACAGTCGTCAACGTCCTCCCTATACTCCGCCATATCCACAGATATACACTCCAAAAGTTATCCACAGATAGCTAGCAATTTTCATACTGAAAGTGGGAGTGGCAGCAGCATGCGTTTTGTAAGCTCTTTGGATGGTGGTGGACTTGGTGGCAGCAGCGCCAGCAGCGTTCTTGGTGTTGGCCATGTTGTCGAAAATAGTCACATAGAATGTCCCAGCTTTGACGAGAGCTCTGCATGTCCGTGTTATAAATTTGAAGATGGTGAGTTTTATGTCAGAGGAGTGTGAATTGTTGGTGTTGATTTCAATGTTCTTGCAGCGACAATTAAACATTTTTTATTATTTTTTAATAGATTCTTTGGCAGTTATCCCTTCTAACTCTTAAAATTTTAACTGAAATGACTAAAATGACTTTGAAAATTTAACTTTAACTCCTTTAAATTAGGATTTGGTTTCCTCAACCCGTTGAATGTGTGTGAATAACAAAACATGATATCAAGGCGGAGTAAATGTTTCCCTAGCTGCTTGTATTGGATGTTCTATTTAATTCCCACTGAGCAATTAAAAATTCAACCAGCAACCCTTACCTTCTGTATTAAGGCCATCTAATAGCCTGATAATTAATAATCTTAAAACTATGAGCTAGTATATAGTGGCACAACAGTGGGTCGGTTCCATGTTGACAGTGAATATTGTCCTAAAGTGCATATTTCTTAGTTAACAATTCCATCAAATTAAATTCTAATTAAATTAACAAATCCAACGTAGCAGTACATGTCAGGAAACCATTCATCCTTTTGGCTTGCGCCAAGATGTAGCTCGACTACTAACTGAATATCTTGTTAAGCATTCCAACAACTCTTGATCGAGTCGTTTTAGTCAAGAATTTCCGACGGTTGTCCTCGAGGAATTTTCAATTAATTAAAATTTAACCATCATCAATTTATTATGCACAAATACACCAAAAGCAAAGCTACTCATACACATGTATGTGTGCATATATCATGACCAAGAGCCCACCTACACTTATTCACATACCTACATACTATTGGAGCAGCAAGGATGTTCGTATGTGCGCTTAGACGTGCGCATAACAAATTCTCTTTACAATACAAATGGAAATATTCTAGCTACACATAGGTTGAGAGTGTTGTGTCCTTGCAATGTGAGACAGTTGTTGCCATCAATGAAAGACAGTCCAGGTTTATACAGTTCAAGAATCGATGATTAAGTCTTGCATTTGTGGATGTGAGACGCGGACATCAGCGTAAAGGAAGGCAAGCTTAAAAGTGAATGACAAAGAATTGGCGTAAAGCCTTGATTAGTGTAAACCAGAACATAGTGAGAATACTGAACATTGCAGAGCACATGAATTAGACGCCATGTTTTGGATTTGGAATGAAAAGATGCATGCTTAGTAGACCGTATCGAAAAAAGTACGCCGCACACCATCTAACCTGAATATTTTTTGAAAGAAAATTTAGAAAAAAATTAATTTTTTTTTTACCGAAAGTAGGGTCATGTATTTAAGTTTTTCTTCATATCTTCGGCAATTACAGACCGATCTTAACCCTTTCATTTTTTAAAAGAAAGCTGTTCAGTAATGTTCATGAGCGTGAGGAATCTGATGTAAATCGGCAAAAGTTAGTAGTCAAATGTTTAAAAAAAAAAATAAAAAATAAACTTTGACCTGGCTTCTTATGATCAATTGTGTTGTGCGTGTTATTAAGTTTGTACACAATTGACCGAGAAATGAACCTACAGGTGTAACGCCGACTCCGAACGGCGATGAACGTAATGTTCTTATTCCCAAGAAGCTTTTCATGATTTTGATTACTCTCTGAGGTTTGCCATTGTCTGCAGAGAGGTGGCGGCCGTACAGAAAAATTATTTTAATTCAAATAATTTTCTGTCGTTGCTGGGGTTCGAACCCGGGTCTCCAGGTTCGTTGACATAGCGGCCACGCACTTTAACCAACTACGCCACGGACGTCAAATGTTTTAGTGGTGGTAAAATTGGCCACAAATCAGCAGTATGCAGGCAGAAAAAGGACGACCAAAGATGGGAAATGAGATTGAGTTGAGTTGATTGAGCATGAGAAATTGTCGAAAAAATGTTTTGCAGATCAAGCATTATCAACGGTGACTTGCTTTAAATGTCGCATAGTTGGACATTTTGCATCTCGATCCCCAAAATTTACCGACAAGACTTTTGCTGGTCTGGGAGGTCTGGAGGAAACATAGAGCGGCGTGTGGATGTTTGTATGGTTGAGGCACCGTTAGGTATTTTGCTAAGATCAGATGAGAAGTTTACGCTGTATTATAATTTTAGGTAGTGAAATTTTAAATCAAGGCACATCAGTGCAAATGTCTGCAGACCAGCTAAAATTTATGTGCGTGGAACACATGATAGTCAACTCAGTATTGATATAGACATTCTCACTAACTGTAACTAAAGTTACTTGCAATTTTAAATCAATTCAAATGTTATTTTACTAACGGAACTCCGAACTCCTTGCATATGTTGAGTCAATTCAAATAAGACTTAAAGATTCGAACAAGACAGTTTTTCCCCTTATAGACTGAGTCCTATTGAACGATAGTTCGCTATAAAATTAATGAGCTACTTGCTGCAAGTCTAATACTTCACCTTATGCTAGCCCTATATTGTTAGATAAAGCTGGCACAGGTCGGATGTGCTTAGATTATCGTGAGCTGAACGATAACACTATACCTGGTAGACTTCCCTTGCCTTTGATATCGGATCAAATAAATAGGCTTAATGGGTGTTATTACTTTACTACACTTGACTTGACCACATAGCAAGTGGTTATCACCAACTACCTGTCCATCCTGATTCAAAAGAGAAAACAGCGTTTGTTACGCCAGAGGGCCATTATGATATATAGGCACTATTTGTATCTTATACAGGGTGTCCCAGACCTAGAGGACAATACAGCGGGGGGTGATTTCTCATGATGAGACAAGCAAAAAATTATATGGGTGGAGGTGGTCGCAAATGCCCCCCTAGGGAGGTAGGAGGGAAAAACAAAAAAATAGGTGTCATTACGTTTTAATCCATTACTTACATGTCTCTGCAAGGATTACCAAAGTAAATAACCTTTTGAAAAGAAAATTATATAAGCTTTCGTCGGTTTGTGATCGCTCCAGAAGCCAAGTACAAAACTCCATTCGGAGCGGTTTGTCAGCAAGATGGAGTTCTTGGACAAGCGTATAATGGTAAGGATGCAAACGCTCACGACGCAGCACCCGGTGAACATGTGATTTCGATGCTGGAACTCTGCATGCGATCCTACGCGTACTAATATTTATTTTTATTTTATTTTATTTAATACATTAGTACACTAAGAATAACTTCTTTTTGTTGTACAAAGGCGGTTTTCATAGCATTTAACAATTTGAAGCTGTACGATATTTAATATTACAATAAAAATTAAAATAACATAATACCTAATCATTAAAAGATAATATTATGAGATCAAATTAAAAGAAATTTAATTTATTAAAATTTTTTTTTTTTTTTTAATTAATAATAAATAAAAGAGAAAATGATAAATCAGAAAATGAAGAAGAAAAAGAAAAGAAAGAAAACATTATAAATCTGGTTTTTGATTTGTTTATAATTTTAATATTTAAGATAAGTGATTTAAAACGGCCTGCCTAAAGCCACCCTTGCTATCCCTACATTTAATTACGCTTGGTAAACTATTCCATAATCTAATGGCATTAATGAAAAATTGCCTGGTAGAGTTGAGGTACTTCCAATTTGGTATTATGATCATATTGCTTCTGGTTGACTGGCAAAATTGCAGTTTATCAAAGAGATACCGAGGAGTTTTTGAATAAATAAGTTTGTGTAAAAATATACAATTACGAGCATTAAGATAACTTATAATGTCACAACCAAGAATACTTTTCTTGAATTGTGTTATGTGATCAAATTTGAGAAGGTTATAGACATAACGAGTAGCATGGTTAAACGAAACTTGCAGTTTGTGTTCGGATCTCGAGTCTAGCTTACTATAAACGAGCTCAGAGTAAGTTATGATAGGAACGATAAGCTGTAAAACGAGCTTGCGTTTGGTTTCCACAGGAGTGAACTCTGCCGTCACTTTAAGATTACGCAAAACATAGTAGATGCTTCGTACCATGCTATTTATGTGATCTGTGCATGTTAGGGACGAATTAATATAAAAACCAAGGCTTTTCACATTGCTAACAAATTTAAGTGTCTCGCCTCCTATAAACAAGCCAGGAATATCCTCAAAGAAAATTTTGTTTTTACTAATAGGTAGCACATATGACTTGCCTGCGTTCAATTTAAGACCATTTTTTAAGGACCATTCACTTATGCTATTTAAATCTTCATTTAGCCTGCAACTTAAGTCCTCCAGGAGATAGTTGGATCATTTTGCACAATTCTTTCTATTTCGTCATCAGCCTGCGCAAACCGATTACCAGGGCCAAGCTCTCCTCTTATTCACTAAAGAGAACCGGTAGCTCTTAACCAGTTCAATGCACTACTAAAAACGGTTACTGAGGGAAGTTGTCTGCTGGGAAACCGAGCCTCGTATTCCCTTCTGACCTGGATTGCTTTGCCATTTGCAAACCCGTAATAAAAATAATGTCTGCGTACTCTGAGCACTCAATAATGAGAACTTGCAAATAAATAAACTTTTTAAAAAAACATCCGTTAAATCTAACTGTTTTAATTGTTATTGTTATCATAATCGCAGTGTTTGCATTTAAAACACAAGAGAGAGGAAAAAGTGGTAAGATCGGGAATATCGATTTTTTATGAAAAAACGCTGCTCTGAGAAAAAAACAATGTATGGCGGATTTACATAGAATTAAGTAAGAAAAAAATAACGTCATAAAAAATTATAAACAATTTCGTTTTTTTTTCGAGAAAATTGCCTTGAAAGTTGATTTTTTTAAGAAAAAAACTAATTTTTTGAAGTTAGGTGCTTATAAATTTTTAGTTGTGACTTTAAACTTTGCGCTAATAACTTAAA
Source organism: Pherbina coryleti (assembly GCA_943735915.1). Taxonomy (NCBI): domain Eukaryota; kingdom Metazoa; phylum Arthropoda; class Insecta; order Diptera; family Sciomyzidae; genus Pherbina; species Pherbina coryleti. The sequence goes on from OX030951.1 coordinate 63,707,469, forward strand.
GGACATTTAATTTTCTTTTCAAAAGGTTATTTACTTTGGTAATCCTTGCAGAGACATGTAAGTAATTGATTAAAACGTAATGACACCTATTTTTTTGTTTTTCCCTCCTACCTCCCTAGGGGGCATTTGCGACCACCCCTACCCATATAATTTTTTTCTCGTCTCATCATGAGGAATCACCCTCCGCTGTATTGTCCTCTAGGTCTGGGACACCCTGTATATTAATGCGCTAGACACAAAACTTGAACGCCCTTTTTCTCAAGTTATAAACAACACATTTTAATGAAACTTATATCATTTGAAAGGTCTGGTTTATACCAACTGCAGAATACAGTATTTATTCAAATGTTTTGTCATTAAGATAGTAGGTAAAAATTAGAAATTAAAAACACTTTTTCCCCACATAAAAAAAAAGATACAGCTGTTTCGACTATGTCGTAACACAAGACGTAGAATTATTCAATTAGCTTCTGATGACATCTGTTTTAAAAAATATTTAGCAAGAATGGATAAATAAAGCAACAGCGGAATTTTTTTTTTCGCCACCTAGCTAGTACGCTGTAGAGTCGAAAAATTTGTTCAATGCTAGCAAGTTCAACAACCCATGTGGAGAGTTGATATGTCAAAATTTCGCTGTCGATTATATGCCTGCATATTTAATTGGCTGCGTTATTTTGACATTTCAATAAGAGTACAGTACGACCTTGCTTAAGAGTACAGTACGATTATTAAAACACTCAAAAATTTACATTGTTCACTTAGTAAACGCACATATATATAAAGAAAAAAAAAATTACTGCACAATTATTACAACTTACATTTGCGTAAACTTGCATAAACTTTTAACTTATTTCCTTTCAGTTCTTTGCTTGCAAACTTAATTTTTTATATAGGAAAAATCTATCTATCCACACAAACACTTTTTTCTCCACACAGATTCTACACTGTGTGGAATAGGCTTGTGCTAAACAGTTTCGGCCCCGGAACATGGAACGTTTCTTTTGTACAGCGGAACTAGTTCGCGGAAACATATTCGCGGAACTATGTAGTTCCTTTGAGCTGTAGAAGCAATTTTTCGTGCTTATTAAATATGTTGCTCTACGTTGTAAGCAACAATGTTGCCTCGAACTCGTTGAATGATTGGCTTATAACTTCAGAGCAGCTACGTAATGGTTGTAACCAAATGTTATGGTTTTTGTATTATTATTCTCTCCACCTGAACATAATGGCTTTAAGAGAAGGCCGGAGAGGGTTAATATGTATGACCGAACCCCATTGCTTTTGCAAAAGAAACATTTTTTCCTTTGACACCTATTCTCCCTGACCACTCCTTAGGGGGGCTCCCATACAAATTTTATGGTTTTTGTGTATGTATTCCATACACCTGAGCATATGACCTTTAAGAGAGTGCCGGAGAGGGTTAATATGTATGACCTTTTTGTAAAAGGAAAATTTTTCCCTTGGGGACCTATATCCTCTGACCACTCCTTACATGGGCTCCAATACAAAAACGCAATAGGGGCATATTAATTTTGTCACTCTGTTTGTAAGGCCCATAAAGAGTAGGTATACCAAAGTATATATGTATATTCTTAATCAGCATCACCACCCAAGTGGATTTAGCCATGTCTGTCCGTCCGTTCGTATGTAACTTCTAAGTGCTTAAAAAGAACAAATTAAGTACTCTCGAATTGCAAAACATGTCCCGGAACTAAATTTTTCCGCAGTTCCATTTGATTGAATGAAACTCATGCAACAACTCATATGCAGCAGATGATACAAGAACCATGCGCAAAGCAAACGGAAACATCAAATGTTGACTTTAAATTTCATGTAATTGTGTAAAATTTATATAAGTTAGAGAGTTCAAACATGAATTTTTCTCCCAGTGAGGATCAAGCAGACCAACAAGTCCTAACATCAACATTGTACGATCAGTACTTTAGACACACCAAAGGCTCAAAGTGTGACCTAAAAACGCTATCAACCGCCGCTTGATCGCTATCAACCGCCCTACTAACCTCCGAGAATGACGTATTCTACGTCAAAAAAAAAGTAAAAATATAAAAAAAAAAAATTAATATTAAATTAAAATTAAAATAAGGACAAATATTAGAACAAGGATAATAAAAAGAATTAGAAAAGGATGACTTTCACAAGGACTGAGATAAGGGTAAGGACAAAGATTGGGACATAGCTAAGACAATGTTTGGTACATGATTGGAAAGAGTATAAGAACAAGAAATAGAACAAAGATTTTAACGCAATAAGAAAAAGGTTTAGAAAGGAAATGGGATAAGGATAAGGTCAAGAATTTGGACTTGGATTAAAACAAGAGCTTGAACTGGAAGTTGGGCAATTATAAGAACAAATATAAGAATAATAATATGAATGAAGACAAGTTTTGGAACTAATGAAGGGATAGGGATAAGAATAAAGATAAGGATAAAGATACACTGTCACTTCAAAAACCTACCGATATGTCAACGATACAGCCAACTTCTTTTTAACTTTACCAAGCGTCTTTCAATAAAAATAAAAAAAAAAACCATAGAAAAATCGCTATTGGTATGGTTGATACTAGTCGAATACAGGCGATACTAGTGTAATTAAATTAACTGTAGCAACGTCATTAAATTGCTACAGTATTAAATTGACTGTAGCAAGTTGGATTTGACACCTCGAGTTCACAGATGGTGGGCATTCCTTAAGTCTTTTGATTTTGACATTGTTCATAGAAACGGTGTTCGCATGTGTCATGCTGATTTCTTCTCCAGAAACCCAATTCCAGTAAATCCTACTCCTAAAATCACCTGTGTCATTATTTGGTGCACCTAAGCGTGTTATAGCTGATCAATGATAATGTTTTACAAGTTCGTAGTTTTGTTTTGGAACTATCACTTAAAGAAAGTGATAAAGAGTACTGGATGGAAGCGCTGTTAATCTTCATTACAAGATGGAAGCAATAAAATGTTTGATAACGAAATAAATTATGAATTTTGAATTTTGATGAAAATTTTTGTGATAAAAATGCATCTGAAAAGAATACTTTGAGCCATATATTCAGTTCCACGTAAATTTAATTAATAATTATGTTTGTATTGAACTTCGATTAATACCATTTGTTTATTGATTTCTTAGGTTGTGTTTGTTTTATTAGTTAAGTGTTGTTCGCTTGTTAAAAATAAAAAGCCATAAAAATATTAACTTTGTTCAAACAAAAAATAAATAACTGGTCATTTCAGCCCTTGAAAGGACCTAGCTTCTTATGATTTTGTGTTGCGTGTTGTATTAAGTTTGTACACAATTGACCGAGAACCGGACCTACATGTTTAACGCCGACTCCGAACGGCGATGAACGAAATGTTCTTGTTCTCAAGAAGCTTTACATGGCATTTTGATCACTCTCTGAGGTTTGCCATTGTCTGCAGAGAGGTGGCGGCCGTACAGAAAAATAATTTTAATTGAGGGCTGGGCATTCTTACACAGTCACATTTTATTTTGTCTTGTTAGTATTAGTGCTCCCGCAAATCGCGCACACTGAGCGAATACATGGTATCATAGGGAACTTTTGACAAGTTGTTATTTATGCGTTAATGAAGAGGTTTGCATTAAAAAATTAGTTCCTAATTTTCAAACTAAACTTTGGATTTCAGAAAAAAAAGAATAATAATAAGTCTGGCAATGAAATATATAAATCCTCGGGCGCCGTCAAAAGTTATGTCGCAGAAAAAAATTACAGATGCAGAAATTAGTTTTTTACGCGTAGTTTTCAAAAATATATGAAGCCCATGAGGTTAAAAATTTGTTCCACTTTAAAAGTATTTTAAATCTACAAGACAATAGGTTCATTTTTTTATGAGTGTACATAAAATTTGTAGCGCATAGCAACATAGATCCTCATAGCATCACTGTCTGCGAACTACTGATTTATATTCTTTTCTGTTGTGAGCTTTGTGTACATGAGAAAAATTACGCTCGCAGAGAGCTCAGTGAGCTATGGGGTGCCCTGCGCTGTTTTAATGCAAATAATTTTCTATCGGTGCTGGGATTAACTTTGTTATGAGTCAGAAAAGGCCGAGAAGTAAAGTAGAGATCATAGAGTGCTTGGATGTGATCATAGGTTGCACACATGATACAATTATACAATTAGGTTTGACAACAGGCTATTTTCTCACTAGATCGTTCATGGATTGTCAAAATCAAATGAATATGTTTGTTTTTTTTTTTTGTTTGCTTTGTTTTGTATGATTTTTGACAATTCATGTTCGATTGAAAACTGTCACACCTACCTGATTAATTATACCATGGGTTGCACGTTGACCAAGAATGATAGAAACCAGATTACGCGTTCTGCAAAATGCGATATTGTCAGACTTTGGAACAATTTTACTCCCACACCCACGCCTAAATATACTTTTTTCTTATTTTTATAATATGTATATGGACCTCCTTAACCCATTGGTACAATAAAATTTAGTCAGTCCCGAATAGTTTACGAGATAAAAATCTTGAAAGTTTAAAAAGTTCATATTTTTCGTATACGAATATATTCATATTTTTATACAGAAGAGTATATATTTTTACTTTACTTTTTCGAAGGAATTTATTTTCAATTTCGTCAATTTGCCTAAGCGATCGCACATTTGCATACGATTTTGTCAAGCAAAAGTACTGTGTGACGTCATGCACTCAGTTGAGAAGGAGAGCATTAGATAACGGGACTGCCGAATGCGTAATCTTGTTTCTATCATTCTTGCACGTTGACTAAAACCAAATTGAAAAATTTTAGAGAACGACATTTGGAGCACAGATAAAATTTTAGAAATTGGAATAGATATCAGATACGAAAAGAACGTGCAACCTTAACAACATCACGTTTCAGAAATTAATAATTTAAAGAAAAAAATTATGGAGACTTCAAATATCCTAGAAGCTTCGCTAGATGTTGACGCTTCGTTATACTTATGATTATATTATATAAGTGATGAATAAATATATATATGTATCAAATGTGGTACGGTGCAAAACAATGTTTGAATAATGGAATTTCGCATTCCTTGCATATTGTTTTGATGCGAATTTGCTTTTTAGTCTTCGCACAATTTAGACATCGGCGACGGGTAGTGCCCTTGATTGGCAAATGTCGTTATGCCACTGCTCTAACTCTCTGACGACCGCGATTGGTTGATCTGCGAACAGCAGTTTTTTCTAATCATTAAGCAATCAAGGCCTCTGACAAATTTATAAAAATGTTTTGAATGGCATTTTATTCCGGTTTATTTCAGGGTGAATGACCCATGCGTCGACTGTTGCCATCATTATCAATCTGTAGAATATCTTGTTGCGCCATTTGTCCGGATCGTATTCGTAGAGTCCACTCATTTGATCTGCAAGATCAACGCCTCCCATTATTTCACGACAAAATTTTACCTTTTGTGGGCACGGAACTTGAATTTTTTCTTCTGTCTTCAATGTTTTTTGTGACGATTTCCATTTCATTGCTATGGCAGATGCTCAGTATTAAAATCTCTTTTGTGTCGTGACATTTCACGTATAAAAGACCAGCCGAAGAACTTTTGAATTCTGCTTTCCCCCTTTGCAGCTTCGTTCCAAATATGGGAACGTTTGTGCGATTGGACATTATAGTTCCAACTGATGAGCTAATTTATTTACTACTCTTTCGCTCAATGTTCATTCGAGTGCCTCTGAATCCTATCCTATTACCTTTACACTGCAAATATTGAAATCATATGTGTACCCAGTTAGGGCATCACATCGAAACAACATTTTAATTCCGCGTTTTACAGGTTTTAGAGGCATGTACTGTTTGAATGTACTGCGTCCTTTGAATTTGGTTATGAACTCATCGATGCTCTGGTACAAACTATCTTCACGTAGTACATTTTAGAACAGTAAGATGCCTTTTCGGGTGGAGAGAAATGCATTTTCGATGTAACCATGAGGATCCGATCGTGACCCAACTAACATTTCATCTTCCAGAAGGTTAAATTTTGAAATTTATAGAGGTTCAACCTCCATATCGCTTCTAATTCACTTGTATATGGAGGTTTAACACTTTGTTCCTCGATAAGGCTTCCATGGCACTTGCGAACGCAGGTTACAAATATCGTGGCGTGAGCTCAAGTTGGTTGCTTCGAGGAAACCTTTGCGAACCACTTTATCGAAGTTATCTGGCTAACCAATTTGAAGTAGTAACCGCAAGACTTATCGAAGCAATTTTGTGAAAATAATAATTCGCTTGCAACAGCAAGTGTTGTAAAGGCTGTATGACACATAAATGGATATGACGACGGCGTCAGCTAGCAAAAACAAGTATAATCGGGGGAATTCGTTGTTGAAATCAGCGTCGCCGTTTATTTTCATATTAGAGTGAATTGTCAACACGTGTAGACGTAACATAAATGCGTTAATAAATTACATTAGCACTTTATACAATATAATGATTTTTATGTGGAAGAAAGTACGACGATCGGGTACGTTTCGCAGAAAAATAATTAAAACGCGAAACGAAATGATGAAAAAAGCTCATAAAATTGCCAAGATGTTAAAAAAATAGGGAATCGATATTGTTGTTGCCCTCGTTAATTGAAAACAATCCACAGATGCTCATAAATATAAATCCATCAGAGCAAGCGGTACCAGCAATTACACCATCAGTTGGCATTTATAATATTGATTATGTCAATAGCGTTGGTAAGTGCAATTGTTAATTTTCGTATATTGCCTGCGGGTCAAGAAGTACATGTGTGTATAATTTAATTAATACGGTTTACGTATTATAGATAATAATAATGCCGGCACCTGTGGCAATACTGCAATGGAATGTGTCGATGACGAAAAATTTGTACGCACAGAAGAAACAAATCTGGAGACACACGCCGCTACATAGACAGTATAAACCAAAGTACGGGTAAGCGACTTTCGAGCGCTAGAAATACCACCGAAAGGAAAAAGCGCAAAGAAGATTCACAATCAAATGTATCGGCTTGTGAAACTGATGATCTCGATCCATTATCATCCGATGCTGCTCTGTAAAAATTTATTATTATATTTTACGATTCTTTTTATTAAAAAAAAAAAAAAAAAATAAAGCCGTTTATCAGAATTTATAACCTTTTTTTAGTTTTCTTTCGACCTCGTTATAGTGCCTTGACGAAGGCTATGTGAGGCTCAGCTAGCTTCGATAAGTTGCTTCTAAAGTGCTTCGCTAAGTATCGATATGTTGTTTCTGACGTGCTTCCGTGAAACAGCAATATAGAGGCCTATCACGCCAGCCCCGAACCTCGATAAGTGCGCCAAATCACCTTCCAGAAAGCTTCACCTTGCTGTTATAGAGGGAGGGGAAATGCCCTCGCTAAAGCCTTCTGGAAGCTCAAATGTTTGTTGGGGAGTTATTGCATTTTTCACTGCATGGTTATCTAGTGACAAGTGCGATGCCTAATAATCCTTTAGACAAGGTTGTAGTACATTTGAAGAATTGAGGACGATCGGTGAACAGACTCTAATCTATTACAACGTCGTGAAGGAAAAACAGTTTTTTTTTTTTAGAAAGAAATACTGCGTTGACCATAGTCCAAATAACATCACCCTCGGTCTCACCCGTAGAACTGGATTTATGACGATCGTTGCTTTCAATATGAGGAACAGCCATTTCTTCATCTAAATCCTCTCCAGAGTTTGAATCCTGGTCTTCTTCTGTTTCAGATTCATCGGTAGGATCTGGTCATCAAAAGAATCATCACTGTTAGAAGAAAAGTCTACTCCGCTGGAATTTCCTTCTTCATCATTGATTAATCTTCCAATTTCTTCGTGGTCCATTGACGTCTTAGAACACAAAAGAAACATATGACACATTACATTACATTATTACAAACACATTATGTTAGCGAAAAAAGACGAGAGGTACTTACAAGTACCAACATACAGGTCGAATGATACACTATTGTACCACCCACGTTTATTTGTTGATAATTAATTCATTTTGGTCCAAAAGTCTTACCTTTTATAACTACTATTATCACACTTTACGAATTTATAATGAATATATTTACTGTTTTTTTCGACAGTATTTCCATTTTATTTAGTAAACTACGAAAATACAAAACTTTAGAATAAAATGATTTACAGTTACTAAAAATGTCAAAAAAACGGTTATATTTTGTGCCCAAATACTCACGGACGAACTGGTACACATGCGGTTTGATTATTGCAGCTATGTGAGATTTTAGAAATGTTTGAACTTTTGATGGTACACATCTGTACCGTGTGTCCCAAAAGGGTTAAAGAATGATATCGCAATGTCTTTTTTGAATGAATTTTTTTTGGTGGTCATGCACCTCAATTTGTTTTTGGGAGGTCATGCCCCCATTTTAATACTTACCCACCATATCTCAGTGTCTACCATCCTAATGTACCATTCTAAGGTCATAATATCAAAGCTTGCAAAAAATTATTTAATTCTTTCGAAGAAAGTGTATCCCAGTGGACTTATTGAAAAAAAAATTTTAATATTTTTGACGAAAAGAAGTCACACGGGGCCATATTTGGCGAATATGGTGCGAATATGGAACGATATTGACATTGTTTTCGCTCAAATTATCAAGTACAATACATGATGAGTGAGCTGGTCCATTATCGTTGTGCAAATTGGCGGCCTCGGTAGTCGAGTAGGTAGCGTGCTCGACTGCTACCCCAAAGGTCCTGGGTTCGATTCCCGGCCAGGTCATGGTCTTTCGCTTTAAGCCAGTGATCGGCAAAAGCATGCCCGCGGGCAACGCATCAGTATAAGTGCCTTTATGCATGTGAAGCCGAAGCTAAATAAACGAACTTCAGTCTTATGCCAACTGTCGCGTGAGTAGGTTCGCGTCACATGCTTTCTTCAGATTTTTTTTTTTTGTTTCAGTTCGTTGTTTCTTTTTAACGACCAATTTGGTTCAGTGTACGCACATCGTTACATTAAAATACGAAGCATTGTATGGTTGTATGCGTGTGCCGACCACTGCTTTAAACCTTTCTAAATTTTCTATCCTCATTTCTAATCAACTGAAATTAAGACTTCATCAATATTTACGACTTGAAGTTGTAGTTGATGGTAGAGAATTTGTGGATGAGATTGCCTTATAAAATGAATTGAGTCTGAGGTAAAGGCATTAATTACACTTGCCTCTGATTCAAATTCACATGTCTCTTTGGCTTTCCACCACGCTTAGAACAACCTTTACATGTTTCACTTGATTGCTTTTTCCTTCCCACTAATCTATAATCCCATTTCGAGCCAAGGCAGACTTGACTGAATTGGTCCACCTGAAATCCTTGGTTCAAAGCTAAAAACAAAAAAAAAACCTTTAAGAATCGAAAAAAACACTCATCACCACCTTAATTTTTGAACGACTTTGTTGTGGTTTTTTGGGTTTCGGCTCATCTGGAAAGCACCATTTTGCAGATTGTTGAGCTGTTTGACGTCATACTCGTACATCCAAGTCACGTTACCAGTAATGGTGCGCTGAATGTCCGTACGTCCATTAAAAGCACAATTTTCGAACACAATTTTCTTTACTTTTTGACATTTTCACCTATTATGGATGTAGCTGGACGAGAATTTTTAGACTTTGTGAAGTATGTTGAGGTGTGTGTTTTAGCTAAGTACATGCCACTAAACAATAGCACCATATAAAAATATTGGCCTTATAAGTGCCATGTAAAGCTACTGAGTAGGTCTCTTCTAAGGTTCATGAACCTAAGGGGCCTTATGAGCCTCATGAAAGGTTGTTGAAGTCAAATAGATTCAACTTTAAAATCAAATACTGCTAATTAATATCCTTGCAGGTATCTTAAATATTTTGTGGCGAATGACCACATTATTAGCCAAATTAATGGTTATAAAAACAAACATGTGTTTGTATTAAATATTGATGTGTTTGTTAAATTGTTGCATTTATTATCCTTTAATATACATTTAAATTATAATATATTTTTATTTCTGTTTTTTTTTCTTCTACTTAATGGCAGGACTCTTTCTTGAATGTCCCGGCACCACAGCCATGTCGTTGCGCACCACATTGGAACGCATTACATCGCCCATACATTCATTATCAATTTACGATTTCGATCGTTCGGTCACGTCGCTATCGCAGGATGTCTTTCAGCCAGGTGTCAATATAAGACATTTGCAATTTTCACATTCGCATCTGGAAACACTGAAGGATAACAGTCTGAAGAATGTACGTGCATCGTTGGAATCCTTGAGCATTGTTAATGGAAAATTAACACAGGTAGGTGTGGCTGAAGGTGAGGCTGCGGGTGTGGCTGTCGATGCGTGTATATGTCAAAATATTGCCATATTATGTGTTCGTGAGTTTGTATGTATGTGTGTGTATATATGTTATGAAAATGTCTGCTCTTGACGACGTGTTTTTCTGATGACGTTCTGTTGTTATTATGGTGAGATTCCAGAAGAGAAGCCAGGCATTGCCTGTAGTTGTTAAAATATAAACGTACCTTACACGCACGTTCATTTATTTGAGTGTGTATGAGTGTGCGTGTGTGTTTGTATGCTGGTGTTTGTGTTTGCAATTCCCGCAACCATAACTATAGGATGTAACGTAGTCTCGAAGGCAACGTGTCAGTGTAACGTTATTATATATAAATTCAACATAATGTGTTGGGGGCTTAATACGTAAGTCAAAATATAGAGGATAACGACATGAAACGTAGCAACATTTGGAAAATTGAAATTGTTAAATATGGTAATTGCATGCTCGGTATATAAGCCACAAAATGATGAAATGAAAAGCATCGAGTGCGTGCGTAATTCTCGAAAATGCGGAAGAAGAGTTGTTTAGTTATTCAGCTTAAATGTGCAAATATGATTAAGAAACAAAAAAACAAAAAAGAAAACAAAACAGAAATTTAAATGATTTCAAAATATAAATTAATGCCAACAATTAAAACACTTGCTTAAATTTTCCAGTAATTTCTCTGACAGTATGTACATCAGTCGGTTGCCGTTTTTTGCTAAAGCAGCTGTTTCATCATTAAAATCATTAAAATAGCAACAAAAAGTGTATTCCTGACACATGCTGTCATGTGAACAATACTTTATTTGCTCACAAACATTCTTATAAAAGATTGTTTCAAATGAGACAAAGGAAAATACGAAAAAAGCGATACGCCGCTTGTATTAGAAAGAATATTGAAAAAAAGTAAATTAATATGCTACTTCCGCACTATTTAACCAGTCTTAGTAAAATTTTAAATTAAAAGATCGCCAAAAGTTCTAATATATTAGATGTATATTATATGAGTTAAAATTTGTGCTAAAATCCAAAAGTCAGAACAGGTTGACCAAGTAGATTTAAAACTAATTTGCATATCCTTTAAATCAGTGGTGTTCACACGCATACTTCTTCAACTTTTGTACTTGTGTTAGTAGCTCTCTCACTCTCTGCACTGAAAAAAATTGTTGTGCCAGTATTAAGAAAGAATTGTGTTATAATTATCATTGTCATCATCATTATCATTATCAGTATCATTATGATTAACACTATCATTATCATTGTCACTATCATTATCATTATTATGTAAATAACTCATATTCATATGCCTCAAACATTTCGTGCAGTGCAAAACACACGACCAAGAAGCACAAACCTTCTCGTTTGAAGTTTCAGCGCCAACTGATTGAGAGAACTTCGTGCATACGATCGTGTACGTGTTTTGATTCTCGAATAAAGCTTTTGAGTCTCACCACGCGTGGTACTACGTGAACATCACTGCTTTAAATTAACAAACGTGAGAGTATAGAGTTTTTATAAAAAAAACGCAGTGTTTAACTATTCGTATTTTTTTTAATTATTATTTTTTTAGTTTTGTGGAAAATTTGTTATATTTATTGAAAAACTTTATAATGTACATTATTAAACTATAAAATTATTATAATGTTAAAAAAAGTAGGTGAGGATGCCCGCCTACTAAACACGTTTTGCTTGGAGGCTATACCTTTGGCTTAAAACATAATTGTTCAGAGCTCTTGGTTTCATTTGGAAGTTAAGTTCAAAAACTAACAAGAACTTTAATCAAAATTTAAAATTTCCAAAAATTGTAATTTTGGCAGTCGATCTAGCAAAAGTTTCGAAATCGGCCGCTGAAAAAATCGGCCCAGCTACTGAACACCTAAAACAAATCGATGAAAAAAATTAGAAAATGAAGTAAACACACTAGTTTTTGAGAGTTTATAAAAAGTTTATTCTATCAATAGTTCACAATGACTCACTGAACTTTAAACAATAGAGATTTGAATTTCTTTGATGGCTGCCATCGCATCAGAATTTATATTCGTTCTTCTTTTCACTGTTTTTTTTTAGGCGACGCTTTTCTAAAATTTTATCTGAACGTGGACGACAATCACGAAAACTATTTTAACTAATTTCAAACACTATTTTCAATCATATAAATGCCAATTTTATACTAACACGATATCTGAAAATTTGTTCGGAAGGTGGACCAACGTTTTGTTCAGTAGGTCTGCAGGCACACCATCATGATATGACGTGAAATATTTTTTTCCCATTTTTCAATATTGTTCGATTGCTCGTCGAAAAGTAAACATTAAATATAGAATTCTACTCATATTCACCTTTTTTATCGAAAAGAAACACTCTGAAATGCACTAAATAGAACTGAACTATTTTTGCTCAGCTTCGTTTTATTCGAATATTTTATTTCTCAACGGCCGTGGGGCTAAAGCAGCATGCCCATTCATCTCAATGATTTGTCAAAAGTGAACATTCAATGAGATGTTACTGCGACACTTTATACATTGGCGCATTATACAGACGTCAGAACTCACAGTGTTCAGTAGTAGGTGGGCCTGTTCAGCAGGTGGCATCCTTATTTCTTTTTAAAAATTGCATAAAAAATCGTTATTGGTATAAATATTTGGGTGGGATTTTTTGTGGGTTTTTCGTGTCATTTTGGTGGGATAAACAGGTCTAAATCGGGATGTGATCGGGATTTTTTACTAAATCAGAATCACATCACTGGATCAGAAACACTCTTGGAAAATTACCCATCCTCAATAATCTCATGCACTCTCATTCCAAACTTTCGATATTATATCATTGATTTTATCGACAATTTCTGGTGTATAACATCAAGATCCACTTGTAAATCTTTCCAATTAATGGTTTGGATTCACCATAATGTTAAACAAGTGTTGCTTTGTTATGAGTAAAGTTATTTCCGTGGAAGAAATAATTTTTTATCAAAACTCGAAATTTACTTTTTTTATAATAAATAAATAACTGGCCATTTCAGCCCTTGAAAGGACTTTGACCTAGCTTTTTATGATCAATTGTGTTGTGCGTGTTATTAAGTTTTTGTACACAATTGACTGAGAACCCGACCCATGACACAATTATAAGGTAGGCCCAGCAAAAACACGCTCTCTATGACTACAAATCAACAACAAAACAATAACAAAGGCGTAGGTATAATGTCAAAATACAATACATAACGATACAAATAAATTGGTTACTGAACAATCGAACAAAGTAGTCGAATGAAAATTATATAAAATGTTAACTTTTATTTGCTTTGTTGAAAGCTAACATATAATTTATTCTGCATTATATCTTAAAACATGGCTTATTTTGTTAAATTTTTAGAGTTTTTGCTTACTTAATACTCAATACCCAATACCCAGATACCCAGATTTATACTGTTTAAGGTAAATTATACATCCCTATGGCTGAACGAATAAACGTTAATTGTCAATAGTGACATTATACTTACGCTAATGTTTTGATTTTCTTTGCTTTGCTTTGCTTTTCCGTATTTTTTATCTCCGAATTGGGCCTACCTTATAATTGTATCATGACCGGACCTACATGCTTAACGCCGACTCCGAACGGCGATGAACGGAATGTTCTCGTTCTCAAGAAGCTTTACATGGCATTTTGATTGCTCTCTGAGGTTTGCCATTGTCTGCAGAGAGGTGGCGGCCGTACAGAAAAATTATTTTAATTCAAATAATTCTTCTGTCGCTGCTGGGATTCGAACCTGGGTCTTCAGGTTCGTTGTCATAGAGGCCACGCACTTTAACCAACTACGCCACGGTCGCCACTTTTGCTTTTTTACTTTTTTCACAATGCAATTTTGCCCTGGAAAGGACTTAGACCGATCTTCTTATGAATAGGGTGTGTTGGGAGTGTTATTCAATGTTTGAACACAATTGATCGGGAACTGGACCTACTAGTTTTATACCGACTCCGAACGGCTGATGTGCATGTTCTCAAGAAGCTTTACGTGGCATTATTTACTCTCTGAGGTTTGCCATTGTCTGCAGGGAGGTGACGGCCGAACAGAAAAATTAATTCAATTGAAAAAACTTTCTGTTTCAGATGAAATTGAACCAGGGTTTTTTGAGACCGTCTATATAGACTATATATTGAGACTATATCTGAGACCGCCTCCCCCTATCGTTACTTATCGTAGCATATTTTGAAGACCCCCCCTAAATTAGTAACGTAATTTATGAACAACGCTTTATATACACTCTACAAACTGATTGTTAAATCACTACAATAAATGCTGTGCATTTATTGACGTTTTACAAAAAATGTCACGCCACGCAGCGTCAGCTTTCAATTCAGTCAAAAATTTAGCGTTTTTTGTTTATTTCTCTCTTTCCTATCTTTTTTCCCACATTTTTTGCGTGCTTTCGCTCATAAATTAATCCAAGAGAGAGAAATATTATTTATAAACGCTCTTTTAGCTATATTTTACGATGATAATTGCTGGTAGGCTTGGTAATCCAGTTGCATTTTTGTTAGAGTGTATTATATGCACCGCAAGCTACTTCGGCCATATGTTCGTCCGTCTTCTTATGGATTGCACTCATCGCACCTCTGTTGCTATCTCTATACGAATATTACCAATTTGCTTATATAATAACAATTTGCCCAAAAAGTAACTCTGAACCATAAGCGTAATGTTTATACAACGAAGGGAAAACCAAACGAAAATAAATTTTTCAATTGCTGCGATTAAAAAAATCACTCGCGCTTATGACAAACAAAATTTATATCCTGCAACTAAATGACGCATTTCTCGCAACTGACTACTATTATGACAACTGTTAATACGTTTGCAAATAACGATTTGAAGCACGACAAACGAAGTTCGCTTACGGCGAACTGGCGATAAACGTTTTTTTGTTCTTTGCGTGTACATCTTCCTAAGATTTTGGACTTCCGAAGTCATATTCAACTAGTCTCAGCCCTGTTGCCTCGGTTGATACCTCCTGAATTCAATTTTTTTTTTCTTATTAAAGTAAACTTTTCAAAAATTTGTTCACTTCTTTATCATAGTGTTTTATTTGGCCTTGAAACAAAGAAGTTACAGCAGTTCCTACTTGTAGTATAAAATTTTAGTCTTTATAAAATTTCTTGAAACTAACAGTTTTTATAATTTTTTTGTTTTTGAAGTTGTCTCGATGTCATCTTTAAAATAAGGGATGCACTTTTTAAGCTTTTTTTTTTTTTGTGTGGAGACCGACACTGTATTGCACACACGATTTCTGAAAATCTTCATTGAACGGAAGTCAACTTAAATATCCAGTACAAATCCAAAGAAATGGTAAATTCACGTTTATAAATGGAAAATATTACACACTCAACAACTGCAAAGCGACCAGCTGTTAAATAATACGTCTTTGCAACCCTGGACCTGTTGTTGATACATACATACTTTAGTTCAATACAAGTTATTAATATTATAGTTATAGTATAAAAAAAGTCAATTAGTTTTGTATTTCACTTATTCAGTTTTATTTACTTATATTGCATGCTATAATAATACCCTACGTATTTATGTAAGCATTAAAGTAATGAGGCGAATATACATAAGTTCAGTTAACAGTGTTTTAAACGCACGTGCCTACTTGACCTACTCCAAATCCAGAGCAGGGTGCAGTTGTAGCTTGTGGCACATAACCTAATAAGATAAAAATAAAACAAAAAATTATATAACATTTTGAATCATATTGAATATAATGAAAAGAAAAAATAACTCAAGATTTAAAAAAAAAAACAAAATGAATAAAAAATATTTAGACAACTTACCTGACAAACTAAAAACCAGGTTTCTTCGAACGCAGTTATAATAGTTTAAAGCATTGGGGCATTCGAATAACTGACATTTGTTCGTACCAGACAATTTTCCACAAGTTATACTACCGCTATAGCAGTATTTATTTGAACAAGCTATCTTGGACCCCCGAGAAGAGCTGCAGCTGGGCATCAATGTGACAAAAACTTTAAAAAAGATATTAATATTTAATATGAAACTCATTAAATATTGTTTAAAGGAAATTCTTGTAAATCAGAATTTCAGAAAATTCTTTTAATTATTAAGAACTAATTTCGTAATTGAACAATTTTGGAATAAAATTAAAAAGTTGTGTCTTACTTGTTAAAATTATAACAGCTGAAAGTAACTTCATGTTTGCTTTTTTCGCTTAAAGTATTTTAACTGAAGCTTTAGAAATGATCTACAGTGTTTGAAGATTGCTTTTTTGGAAGTGAATTTTTTGAGCTAATCAGACGGTTTTTATAGAAAAAATTTTGTCCTTGAATTTTTGCTAAAATTTAAACAGCTGCAATTTATTAAACAGCGTTTGTTTGTAGTTTTTTAAGCAAATACACGTGTTCCTTACACGAAAAACAAATAAAATATTGGTTGTTGAATTCAGACGCATAGTGACTCTCAGTGAAGATGAAAAATTGTGGATATTCATATAATTGAAATAGCATAGAACAGAAATTTCTTTCTTCAACAAATTTTGCGTGTCGAAATCAATTCGTAGCTTTTTGCAAGAGATGGCGTACAAGGTAAAGGATGTTTTTAGGTTAGTGCTTGTTTCACACAGTTTTATCTGTCAAACTAAATCAATTGTTGGATGTTTTCGCACAACATTTTCTTACCATGATGCAGAGGCATGGAGACGCATAAGAGCCCGTACAGAATCAAAGCGATTGGCGATCGGCGATCCTCTCCTCTCGCCAATCGCTTATTAGAGCGAACAATTCAGGTTGAATTGTCAGAATGTTTTGTTTTGTGTATGCATAATTGACATGAAGAAAACAGAAACACAGACAACAATAAAACTTTAGAAAATAGCACAGAACGTACCTCATCATTAGGAAAAATACGACAGCACTTATCATGTCTGACACCACTCAAAGAGAGGATCGCCAGGTTGCCAGAGAAAAAATAGAATAAATTCTAATCTGACGAATGTTCGTCACGATCGAAGACCAGCGATTTGATTTCGGGAGTGTTCATACGTTTCCATGCATTCTATTGCTTGAAAACGTCGCCAATCGCTAATCGCTTTGATTCTGTTCAGGCTCTAAGAAGAGTGCGTATTGAAAAGGATATTGCATACGTTTAGGAGGGAGTTCAAAAAGATTCCAATTGCTGATTGGTCAACACAGATTGGTCTTACCGAATCATGCTGTATCACTCAACAAGGCACAAACGACAATAAGGAAACGATCAGCCCTACTTTCTTTCATAAAAAACTGGTGTCTTGATTATCATTAGTGTGCTTTTTCGTGATACAGAATTAAGGCGTTAGTCAGTCCACTTCATGGAAAATTTGACGCAAAAATCCTGATATAGAGGCTTACAAGGTCAGCTCGTGTCAGAATTGGATCCGAATGACCATTGTTTGCGTCAAAATTTCAGTGGACATAAAATAAACCCATTGGCTCAATGGGTATGTCAGTAAGCAAAATTGTCAAATTTGTGGTGATAACAATTAACATGAGATCATCAAAATGTCGTTACATCCCGAAGATTGAAAGTTTTTGATCCCTTTGACGACCAATGGGACACTTAAAACCCTTTTCCTTTCGAATTTTTCTTGGAAAAACTATGCAATCGATTTTTTTTACAAGGTTTCATTCAAAAGGGAATGAATGTTGCTATCAGAAAGTACCTACTCAATTTTCAAGGGTAGTAGATTCATCTCTGTGCTTACCTTTAGTGGGAGGAGCCAACCAAATATTTGGAGAAGTTGTGGGAAAAATTCCACTTTCTAACAAAAAAGAAAGTCGACTTCGACTATCCACGCGACCCCCAAATCTGACGGGACCTCTATGTCCCAATGGTCATCAACGGAAAAAATCTATGAAATATTTCATTTTGTCAAAGAGTTGATTTATTTGAAATAAAAATAAATTTGTTTTTTTTAGCAATGCACTTTTTTTTTTTTAGCAATGAAATTTATTTTTTTTTTTTATAAATATTGAAGCATTTTGTTTTTAAATCATTGACGAAGCAAAATAGTTTTCTTCAAAAGACACAAATAGCATTGGTTCGAAAGTCTTTGTGTTGTTTGGAGTAGAAAATAGATCTTTAAGTCCCGTTTCACCTTTTTAGAGATAATGATCGGACAGAGTAGTGACCTCCGCAAGTTTGAATAGCTTAGGTCCCTGTCTTACAACTTCGCAAAGTGGTCTGTTGCGGTTGGTGAACGAATCGATCATTAAAGTAGCCAGGTGCGCGCGTACTTCCAATGCAGATATAGAAAATGAATCAGTATTCGACGTAGAGATTTTGTTGTAACCAATGGCCGCATTATGCACACTCAAATCAAAGCGATCGCAGAAAAGACGAAAGTAGAATTTGGTCTTTAATTTGCGGACGTGTTTGTAGTAAGACTGAAATAAAATAACGAAATCAAAAACAGTTTAATTTTCTTTCCAATGGTCGTACTTTGACTTTCCTACGACTATTGGTTCAGATGATTTTTTAAAATAGATCAAAATTTCGTTAAAAAACACAAAAAATCTAATATCTGGCTCTCTTTATTTATTTATTTATTTATTTATTTATTTATTTATTTATTTATTTATTTCATCAATGGAACATAATTTCCTTACTGACTACAATGACAGAGTAAAAATAATAAAATTATTTTACAATAAGTTTTAATTTAAATAATAATGTAAATTTAAGTCTATTGAATAATATGATGACTATCTAAAAGTTTAACGATATATGCAATTTAGAATAGTTTTTAAAGCTGGTTTTGTAAAAGACAAATCAATATAATTATTTTTCGAGATCAAATTAAACTCCGATAAGGCTCGATTCAGAGGAGCATTAATTGCGTAATTAGTTCTAAGAAGTCCAATTGCAAACAAATCATAGTTACGAAGGCTTCTAGAGGGAATATTGAAGTTATATTGTGAATATCTTGAACCAATAGTCATAAAGAAGTCAAAGTGCTACCAGTAGAAAGGTTATTATTTAACCTGTCACTGCTTAACTTTCAAAATAGATTCCAGCGAGTATCAGATTGGATCGTTATGCGATCTTATGTGTGATATGCGATATGAGACCGTCAAAAGCGACTGATTCTACGAGACCGACATTGTTCAATTTATTGGGAGCTAAGCTATAAGCTTAATAAATTGTAATTAGGTTAATTTTTGAGAGACATATTTGTCCGACGAATCATACGAAAAGGGTTCATTTTCGAGTGCCGAAAATGAACGTTTCTACCCGAAAAGATTCATACATGAATTCGAAAATGGTAGATTTTGTTCACTGGGTTTGATTGTGGCTAAGTGGGGGAAGCTTAAGCTTTTTTTTCAATTTTTTAGGAGTTTTGTTAATTTTACGTCAATTTTGAATTCAGAATTATGTTAGGGTGGCTAGGGTGATTTTGAAATATTATTCTGTATACTATAAAATGATAACGATTTGATAGTTGAATAATAATAAGAATAATAATAATAATAATAATAATAATAATAATAATAACAATAATAATAATAATAATAATAATAATAATAATAATAAAAATAATAATAATAATAATAATAATAAAAATAATAATAATAATAATAATAATAATAATAATAATAATAATAATAATAATAATAATAATAATAATAATAATAATAATAATAATAATAATAATAATAATAATAATAATAATAATAATAATAATAATAATAATAATAATAATAATGATAATAATAATAATAATTATAACTAGTAAACCCGTATGGCGTTAAAACGCCAAAATGCGAAAAAAATATCTAGTGTTTTTTTTTATTAAAACTTTAACACTTTTTGACATATGTAGGGGAGAGGGCTGGGTTGTGAACCGGACTGGGTTGTGAACCATTACTCTTTTCTTTCTCTAATTGACTTATCGTGAATCTTTCAACTGCTAAATTTGAATTTTGACATGACTCAATTTCTGCAGTTGCACCGAAGTGTACGAAAACTTTTGCAAAAGGCAATAGGAGCTGCGAGCTGACTTCTTCAGACGAAATTGATGATCTGAAGCAGTGAAAAACTGCGGCAAAGTCAAAATCCCCAGCAAAAGCATTACTGAAGAAGGCACAACCAGCACCATCCAAGCATCCTAAGGCAAAAAAACCATCAAAACCATCTGATGAAGATATTGATTTTTGCACCATTTATTTCAGATTTTTGCCTAAAGAACTGACACCCAAAAACTCCATCGAATGAAATACATGTGGCCGGCCTATTCACTTGAAGTACGCTTATATGGGAAGGCGTTCGTATTTCACATGAAAACATTGCGACACCGATTTGGATGATAATGAAAAAATTATAATTGAACACTTCCATTCATTACGATTTTTTAGCCCTAAGTGGCGTCATTATAACTTATTTTGCCTCTTGAGGCCTTCCGAATAAATAAAATCTCAACTTATTACAAAATTTTTGGTGATTTACTTCGTATTTTCCGACTTTTATAGAGATTTGCCAGATGGTACGCAACCCAGCCCCTTATTTGGAAGAGCCAAAATCACATCTTTAGAAAATTGGCAGTAAAGAGATTAAAATTTAACAAGAACGCTTATTTGTCTGTATATAAAAGTTGCGTTGGATATTCACCTTTCCAACGGTGACTTGAATTATTCGATATCTTTATTCTGTGAAAAGTTAAATCCCAAAAACAAAACCTGGTTCACAACCAACCCCTCTCCCCTATATCTGTGTAAACTATATTTGATGTTATATAACCTTAATTTATGGGTAAAATGCGCTGCATGCTGCATACTTAAAGAAATTTAATAAAAATGTTCACCCCATCAAGAGAGCGGGCTCGATTTAGTGTCAAATATAATTGGCCATGTGTGAATACTGTGGCTTGCAGGTATATTGCAACTGCCCTCAATGCAATAACAAAGATACCGGAAATTGAAAAAAAATTTCTTTTTAAATTAAAATGAGTTGGCTGTGTCGTGGACACAAGCGTACACGCAAAGAAATTTTTCGTTTACCAAAACTGAAAAATTCACCAACTATACTTCGTTCGCGAGCTGTATTTGCCGCAAACGAATATTCAGTTGTCACAACTTAAAAATATATCTTATATATATATAAACCGCAAGCTATTTCGGTCATTACTATATATTATATTAATAATCTTTCTCATTATGTCCGTCCGTCTTCTTATGGATTCCACCTCTGTTGCTATCTTCGTACGCGTATTAAGCAAACTACCAATTTCCTTATATAGTAACAATTTGTCCAAAAAGTAACTCTAAACTATAAGCGTTATGTTGATACAACGAAGGGAAAAATAAACAAAATTTTTAGTTGGGAAAAACGAAGTTTTCAATTGCTGCAATTTAAAAATCACTCCCGTTTATGACAAACGAAATTCATTTCCTGCAACTAAATGACTCGTTTCTCACAACTGAAAATTTTGTTTATTTTTCGTTCAACGTTTATGACAACTGTTGAAACGTTTGCAATAAACGATTTCAAGCACGACAAACGAAGTTCGTTTGCGGCAAACTGGCGATAAACGTTTTTTTTTCTCTACGTGTAGGCTTTGAAGTGACTGTGTTTTTTTATCCTTGTCCTTATTCTTGTTCCCATCATTTCCTTTGTTTCCAAACTTATCCTCATCCTTCCGTTATTCTTTTATTTCCTTGTTTTTTTTTTTTGTTTTAATTCATGTTCGAATTCTTCACTTAATCTTTGTCCGAATCCCTGTCCTAGTTTGGAAAGATGTGTCTTAATATTTGTCCTAATCCATATCCTATCAAATATATTTGTACATTTTTCGCTTTGCTCTACTGCTTTAATTATAAATACAATAGAATGATTTTAGAAAATTTCAGAAAAAAAAAATCACATAGTTTTAGGCTCTACATAGAAAACTCACTTTCTTTGCAGAAGTTTGTTTTGCTTTTTTTGTTTAAATACAGAATATTTAAAAAAAAGTAAGACCTTATTGCACATCTACAGAGCAAGACCTATCTATTGATACCCCATTTATGAAAATCGCATTTGCGGTATAGATTTGATGGTCATCACAAAAAAAGCGCTTGCGTAATAATAATATAGATAATAATAATAATAATAATAATAATAATAATAATAATAATAATAATAATAATAATAAAAATAATAATAATAATAATAATAATAATAATAATAATAAAAAAAATAATGATAATAATAGTTGAAAGAATAATAACAAAATATGACAAAAACAACCGGGTCTTTTCTTTAAGTTTTCACATCACTGCTGTTCACTATGTATGGATAATCCCTATCATCGCTAATGATCGTTGGTTCTAAAAATAGAAATGGGTATGGTAGGTTTAATTAACTGTGGGGAAATTCTGTAGGTAAGCACGATCACCTGGGGAGCATGGTGGTGAAACATTATGAGAGACTTGGTTCAGTTGGCAAGACAGTGTACCGGTGATCTCGAGGTTGTGAGTTCAATTCCCAGACCGGTCGGAGGTTATTATTTTTCTTTTTTTTGTTTAAGTGAGTTAAGATTGTATATAAAGCTAAATGTCACCTTGTAATAAATACAGGCAAGGTTAAAGGCAAATAATATGCAAGGCTTATGCATATAAAAACATATAAAACTGGTGCTGGTGAAGGCAATAAACGGGGTGATGGTAGACGATTCAGCACCACCGTTATAAGTGGGGATCGATACATAATATTGTAGACTTGTTCAGACAACCAAATAATCGAGGGAGCAGGTTTAAAAGTGATGTGGAAAGGTTCGGTTGTTAAAATTTCGCGAAGAAGTTCATTACTTAAGATTATCAAGTTTTAATTTTAAGTCCGTTGAGACTTATCGAAAATGTTTATCGCGAAATTATGTCGGTTTAAGGAATCAAGTTAATGAAGATTCATCACATCATCTCCAAAATTATTTGATTGCCGACACCGGAGTTATAGGGTTTTGCCTTACACAGGATATCCATAGTGCAGGGTAGGAGATCTTAAAGAAAACCACAGGACTAGTGACTTTGAGTTATTCATACATGCATTTTCTTCAAAGATAATACTACGTCCTGAGGTTTTTCCACTATTTGGAAATTAATGGCTTGAGGTTTTCCCACTATTTGGAAATTAATGGCTTGAGGTTTTCCCACTATTTGGAAATTAATGGCTTGAGGTTGTCCCACTGTTTGGAAATTAATGGCTTGAGGTTTTACCACTATTTGGAAATTAATGGTTCAGAGTATTGGACAAGCGCAGCAACTTGGCCTAAAGTTAAATATATATATATATACCTATACGTATCTCGTGCTTGTTGCAAGTAAGCTTTGCGTCGAATTTTTGAAGAACACCGGTGGTGCAGTGAGCTTCCTTTAGGAATTGGTTAAAATGATCATTTGAGTTTTTTTGTTGTCAATAACGCTAGAGCTAGTTTACTAAGTTTTATTCTATGCTAAAATAAATAACCAATTCATTAAATGAACATTTTTTTTATTAATAAACCAAAAACGGAAAAATTGAATTGAGAAGGGAGACATAATTGATTCGTTGTTATATTAACTGCAACGGTTACCAGTGATCGCGATATCTAGGACCTATCGGAGTTGGGTGAATCGAATGGCGCCCAATTAAACTTAATTTAACATCAATATCACCCACGGCCTTCTCCTCTGAGTCAGCCAAACTCGACTCCGATACGCGAACGGATTTTTGTGCGTAACAATTAATCTTTATTTTTTAAAAATTTATTGATTTTTAATGTACGGAAAATTTTATTGATAAGGTACACTTCGAAACTGTTGTTTATGTGTTACTTTTGTGTTTTTGTTTTTTAAATGAACAAGATATTGAAATGACAAAATGTTCGAATTGTGAATAACTAGAGCAAATTATTCAAGCTCCTGTGTTGTCTTGATCATCAATGGTTAGTAAGATTCTGTAGCGGTTGGTCGTACATCTTTCAGGTTCGTTTCCAGGACACATGTTGCGACATCTGGTTCTACTTGTAGCCAGCCAATCTGTAAATGAGAAATAACAAACACCGCTTAGGACAACAGCAAAAATCTAAAATTCTATAAAACTTACTATTTCGTGGTTCCGTTTGACAATTTAAATTTCTCAAGGCACAATCGTTAACAAGCATGCGACATTGTTGTCCATTTCTACTAATGGCACACACTTTATTACCGCCTGTTGGACAAACTAGAGGTCCAGGAGGACACTCCGGTCGGGGCTCTGGAGCTCCGGAGCTGCAAAGTCCCGTGCCGCCAATGGCTAGATCACTGCATGATGGCATTTGAACAATGGTCCATGCTGTGAGTCATACAAGTCATTCGAGTTAAATGTGTTAAATTATATTTTTTTTTTAGTAACTCACTATTTTGTGGGTTATTTTGAGCGGCACAGTTAGAACCCTGCAATTCGCAAATATTTCTAAATCGTCGACAAATTGCCGTGGGTAGACGTCCACATATTGGTGGGTCACTTTGAGAGCAATTTGTTAACGGTTGACAACTGTTGGATGGTGCTCTTGTGGTAGTTGATCCTCCATCTATAGTGATTGGTTCTATTGTTATCAACGGACCTGTGGTGGTTGATCCACTTGTTGTGGGCGTTACAGTGGAAGTGCCATTTGTTGAAGGTTCTTCAGTTATTGTTGTTGTTGTTGTTGTTATTGTTGTTGATTGTGTCTGTGATTGATGCACAGTAACAAACAAAACTGCCAGCGCTATTTAATAAAAATATTTTTAAGATTATTCATTGAGGATAATTTAAAATTTGATTCTTTAACTCACCTAGAATATTGAGGGATTTTAAGAACATTGCGATTTCGTTCTATGTGGGTAAGTGACTAACTGATAGTTATTGCCTCAGTCAACTTTTATTTATATGCTCAAGATGAGCGATCGTTTCGCACTACAATGAATAAATTTTATGTGTTTCATTCAATTGTTTTATTAAAGAAACTAAAAAAAAATAATTGGTTGTTGATTTAAATTTTACTAGGTCTACTATCTAGGTCGGTTTTTCTTTAGAGATACAATATTTTCTTTAGAGAATTCAGTGTAATTTTAAAAAATGTTTACATTAAATGACTTATGGTAAAAAAAATTATTTTTTTTTATATAAAATAAAGAGTTTAAAAAAAATGTTGGGACTCCTCAGAAAGTACAATAATTCTGACATTTTATTACAATAAATTTTTACAATTTTTAGCTGCCAATTCTTTTAGGCCGATATTTTTAAATAAATGTAATTTTATTTACACAAGTTGTAAATTCTATAAAGCTACCATATTTCTGTATATTTTTCAATGAAAATGTGGTCATACAGTCAATATATGTCTACCATCTGTGACATATATCTAGAACAACCAACTGTTTTTTTTATTTTCCATCTGTTCGATAATTGTTTTATATTCATTTATTAAATAACTTATCTTCCAGTCAGAGCCTTTTGTTAATCATTTTTGTATTGAATGAAGAATCGAAAAAGTGAAGTGTTCTACTTTCAATTGTATGTCGCTTATTGCTCATTGTTGGAAAAATTAAGATGACTCAAGTGGAAACACTGTGGCAACAATTTTCATACTTTACGTAATAAGATAGAAACTTTCAATCCTATCAAAAGCTGCAATTACATTCCAAAAAGCCTTGGCTGATAAAATAATACTATGAACAAAAGTGGATCTTGTTATGAGCGAGCTGTGACCCCGACCAGGTACATGCTTGTGAGGTCTTGCGAATTCAGAATTCGTATCCAGAAAACTAGCCATAGAAATGCACATAAAACTAGTAAGGAATAGCTTATCTTCAGCTTGGCTGAAGTTAAATACCCCAAATTTCGTCTTCAATACAATGTATCTGAAGTTATGAAGGCCTTTTTAGTTTAATAGGGAATATTTATAGTTTGCAATTAATTAACCCAAAGTTTTAACTAAAAATGTTTATTTTAGAAAATTTTTCCTTAACCTAAGCAATTGCAGAACCAAGCAAATTTTTCTCACTTCAACTTTTATTGACATACTTATAATTCACAACATGTTTACATCAGAACAAATTTAAGATGGTGCAGATTGACAAACTATGGCATGTTTCAAAGGCGCAGTGCCTTAGAAGGCGCCTGTAAGATATATTTAGTATATTCGAGTAGTTTTTTACGATCGGTTATCCTACATTTTTTCTGAAGGATTTTTATTATAATTAGAAAATTATAAAATCAAGCATAACATTCTAGTATTAAGAAATTTGTTTACTTGAATCAAGCAAATTATTCTAGTTTTCAGTAAATCGTTACAAGATTCAAGCAACTTTTTTCACTTCAAGCAAATATTAGTCTTGATAAAGAAAAAATATTATTGAGATTTAAGCAAATGTTTCTTGAATTAAGCATTTTGACGTGACGAAGTAACGTTTTACCGCGCAGGTTTCCTAAAAGGTTGAAAAATGCATTTTTTAAAAATTAATCGGCGTTGCATTGATTTGTTGCTCGCTGAGTATAAGAGCTATGATTAAAAGAATAATACAACCTTAAAGGTTAATTCTTTGACTTCATTATAAAAATAAAACAAAAATTCAAAACGCCATCGGAACGCGGTGAGAGCTGCTGAAGCAACGCAACTGAAAATTTGTTACATGGAATTATTACTCGCTGAGTATTAGACCTAGGATTAAAAATATGATACACTAATAAAGGACTGTTCTAAATCATCACAACCAAATTAGACGAAAAATTTTTGAAGTCATGGGGACACAGAGAGAGCCGTTTAAAGATCGACAATGCAACATTTATCCTGCGGCGTTGCATTGAATTTTTACTTTCAAAGTGAGTATATAAGCTACGATAAATGTTTAAAAAGTAAAATGAAGAATTTATACTTGGCCTTACAACAAAAATAAAAAAAACTAGTAAGAAATGATCTTCGACTGTGCCGAAGTTAAAATACCCCCACGGCCGAACCTAAGTATATTCAAAGTCTTAAGCAATCAATAAAATGTTTTTCTGTAAAAACGTTTTCATCATAGTTTTACCAAAAAGTTCTACTTTTGTTTTTTTATAAAGCCACTTTGTATGGGAGGTAGTCGTGGTTTTCATCCGATTTGGTTGAATTTCATACTTAGAGTGCATATTAAATATCAATGCCCACATGCAAAATTTCACGTCCATATATTAATTTTTGTTGAATTCTAAGAGATTTTACCGTTTTGATAATGTCACTTTGTATGGGAGGTAGGCGTGGTTTTCATCCGATTTGGCGGATCATTTTCGATCTTGACCTTTATTTTTTAGATAAAAGCTTAAATATTGAATTTCGTGATGATAGCTTTAAAATTACGGCTGTAATCGTGATCACAGACGGACATGGCTAAATCTACTCGGGATGCTGATCAAGAATATATATATGTACTTTTCTATACCTACCACGCCTCCTTATGGACGTTACAAACGGAGTGACAAAATTAGTATACCCCCATTTGCAACAGAAATGTAACATCGTTACATGGAATTATTACTCACTCAGGAGATGTGCTACGATAAATTTTGTTTAAAGACAACATAGACGAAATATTACGCCTTACAACAAAATTACAAAAAAATTCTTATCGTCATGATTTCAAGGTGACAACCACATAATGTAATAAAAATGATACAACTAGAAAACATGCTGCATGGAATTTTAACTCTATAACTACTGGCGTAACGGTAAATTTTAAGTAACGAAAATAAAGGTGAGGTCTTCGAGCACATGATAAAAATAAAAAAAAGACGGTGTCATAAGGCCCCTCTGGGAATCCCCTAATGTGACGCATATGCACCAATTTTGATTGATTAATTGCATGCAGCTAAGGCAAAGTTAATGCTCCAGGGAAAAACACAACCAATGGCGAAGCAAACAAAAAAAGCAAAAGCAAGAACACCATCGCCATCACCAACACTAACACTAACATAAACATCAACATCAACACCAACACCAACACCAAAACCAACACCAACACCAACACCAACACCAACACCAACACCAACACCAACACCAACACCAACACCAACACCAACACCAACACCAACACCAACACCAACACCAACACCAACACCAACACCAACACCAACACCAACACCAACACCAACACCAACACCAACACCAACACCAACACCAACACCAACACCAACACCAACACCAACACCAACACCAACACCAACACCAACACCAACACCAACACCAACATCAACATCAACATCAACATCAACATTAATATCAACCTCAACATCAACATCAACATCAACATCAACATCAACATCAACATCAACATCAACATCAACATCAACATCAACATCAACATCAACATCAACATCAACATCAACATCAACATCAACATCAACATCAACATCAACATCAACATCAACATCAACATCAACATCAACATCAACATCAACATCAACATCAACATCAACATCAACATCAACATCAACATCAACATCAACATCAACATCAACATCAACATCAACATCAACATCAACATCAACATCAACATCAACATCAACATCAACATCAACATCAACATCAACATCAATATCAACATCAACATCAACATCAACATCAACATCAACATCAACATCAACATCAACATCAACATCAACATCAACATCAACATCAACATCAACATCAACATCAACATCAACATCAACATCAACATCAACATCAACATCAACATCAACATCAACATCAACATCAACATCAATATCAACATCAACATCAACATCAACATCAACATCAACATCAACCTCAACATCAACATCAACATCAACATTAACATCAACATCAACATCAACATTAACATCAAAATTAACATCAACACCAACATCAACATCAACATTCACATCAACATCAACATCAACATCAACATCAACATCAACATCAACATCAACATCAACATCAACATCAACATCAACATTAACATCAACATCAACATCAACATCAACATCAACATCAACATCAACATCAACATCAACATCAACATCAACATCAACATCAACATCAACATCAACATCAACATCAACATCAACATCAACATCAACATCAACATCAACATCAACATCAACATCAACATCAACATCAACATCAACATCAACATCAACACCAACACCAACACCAACACCAACACTATTACCAACACCAACACCAACACCAACACCAACACCAACACCAACACCAACACCAACACCAACACCAACACCAACACCAACACCAACACCAACACCAACACCAACACCAACACCAACATCAACACCAACACCAACACCAGCACCAACACTTACACCAACACCAACACCAACACCAACACCAACACAAACACAAACACCAACACAAACACAAATATAGTACATACATACATTGAACACCAACACCAACACCAACACCAACACCAACACCAACACCAACACCAACACCAACACCAACACCAACACCAACACCAACACCAACACCAACACCAACACCAACACCAACACCAACACCAACACCAACACCAACACCAACACCAACATCAACATCAACATCAACATCAACATCAACATCAACATCAACATCAACATCAACATCAACATCAACATCAACATCAACATCAACATCAACATCAACAAACACAACAACAACAACAACAACAACAACAACAACAACAACAACAACAACTATAATCTAGTTAGTTATGATTTCATAAGTCTTTTCGTGGCAACCAACATTGCTCACAAACGTAACAATAACACAATGAAACCGGACTATGGAACTGGAAAAGGACTTTGACATGAATTAGAATATGGATTTAGACGAAAATTAAGACAAATCTAAGACACACCTTTCCAAACTAGAAAAGAGATTCGGTATATTTGATTGAGTCAAGATTTTGGTCATGGATTAAAACAAGAGTTTGGACATGAAATAGGAGTATAAAGAAATAAGAACCGTCACGTCAATACCTACGGGTGTGTCTACGGCACAGCCAACTCTTTTTTCTTAATATCATGTGTTTTAAATTTGCTCAATTGTAGCAAAATAATGTTTAAAATGAGAAATTTACACTTGAGTGTTTGTTGAATGAGTGAATGCTTGATTTTGTTTTACTCCATCTAACAAATTTTAGATTTTGTAGCTGAGCCAGCATCCTTCGGCGTCCTTATGACGTCTTTATTTTTTTTTTTGTTTTTGTCATGAATGAAAAGAATTAACGCTTACTGATGTGTCATTGCTTTTATTATAACACCTATACTTACTTAGTGGTGTCCGTGGCGTAGTTGGTTAAAGTGCGTGGCCGCCACCTCTCTGCAGACAATGGCAAACCTCAGAGAGTAATCAAAATGCCATGTAAAGCTTCTTGAGAACAAGAACATTCCGTTCATCGCCATTCGGAGTCGGCGTTAAGCATGTAGGTCCGGTTCTCGGTGAATTGTGTACAAACTTAATAACACGCACAACACAATTGATCATAAGAAGCTAGGTCAAAGTCCTTTTAAGGGCTGAAATGGCCAGTTATTTATTTTTTTTTTATACTTACTTAGTAACAATTGCATTTACTTAGTAACGTTCACACATTTTGGAAAAATGCTTGTTTTAAAATTTTTCGAGACCCGCGCAGAAAACGTAATGTTGTCACAAAAAGTGAACTTAACTTGAACACGTTTTTTATAAATTAAGAAATTGAAAATTGATTTCTTTATAATATTAAATTCCTTGAATATCTATTTATAAGAACAAAAATAAAAAGTACATATAAGTATTACAGAGCAAAAATATATAAATTCATTCTACAGTGACGAAACATGGATTCACCACAATTTATATGAATCCGTACAACGAGCAACCAAAGGGCTTAGCCAAGTAAAAGTGACTGAAAGATTTGGTCATTTAATTGGGTTTTGATGGTAAATCCATAATAATTCATCGACTATGCAGTATTATTGGGCCCTTTAAATGATGAACTATAGACAAAACGACCATATTTAAAAAAGAAAAACTTAATTTTTTGCAAGACAAGGCACTATCTTATAAGTGATTGAACGCGAATTATTTTTAAATTGCTTCCCCATCCATCGAATATTCCAACCCAGATATACAACCCAGCGATTACTATGTTTTTCCATGACGAAATTGAATTGGAAACCCATAGGTATTTTGAAGAGTTGGATACTCAAAAGGTATCCAAATGTTGAAAGATAATTGGACTTAGTGTATCGAGTTAACCCTTTCAGCCCCAAATTAACCCTGGCGGTGCCAAACGTTCCAAACTTCGTTAAGGATCAGTTTTTGACCTTAATAAGCTGAGTATGAAGTTTGAAAACCATATTGCTTTCCTAATGGATACTTAAAAAATTTTTCCACAAATCTAAAAATTCTTTTACTAATTCTAGCGCTCTAAATATAACATATTTCTCTTAACTAAAAATGTTAATAAGATCTCTTACATTCGTACTTTTACATTCAATTACCTTTAGTTTTAGAAAATTTTTTGAAATATTTAAAAATGTAATTTTTTATTTTGCTCTTTTTTGAAGTCGCGAAGTCGCGTGGTCGCGTACATGGTCGTAATAACTTTAAAAAGCCTGTTAAAAAAAATAATTTTCATATTTTTGATTTTTTTCATCTTATTCACCATATTTCAACCTATCATTAAAAATTCATTGTAAAAAATCGAGGGGTCCCAAACTAGAAACAGAGCCACAAAGTCAGAAGTTGCCCACAGCTTTTCTTTAAGCAACTTTGGGTCTTAAAGGGTTAAAAGTAAACCATGTTGAAGAAGACACCTCGCACTCCATCTCCAAAAGAGCACAACTCAAAATTTACAAATCTCCATCAATTATCGAAATTTTGCACTCATCTTTTGACTCTTTAATTAAAAACAAAAAAAAAATAATTTTGTCTCCTTGTTTTATATATATTCCATTGAAAAACAAACTGGTTTTTTGCTTCTCCTGAAAATTTTGAAATTTTGAGTTGTGTCTGTTTTGAAGATGGAGTGCGATCTGACCTTTGCAAAAAAAAAACATTTTTCTTAAATTGTAGCTCTGTCGCTCTCTGCACTGACAAAAATTTTTCTGCAGATATTAAGCAAGACTTGTGTTATAATTATCATTGTTATTATTATTATCATTATCATTATCATTATCATTAACATTATCATTATCATTATCATTATCATTATCATTATCATTATCATTAACATTATCATTAGCATTATCATTATCATTATCATTATCATTATCATTATCATTATCATTATCATTATCATTATCATTATCATTATCATTATCATTATCATTATCATTATCATTATCATTATCATTATCATTATCATTATCAGTATCATTATCATTATCATTATCATTATCATTATCACTATCATCATCATTATCATTATCATTATCATTATCATTATCATTATCATTATCATTATCATTATCATTATCATTATCATTATCATTATCATTATCATTATCATTATCATTATCATTATCATTATCATTATCATTATCATTATCATTATCATTATCATTATCATTATCATTATCATTATCATTATCACTATCATTATCATTAGCATTATCATTATCATTATTATTATCATTATCATTATCATTATCATTATCATTATCATTATCATTATCATTATCATTATCATTATCACTATCATTATCATTATCATTATCATTATCATTATCACTATCATTATCACTATCATCATCATTATCATTATCATTATCATTATCATTATCATTATCATTATCATTATCATTATCATTATCATTATCATTATCATTATCATTATCATTATCATTATCATTATCATTATCATTATCATTATCATTATCATTATCATTATCATTATCATTATCATTATCATTATCATTATCATTATCATTATCATTATCATTATCATTATCATTATCATTATCATTATCATTATCATTGTCATTATCATTATCATTATCATTATCATTATCATTATCATTATCATTATCATTATCATTATCATTATCATTATCATTATTATCATTATCATTATCATTATCATTATCATTATCATTATCATTATCATTATCATTATCATTATCATTATCATTATCACTATCATTATCATTATCATTATCATTATCATTATCACTATCATTATCACTATCATCATCATTATCATTATCATTATCATTATCATTATCATTATCATTATCATTATCATTATCATTATCACTATCATTTTCATTATCATTATCATTATGGTTATCACTATCGTTATCATTATTGTTATTAACTATAATTCTTCAAATAACGCATTTTCATTATCATTATCATTATGATTATCACTATCGTTATCATTATTGTTATTAACTATAATTCTTCAAATAACGCATTTTCATTTGCCTTAAACATTTCGTGCAGTGCAATACACACAACCAAGAAGCATAAAGTCTCAAACTTGAAGATTCATAATTATTTTCACAATAGTAGAAAGGATTAGTTTTGTAATCGCTTTAGTGATACATGGTCGCCAATTGTTATCAAGGGATTTTTCCTTGGGGTGATGAGGGGGGTGTTGATATTACAAATATATAGCCAAACTGCACACTTTCAATTAATCATCTGATTTGCTTGATGTTTTGTGTCTTCATCGGGGCTTAATACCAAAACCCTCTTGGCTACGGGCCTGGTGTATAAAAACTTTCAAAATAATTTCGGAAACTTGATTGGTATGGAAGTGAGTATAGCTACATTGCTCTGTTATGTTTAGGGGATGTATGGCATTCTACGGATTAGGAGAGCTAGTTTCAATAGACAATACATTTCATTATTCACTTCACATTAATGCATTCACTTCGGCAAGCAGACTGTTTCCTTATTCCGATTGGATTGGATTGGAGACCAGTTATCATTTATTTACTAGTTTTTTTATGGTATTTACCGTTAGGCTTGCT
Organism: Pherbina coryleti; assembly: GCA_943735915.1. Lineage (NCBI taxonomy): Eukaryota > Metazoa > Arthropoda > Insecta > Diptera > Sciomyzidae > Pherbina > Pherbina coryleti. The sequence goes on from OX030951.1 coordinate 63,741,759, forward strand.
AACACTTGTTGTGCTTTCTTTGCATACTGCAAATTATTTAAAAATACAAAAAATTAGCTCTTTCTTTAAAATACGCTAAAATGTTAGCAATGTTTAAATATTTTTGACTAGGGCTGTATGTTCGTTTGCATTTGTTTCGATGTTATATAAAACTAATTAATCATCCCGTTCTACACTAAGGGAAAAAATATTAAATTTATCCAAAAACTTTTTTAATTTATCCAAAAAGCGAGTCATTTTTGCACCAATTTGAATACTACAAAATTTATTTGAATACTTTTTTAATTAAATTAAATATTTTAATATTTAAACAGAATTAATAAAACATATATTAAAATTATGCACGAATATATTTAAATATCTTTCAAATATTTACTATTTGAAAATAAAACTATCACATTTAAGGAAAATTTATATAAAAATATTGAAATTGAAAAACAATTTATTTTAATATTTCCCATGAGCTGCGTCCATATCAAACGCCATTTAGTGGTATATTTTATTTTCTTTTTGTGAAAATATGATTTGTGAGTCCGGTGGTGAGTGCGATGCATGATGAAATCATGTAGAGTGGAGTGACATTCTTGAGAAAATACCGAGTTGTCACTCCACCTTATATGAATTCATCATGCATCGCACTCACCACCGCACTCACAAATCATATTTGCCAAATATCCATGATATATCACCCTTGAAACATTAACTAAATGAGAACTATAAGACCTGCAACTGCTGGTGCGAAGAAACTGCAGCAGCATCGCACAGGAACAGAGTGCTGCTTGGCGGCTGCTTGGCAGCTGTATGGAATATGTGTGTCAGTGTGTGGCATAAATAAAATTTAAATACGGAAAAAAAACGAGTTGTAAGGAAAATATTTGATTTATCCACGAAAATATTAAAATGAAATATATACTCAGGCGTGGATAATGTTAATATGCGTTATTTCTCTTAGTGTATGATTTTTCTTAGAATCGATGACAAAAATCTTCTTCCCACCACTCTTCGGGGCACCGTGTGAGAAAGATCTGTTAGCTTCCTGCAACTCATAAATTGTTCATATCCCAATTCAATACCCTTCCATACAGACTGACGTCATCGAGATGGTAGAATGGTAGCTGTTACAAATGTGAAACTAAATAAAATCTTTTAAAAATTATAAAAAAACTTTTCACAATTCTGTATCTAAGCATGAAACCAAAAGAAAAAAAAATAAATTCTCAATTTGTACCATTTTCTATAAGTTTAAACTTCTGGGAAGAAACCATGTACAAAAATAAAAAAAAAACACAGCCCTTGCTCTAAAGTGTGAACTTTTAAAATTGGTTGGATAAAAAATTAAATGCATAGTTTTTACCTTCCCTATTGTGATCGAAAATCACCCCAAGAAAAACCTTGTGTACCAAGGAAAACACAATTTGAGTCCATTAACCTTAAATGCTGGCTAATGCGCCACCATTTTATTTTGAAGCTAATAATTTAATCTCGATACTTAATGGTTGCGATAAAATAGGGAAAAAAATTGCATAGAAGAAATAATTTGTCTTTTGTTCAATCGAAACACACCTTAAGTGTGTCTTACTACACTTTTGCAAATTATTAGTGAATGCGTTTTGCTCTTGGGGGACTTCAAAGGAAGTATGGTTAGGGAGATACACAAACTGTTGCAAGCAGTGAGGCAATAGTGAACAACAAGCATATTGAGGGGATCCTCAAATCAACCTAAGAATGAGTTAAAGATTTAAAAAAATTTCTTTGAACAAAAAAAAAAAAACCAAAAATACTTTTGTTCAAATAACACATGCCATCCATTTTGACCACTTTTCAATATCCTTTTGCAAAGTTTAATACCTGAAATGCCAAAAATCGCTCAAACACTGAGCGAAATAAGCATGAAAAATGCTGTTGGTTTTTAATGCTCGAACTAATTATGCTGCTCGAGCACATTTCGATGGTTTTCTAAGCCATTAACTCCCAACAACAATAACACTCAACAAATTTACAACGGCACTAATTTTGGCAACCACAAAAAACAAAAAAAAAACCATGCATCTTCCTCTGCTTCAAAATACCACAAAGAATTCTGCCACCACAACAAACAATACAAACAACAAGAACAAGAATGAAAACAAAAAACAACAAAACAAAAATTTTGTGTTCTATAAAATAAATTTTCACTCACAGAGAAAAACACATGTCGGCAAAACAATAAAATGGCGCATCGAGTAGCTCTAAATCAAGTCCAATTACGCAAATTTCCGGTTCATTTCCCAGCCGAAATGGTGGTGTTGGCTCTGTTGGTTCGTTTGTTCGTTTGTTTGTTTTTTTGCTTTTACTTCTCTCGTATTGTTTATTTTTTTACTTATGATGACGAGGGTGTAATAGCGAGAATGTGTGCGGGTGTGTGAGAAGTACCGTTATGCAAGACATACAAATAATTCATAACACAAAGCAAATAACGGCAAAGTTAATAACCGTTAGAAATTATTATGCTGCATAAAGAAAATTGGCAAAATAAAGAAAAAAAATATAGAGAGAGAGCGAGCAAAAAACACGCTCACACACACAGTCATACAAATAGAAACAAGAAAAGAGGCAGATATTTTTTTTTTATTAATGCGTTTGCGTTTTTCACAGGATTTTCTTGTGTTTTGTTTTCTCTTGAAATTTTATGAAATTAGGTTGGCTTGTCCATAAACAAAGGGTTTCAAAGAACGGTTAATCCTTAAAGCTTTTGTCTGTTCATAATCCGTTTTCCAGTAGGAAGCAGACATTATTTTGGGGTACGCTGGGTCTTTTTTTTTTGTTGTTTAATGTTATTACATGCTAAGCCTTTAAATAAACCTAAAAATGTTTCCAAACTTTTGCCACTTAAAGGATTAAGGTTTTTTTGAGGATAAGACATCGACGCGACATGATGTCATATCTTAAAACAACTTAAGCCGAATATCAGTGATAATGTCACACTCAAGACAAAACATTTTTTAAACTGTTTAGTCCTTTAACATTTTAAAATTCAAGGTGAATGGGCTAACACTTCAACACTTCTTGATGAATAAGCCACACTAATGAAATTATTATTATTATTATTATTACTGTTGGGATTTACATTGCGACCTCAAGATCTATTGTGCCCCTTCATGGACTTAAAGTACCACTATTTGTCCAATCTCTGAGATAAATGCTAGTATATGTCTTATATCTATTAACTTTAATGAGTTATTTGGTATTATTTGGTAACACAGATATATCTGTCTCGTTTTAACAAGTGCGGGGCACTGTCCTAGGATATGTATGGCAGATTTTTCATCTTTCAGGTAAGACCTACATGTGTCATCACTTAGGATTCCCAGTACATATTATAAGGGGATAATTCAACCTACACTGACTTGTTAGCAGTCCTGTGATGATTCTTAGAGTATTCTTTGTTAGCTTCATGGATTCTTTGAATCTTTTTTAGGTCGTATGTCCTTAAGAGTAGTTTAGAGTGCTTTAACTCTGGTAGGTTTCTCCAGTATTTTCCTTTTTGTATTTCTTCCTATTTTTTCTATTGAAAAAGATAGGATTCCTTTGCCCTTCTCACAGAATGGTCCCGGACCAACAAGGGAAGTTGATACTCCTTTCTTTGTTAATTCTTCAGCAATTAAGTTGCCTTCTATACCTTCGTGTCCAGGTGCCCATAGGATCTAGACCCAGTTTTGTAGCCAAAGCGTTTTAAGTTTGTCATGACACTCCATCACCAGTTTTGTGGTAACCTGGTGAGATTTCAGTGCCTTGATGGACGCTTGACTGTCGGAGAGGATATCTGTGTTTTGGTTCCGGTATTTACGCTTCAGGTTAAAATGTACGCATCTGTCTATCGCGTATATTTCCGCCTGGAATATTCTACTGTTTTTGTCCATGGGCGGGGACACAATATTATGAAGGTGACACAATATAACGGAGGGGATAAATCGTGTTTGATCTCTGTTTGTTCGCGCACAAGTTAATGAGAAAGGTTTTCCGATTACCTGGACTCGGAACACGTTCAAGCAAGTTGATCTTTGCCTGTCGCGGCCTATAATTTTTTCTCTTTCTCGAGCGTTTTTCAAACACGGAGGGGACACTTTCAGATATGCACTATTTACAGCAGACAAAAAGGACGCCACAGTTTTATATATATATAGCTAGCATAAACGTCCCCAGCGTTGCTTGGGAGTATAAATATGATATGAAAATATATCTTGAATAAAGACTCAAGAATCAAATATGTATGTTTAATTAATTTTATTTTATTTGAGAATATTTCTTATTGAACTAAAAAGAGTGGGTTCTTATTGAAATGAAAAGAGTTTCACCTTCGTAAAATCAAAATAAATACGATTTATTGGACTTATGGCAACACTGCAGCAGAAATGAACTGAGTGCAACTATCCACTCAAGATGGCAGCGCGGTGAGTTGTAGACCAGTGGTGTTCACACGCATACTACCACAATTTTCAATTTTCAACTGATAATAACGCATATTCATATGCCTCAAACATTTCGTGCAGTGCAAAAAACACGTCCAAGAAGCGTGAAGTTTATACCTTGAAGTTTCAGCGCTAGAGGTGTGTAACTCAGTGCTGTGCTATGGCACTCTGACTCTCTATAGTGTGTCATGTCCCAGCGGGTAACAATAGCGCTGAAACACTAATTATGATGCGCTGTTTTTGAAACAAGTAGCGCATCTGTTTTGATGAAACTTCATTTCTTTTTTTGTTCTACGTGTCCGCAAAATCCTGCGCATTTTTACTGCATCCTTAAGAAGCTTTGTGGATGCAGTTAACTTAGTAAACGACAAATGAAAATGCAAAAAAATTTGTCACATGCAGGGATTGAACCCGGGCTGCTGGCATTACAATCGAATAACTTAATGCTCTGCTATTTCCTCGCCTGATTATTTGAGCACAAAATTTAGATAAAAATATGAGCTCCACAAATCTGAACTCTGAAGACCGCATCCTCAAAACATACCTAAACTGCGTATAAAATGCCGTGTTTCTAGACTCACGTTGACTCACGTAGTGACAACAGCACACGATGAAGAGCAGCACTTTTGCGCTTAAAGTGTCTATTATGTATTGTGTGACACTCAGTAGTGAGCATGTGTGCTAGTACACACGCGTCTGGAGCAACACTTCGTCTTTTAACGTAAACACGAAAGAGTAAATGAGACAAATGTTGTTGCTGTGGTCGCAGCTGATTTGCATGTACATATTTCTTATGGGACGAATATTCGACTGCTTTTGATTTTCGGCTGCGAAGTGCTTTTTTCGACTGTGACACAGTTGTGCTGACACATAAGGGTGCACATGTGCTAGTGAGTCAGCACACCAAAAATTGTGCTATTACCCACCTTTTTTTCCTATTTTATTCCTATTTCACCTATTATTCAGCGCCAACTGATTGAGAGAACTTCTTGCATTCGATCCATGGTATAATAATACAAGGTAGCATTGACAACTGCTTATTTTCTCTTCTACAAGAAAACATCTCCTGTCAAAAACAGCTTTTTGTGAAAATACATCTACAGCTGCTGTGATTGTTGTTTTTTTCACTTCAACGTTTTCAACATTGCTTGTGTTTTCAATGGTGGATTGTGAGCGCTCTTTTTTTGAGTATATTTTTTGACAGGAGATGTTTTCCCAAGCAACTGTCAATGCTACCTTGTATTATTATACCATGCATTCGATCGTGTATGTGTTTCGATTCTCGAATAAAGCTTTCGAGTCTCACTACGCGTGGTACTACGCAGTGTTGACATGTGTGCAGATAAAACTTGTTTTGCCAGTTTTTTGAGAGGGTAGAAAGTTTTCAAGTTTTATTTTATTTTACCCAGTTTTTCAAGTTTTTACGATTAAAACGATGCTTTCTATTTTAGTTTTATAAATTAAATAGATAAACTAAATTGTACGTTACTACAAAAACATAAGTATCATTTGAAGCTGCTACTATTAATTTTCACTCCTTTTCAAAGTTTATTTATATGGCAGTGCTGTTATTGTTGCTGTCATTGTTTCTGTTTTTTTTTGTCTAGGTTTCCCTTAGTCGAGTCTTGGCGGTAAATTTTTTGCATTTCTATTTAAACTTAACGCTTCAGTTTACATAGACCCCTTTAACATTGGTCAAGACTTGAAATCAAGTGCGTGAGTTTGTTGGTGAAAGACGCGGACATCAACGTGAGAGAGGGTAAGTTTAAAAGGGAATAGCAAAGAATTGATTTCAAGTCTTGACCATTGTAAAAGGGGTCAAACATTCAGAATTGACGATCAAGTCTTCCGTGTTTTGTTGAGAAATGAACTGGCCAAAATAACGGGAGACAGCGAGAGAACAAAGCGAATTGCCAAAAATGTTAAAGCACACATTTAAAAAATACATATTTTAGTTAATTTTTAATATCCAGTTTTTCACCAAAAAACAAGTTTTTTTTCTGGAAATTGAAGTATTTTTTTAAAAAAAAAAATATGGCAACACTCTCTCGCGTAGTACCACGCGTGGTGAGACTCGAAAGCTTTAATCGAGAATCGAAACACGAACACGATCGAATGCACGAAGTTCTCTCAATCAGTTGGAGTTGAAACTTTAAGTAAATAGGTTCACGCCTTTTGGTCGTGTGTTTTGCACTGCACAAAAAGTTTGAGGAGTATGAAAATAAGTTTTTGTGCAGTTATGAGTGCGGAATAATATTAATAATAATAATTATGACAATGATAATGAGAGTGATAATAATTATGATAAAGATACTGATAATTATAATGATTATTATATCACAGTTCTTGCTTAATACCTGCACTACAATTTTTTTCAGTACAGAGAGCGAAAGAGCTACTAACACAAGTACAAAGGTGGAAAATTGTCCACCACTGCTTTACATGGCATTATTTACTCTCTAAGGTTTACCATTGTCTGCAGAGAGGTGACGACCGAACAGAAAAATTAATTCAATTCAAAAAACTTTCTGTGTCAGATGGAACTGAACCAGGGTTCTCTGGCTCAGTATTAAAATTTGAACGTGCTTATCGGTTATTTTGCATTTCGGCGAGATAGAACAGCATAAAAGGTGATTGGCGCATGCGCCATTATTACTCTTATTTTGTGGGCGCCAAATTTTAATTTTTTTTTTTAAATTACTTCATTTAATGAACACACTTTAATGAGTGTAAAAATCAGTTTGCAATGGATGATGCGCAGGTGCACAAATGGCATTCTAGTATCATATAAAGAAGAAGGAATTCGGTTTTACGGTTACTCTGAGCTTTTATTTATGTTTGAGCGTCTAGGAAGTAATGGAATTTGTATTTTGGACACATTACACAGGGTACAGAGGCCGCTTCCTTCTGGCATCAATTCTTGTGGTTGGTATTAGAAAATATTTGTTTAAGGTCAGAGAGACAACCCCAATTGCGCTTTTGGGGATATCTTCACTTGCTTGAGCGCTGGATACCCGGAACAGGAATATCCCATTTTTGCGTTAATGACCATTTGCTTTTTTCTACGTTAAGTTCAATGTCGAAACCACGCTAGCTGAAGGTACCGCTAACATTTGAAAGACATAATCATTAAAAAATAAATATCATAAATGTTTTTGTTTTATGATTAGAAAGATTAACGGTTATAATAGATTTTTTTGTCAAGTTTTTTTTTTTTTTTTTAGTTTTTTTTTCTTTTTTTGTACTTTTAAAAGAACTTCTTAATGAATCATGCTTTGCAAAAACTACGCAAATTATACTGTTCAATAAACTGTTAACAAAACAAAATAACAAGTTCTGACAACGGATTCCGATAGAGAGGACACAAAAAAAAACACACATGTATTGGGGTTTAAAATGTTTACGCATGAGTTTTATTTTTGGGGGACTTAAGTCCCTCCTCCTTTTGAACATTTTATTAGTGAATCGGCATATAAAACCATGTGACCCTTACCTTTTGGGTATAAGATGTGTTCAGCAGATTTCTGTAAAATATTACGAGGAACATTTTAACCCTCTTTCTTTTCAATGTATGGGTCCTTTTTGACTCTTTTTTGATAAAATGTAAAGAAACTCATAAAACAAGGATAAAATGCATTAAAATGTTCCCCAAAAATGTTTGTCTTAGAATTCTACTATAAGTCCTTGAAGACACCAAAGCTAGAAATTCAACGAAAACTCCAGAAATAAATCGAAACTTAAAAAGTGTTTAAGGGTTAATTTCGTACTTATTCAGAATTGGTACTAAAATGTAGCATAAACTGGGTTTTGGGCGGTTAGTTTATCTCTACCAGAAACCTTTGTCGGAACTATGGTATTTTGGAATAAAATTGATTTTGTTGTTCAGATTTTTTTATAGAGCTAAGCGAATTACCTTTACAATGCCGTTCAGCGCTGATTTGTACGTTACAATTGTTTAAAGGCTTGATTGATTTCTCAAGATGATAATACATGCCATTTCTATTTAAAACTATCTTTATTATGAAAACGCAAGTGAAGCGGGTAATATTTAGCAGCATTATTTAGAATCTAAAAACAAAATCTACCCGTACATATCTAAAAATCATTAACAAAAAAACCTTTTAATTGCTTGGGAACTTTACAATATTGCTTTATTTATTGATTAATACATAAGAAAGAAATTAAAAAAGTTTGAATAAAATATTATATAGTTAGATAAAAAATCTTTTCGATCCAATATAAAATGTTAACACTTTAGATGCTGTTAATTTAACCACGTTTTTTAACTAATCTACATTTCTGCAAAGGAGCTCCACGCTTCATGCCTCTGCAAGCTCTCTTGTCCTCACCATTCAAAGCTGAAAAAAGTGATTTTTGAATTAGTTTATATTCGATCATTAACTTAGCTAGAATGTATTCAACCAACCATTGAGGGCTCCACTGCGACAGTTGTGCAATATCCTTTGGCAAGAGGTCAAAACTTGGCACTGTCCTCGATTGTTACGCCAGCAGCGCGATTTACCATCATCCTTGCAAGGCTTAATGGGGCATCTGCGTATAGTTTTAGATGATTTCACGACGAGACGTGCACATTTGCCCGTGCCATTTGGAGACTTAATGTTGCGACATTGGCTTCGATGGGCTTCAATCAATACTGAAAGGAGGCAATAAGTTAGTAAAAAAAATTTTCACAAACAGGACATTTCTGTGAATAAAGGGAGAAAATCAACTCACCGCCTTTTCGTTGTTGTCGTAGGCGACAATTTTCCTCATGCATGCGGCATTCCCTTAGCCTGCGACACTGTTTTCCCCAGGAATCACGCACACAAGCTATATTTCCGGTGTCACCTCGCTTGCACTGTGGCCGACATCTGGAACTGGCCTCAGATAGGGCGACTAAGGCAAGGCAGATGCCTAGAATTGTAAAAAAAATTTGTTGGTGAAAATGAACCGCAACACTGATTTCACGTAAGCCACTTACCAAGAGCTAAAATGAGCTTGTTCATTTTTTTAATTCAAGTTTTTAATAAAAACGAAGTCTGAAGAAGTTCTGCTTTTCTGGACTACGAGTCGTAACTGTACTTAATTGGAAGAAAAATCTTCATATTTATACAAAATCTTGAAGTCTGGAATTGACTTCGACGAAAGTGCCCTAAAGAGATGTGTGCTACTTCAAGAAAATACAAAACATAAGTTTCAGTAGCGGAAGTCAAACAATGAAATATTTCAACAGTATAGCTTCAATTATTATTCAAGTTTCTGCGCAGTTTCTGCTGTAAGGAATCCATCTGTTAAGCGTTGCTTTCAAGCGTTGAAGCCATTGTTTTCAACTCTTTATATTCAACTTTATTAAAGTCGACTTTATATTCGACTTTATATAAACTGTGTTTTGAATACAATCTTGTGTGGATTTCCAACAAGCAATTTTTGTATAAAAGTCCAGATTTTTCACCCAGTTAAGCACAGTTTTCTTCAGCTTTCCACAAGCAGCAGCAATTCTCCAATCGTACAAGTCCGTTTAATTAAAAAAAAAAAACTCAAGATGAACAAGCTTATTCTAGCTCTTGGTAAGTTGATGTTTACAATTTAATCTTGACTCAAATGTCTTAAGAGTGATATTTTGGACAACTCCAGGTATCTGTCTTGCCTTATTTGCACTTGCTGAAGCCAGCACCAGATGCCGTCCTATCTGCAAGCCTCAGGACAAACTTATGGCTTGCGTTCGTGATAAAGCGGGCAAACAGTGTCGCAGGCTCAAGGAGTGTCGCATGCGGGAGGAAAATTGCCGCCTACGTCAGCTAGGAAAACCAATATTGATTGAGGCCAATAAGAGGCAATGTCGCAAAATCTCATCAAAGAATGGCATCGGCAAATGCGCTTCGCTTGTGAAAGGCGCAAAAATAGTGCGCAAATGTCCTCCCAGACCATGCAAGGACGATCGCAAGCCACGTTGCTGGCGTAACAGTAAAAACCAATGTCAACTTTTGACCCGTTGCCAGAGAGAACATATCAACTGCAAACGTCCACTACGCGATGGTAAGTCGATAAAATTTTATTGGAAAAATGATTAATTTAAAACATTATTCTGCTATTCCTTTAATTAGCCTTGAACAAGACCGACGGCCGATCCTGTTCGGGCATGAAGATTGGTCAGAATCTGCAAAGATGTCGACCAACAAAACTTGGTTAGAAAATGAAGAGCTTATAAAATGATAAATGTTACCCAATGAATGCAGTACCTATTGTTGGCCTTATTCAAACTATCTTAACCAATACTTTCTATATCTTTTTCAAACAATTATCAATAAACAACTAAATAAATAAAGATTCTTATGAAAAGCAAATTCAATATCTTCTATTATTTACAGGGTGGGACATTTTTTATGTCAGTGTGGGAATATTGCGGCCGTGTTGCAGTGGGTAGAGTGGGTGACCCATACGCCAGAGAACCCTGGTTCAATTCCATCGGACAAAGAAAGTTTTTTCAATTGAATTAATTTTTCTGTTCGGCCGTCACCTCTCTGCAGACAATGGCAAACCTCAGAGAGTAAATAATGCCATGTAAACCTTCTTGAGAACATGCACATTAGCCGTTCGGAGTCGGCATAAGACTAGTAGGTCCAGTTCTCGAACAATTGTGTCCAAACATTTAATAACAACACAATTTTATTGTAAGAAGTTCGGTCAAAGTCCTTTCAAGGGCTGAAATGGCCAGTTTATAATAATTTATATATGTGAATATTGAATAACTTAAAAAAAACGACCACTTTCCATATATGAGGTATTTTTATTTAATTTCGTCCTTTAAAATTTATTTGGATAAAAAACATATTTTTGAGCTTTAGGCCCATCATGTTGACAACGAGACTGTGATCCACTCAAGCTACTTAGGTTCTACTTATACTGCCAATATGCCGAGAAAGTTACCCGGAATTCATTTTTGGCAGAGAACGCTTGAAATTTGTAACTGAGTTCTTATCTACTTTTGATGCAAACTGTACCAAGGTTAACATAGATCGTATCATACTTTTAGGCATAGCCTTAATTCATGTGCATCTTCGAAATTCGATCACAGCGGTTTACCGCTATCAGAGCATATTGAAGTTGTTGTTATTTTTGCAGTTTAGCTCCTCCCTTTTCCCTTATAAGTAGAACCTAAGTAGCTTGAGTGGATAACAGTGTAAAGTCATACAAAGGCTACTGATGAGTTGCTGTAGCGGCTACTAAAAAAGTCTGTATAGCCAAGCTGTGTGATTTGCTCTATACGGAGCCGTTGCTGTTGTTGTTGGTTGTTGCTTTCTTTGTTCTTCATGTTGTCTTGTTGTCAACATGATTGGCCTAGAGCTCAAAAATTTGTTTTCAATATAAATAATGAAAGGCCGTATTCAAATGTTAAGATTTATTTGGATTAGTTTTTGAATACAAAATCAATCAAGTGGCCGCCTCTATAGGCGAAAGCAAAATCTACCCTTTTTGCTGCGTTTTTCATAATTTTTTCTAGCATCTAGGTATAGCGTCCGTGGCGTAGTTGGTTAAAGTGCGTGGCCGCTATGTCAAAGAACCTTGGAGACCCGGGTTCGAATCCCAGCAGCGACAGAAAATTATTTGAATTAAAAATAATTTTTCTGTACGGCCGCCACCTCTCTGCAGACAATGGCAAACCTCAGAGAGTAATCAAAATGCCATGTAAAGCTTCTTGAGAATAAGAACATTCCGTTCATCGCCGTTCGGAGTCGGCGTTAAGCATGTAGGTCCATTTCTCGGTCAATTGTGTACAAACTTAATAACACGCACAACACAATTGATCATAAGAAGCTAGGTCAAAGTCCTTTCAAGGGCTGAAATGGCCAGTTATTTATTTTTTTTTTTAGGTATAGCGAAGATGTCAAGATGTAACGAATGTTTGTTTGCCTTGAGCTCGTCAATGGTCTGAGGCTTACTGGCGTACACTTTGCTTTTCAAATAACTCCACAAACAAAGTAACGGAGAGGTCAAATCTGGAAATCTGGGTGGTCAGTCAATGTTGCCATTTTTTTGACATCACACGTCCAAGGAATTTTCGGTTCAGAAACTCTATTATTCGATTTGCACTATGATATGGTGCACCGTCTTGTTAAAACCAGTACCTATGCAGACCTTTTTCACACATTTGTGGGCAGACATAATGAGCAAACATCCACCGATATCGATTCCCATCGAATGTTTTGCCTTCTCTGAAGAAAAATGACCCAATGATGGTTTTGGCTCAAACGCGGACCCAAATAGTCACTTTTTGGTCATGCAATGGTATTTCATGGATCTCGTGTAAAATCTCAAAATAATCTACAAAGTGGATCCAAAGACACAAACATGCTGAGCGCGGTGACGATACGACACATGCGGGTTCTGAGCAGCACTCTATCTTACCGCTTCAACCCGTTCATTGGAACATCTTAGGCATTGATGAACGGCATGTGAACCAGAGATTTGCATTAGAATATTTGTAATCTTTTGCCACTCGTTTAACATTCATCATCAGGCACAATCGCACTCAAAAATTAATGCATGCATACCGAGCTCGTAAATAACGATTGGTGCTAATCATAGTTTACCACGATTGCGAATCGATACAAAGACAGCATCCAGACAATGCAGACATTCGGATGCTTCGCTTAACACTCGAGTGTTTGCTGCTGCATGAATTTTTGTTGTTTTGATAATCTCTGCTTGATACTTTGATACGTTCTCTAGCCGCGCTTTGTGTTGTTTGTTTCCTTTTGCTTGGTGCGAATGGACACAAAAGCTTGAATATTCATTGCTTTTGGCGAATGTTGCGAATGTTTTGCTTCGTTGGACATTCTTGTGTCGTTGGTATTCGTAGTGGTGAGAGCTCGTACTCTATGGCATTCGTACCACAGCGATTGGCACATATATTCGCGCATATATTTAAATGCAGAAGGCACATTCGTAGCTCGTACACTGATGGGACATTCGAAGCGCAATTTAAATGCACTCAAACTGTTCTCTGATGTGAACGATCTACCACACCAAGCGACGAATAGTGTTTTCATACAGTGCTTATTGCCCACGATATTTTCGACAATATGTATACCCATGTTGAGTTAACACAACTGAACGACTATTTGAAATCCACAGCGTCACTATTTCGGTGCGTTGTTTTGTTGTAAAGGGATTCATGTTTAAAATTGTACCTACTTAATTAACGTTACAAAAATCATCTGATAAATATCAAAGTTATGTCAAAATATGGCCCATCCTGTACTAGCTGTTATCTTCCATATGGACTAAATTTTTGAAAATAGCAAGAACAACTTTAACCTACACCTACGGATTAGCTATTAGACATGAGAAGCATTTGAATGGATTGCTGGAATCTATTTATTATAAAGCCAGCATGCCCACGTAGTGGCCCGTATGGCCCGCGTGGCCCTTCATACAAATTTTTTCTATCTTAATTTTGCCTTTGCGATGAGCCAAAATCAAAGAACACTTGCAAAAAACAACAACACAAATCGCACTTGTTCAGCGTTCAGCACATTTTCCAGCGAACTTTACAAAAACAAATGCATGCAAAGCCAAAATAAAAAACGCACACTCGATGATGTCGATGCTGAAGCTGATTGTACCGTTACTTATGTGCCGAGTAATTTTTTATGAAAGCATAGTTGTGGCAGTGTACTGCTGCATGATATGCAATTTTATTGCATTGTAATTGTTTTTTTTTTTTTTTTTTTGTTTGATTTTTTGTGGAAAGCAACGATGAGCAACATTTTGTGTTTGTTTTGTGTTTTTAAGCATTGGCCCGCGCTTAAAATTTCTTGGTCCCCACTGTCAACCAACCTTGACAACTTTTTTTATTAAATAAAACGCAAACCATCTGAGATATTTCAAAAACTTTAATATCGGCTTGAAGTAAAATCAAAACATTTATGAATGGAACTCAACTTCTTTCATATGGCCACCGCGGGCACGTATGCAGCGGTCGATTCATTGGATCTAATTTTCGATTACTCGGCCACACATTTTGGCCGAAACGGCCGCTATTTTGCGTTCAATGTTGGCTCTGAGCTCTTCCAACGTCGTCGCCTTGTTGGCATAGACCAATTTCTTGACGTATACCAATTACTTGGCGTTAAATCGCACGAACGAGGCGGCCAATAAACTGGCCCATTTCTTGAGATAACATGCTCATCAAACTTACCCTTCAATAAAACGATTGTAACGTGTGCTGTGTGGTTTGTGGCACCGTTCTGTTGGAACCACATGCCGTCCAAGTTTATATCTTCCAATACGGGCCAAAAATAATAGCAGTAACGTTGCGATCGTTATCGTCGACGAAAAATATGGTACAATGACGCCGCTGGCAAGTATACCGCACCAAACAGTTATTTTTTGTGGATGAAGTGGGGATTCATGAAGCACATGTGAATTTTCACCCGACCAATAACGCATATTTTGCTTATGGACGAACCCATTGAGCCAAAAATGAGCTTCGTCACTGAAGATGATTTTGCAATGAAATTGATCATCTTGGCGCATCTTTTCCATCTTTTTTTTTTTCTTCTCTATTTTAAATTAATTATATTCTTATCATGTATTCAAAAGCTTGAAAGGTTCAGTGAGCACAGTATCTCAGAGGTAGACTGTATTTGGAGCAAAAATCGAGAAACTATTGCCTTTTATGTAAATTTCAATGTTAAAAACTGAGAAGATAATAGCTTTGATTTTTTATTTATTTTTTTTTTATTATTTTAATTAACTTTGCGATTTACTGGCACAACAAGACTCAAGTAGTCTTATAAACAGTACCAGCAGTGAAAAAGTAAAGAACACAATATATTTATCGTAACATTATAAAACTTAACTTGTTAAAAAGAAAAAACTTAATTACATTAAAATCTTATCATTAAAAGAAGAACGATATTTTACGAATTTTAGAAAAACAGAGAGAGATAAGAAACAATTTAAAAATTATCTTATTAATTCTTAAAACTAACATAAATTTAGCAAAATGGTTAAATAGGAAGTTATAACATATATGAGTTTAACAGATTTTTGAACTGCACTGCGTTACTACAACATCTTAAACTATTGGGAAGTACGTTCCAAAGACGAACCGATTGTACAAAAAATTGTCTTTCAGACGTTAGAAACGTATGACGCGGATTATTAATTTTGTTTGTGCGATTCGAGCGAGAAAAAATAATTCTTGAGTACAGATAATTAGGTTCATGAGTATTAATAATTTTATGCAACAACAAGAGCGTTCGGTAGTTTAATAGGCTATCAAATGTTATATTATATAGTTTTTTGGCATATAGTGAAACATGATCCCTGCGTTTTAATCCATAGACATATCGGACGATATTGTTGTACAAGACGTTTAATTTTCTTTTATCACAACTATCACAGTTAGCAAAAATTTCGCAGCCATAGAGCAACGTTGGGACAAGGTAAGTTTTAGCAAGAAGAATGCGGATACTGAGCGGTGTAAAGTACTGGGTTATCCAGAGCGCTCGCAGCATGCCATACACCTTTCCAACAGTGTTATTAATATGGTTATGCCAAGTTAGGGTTCTATTAAATGTTACTCCTAAATTTTTCGACGTCTCAACATATTCAATAGTGGAAACATTCAGTGTGAGCAGTGGGACTGTTGAAATATCCAGGATCTTTCTTGCAATCACAAGGCATTTAGATTTCCTTGGATTAAGGCTTAAACCGTTGTTGCGCGCCCACTCACCTACGCTATCAAGAACATTACTTAAGTGGATAGTAAAGTCGTTTATAATTTCTTTTTTAGTAGAACCGTACAATTGCACATCATCGGCGTACATATGTATTTTACAATTATCTAAAACACCAGGCAGGTCATTGATGTACATACAAAAAAAGAGAGGCCCCAAAACTGACCCTTGAGGCACACCTGTCCTAACGGGGAGAAAAGTTGAAAATACGTTATTTGCATAGACGGCTTGCGATCTATCTGATAAGTACGACGATGTAAGGTTGACTGCAGTTGAAGAATAATTAAACATTCTGTTAAGTTTTGTCAGCAATATATCATGAACGACCATGTCAAAAGCCTTAGAGTGGTCCAAAAGAACTAAAAAGCTTACCTCATTGTCATCCAGACTAATTCGCAAATCCTTACAAACATCGATGAGAGCAGTTGTAC
The DNA here is from genome assembly GCA_943735915.1 of Pherbina coryleti. Lineage (NCBI taxonomy): Eukaryota > Metazoa > Arthropoda > Insecta > Diptera > Sciomyzidae > Pherbina > Pherbina coryleti. The sequence goes on from OX030951.1 coordinate 63,758,385, forward strand.
AACTACGTTTGGCCCTGAAACCTGATTGCCTGTCAGTTAAGAGATTGTACTTGTGCAGTCGGGAATTAATTTGCTGGCTCATTATCTGTTCCAGAGATTTTGAGAGAAAGGGGAGGATAGCGATAGGGCGGTACTCATCCTGAGATTTCGGTATCGGAACAATTTTTGCTTTTTTCCAGCATTCTGGAAAAACAGACGTAGTGAGAATTGTATTAAAAACGTAGGTTACATATAGAAGTACATAAGGTAGCAGAATTTTCAGAAAAATTGGGTTCATTGCGTCACACCCAACAGCATTTGACTTGATCGAAAGGATGTTTTTTATAACGTCGGCTTGACGTATACATGCAAAATTGAAATTATGGGTAGCAACATATAAATTAGGTACACTGAGATATGTATTTACTCCAGGAGAAAGCACAGCAACATCAGCGAACATTTTTTTCAATTCCTCAACATTGACATTGACGCAACCATCAGCTTTTTCTTTTTTTCCAATACCAATACTACGTATTTCTCGCCATTTTTGTTTACTGTCTACAGCTGAGCCAAACTTATTTCTATAATAATTATTTGTTGCTGTTTTTGTTTTTTTTACAACTAACGCACGCAGATTTTTAAATTCCTCATATAAAGCTGGAGTCTTAAAACGTCTCCATCTTTTGTACGCAATATTTCGCTGCAATATAACGTTTTCGATGATTTTGGTGAACCACGGGCGTTGCTTATGCTTGATTTGAACAAGTTTCATTGGGACAAACTCATTAAAAAGATTTTCAATATTATTTTGGAGGAATTCAACCTGATCGTTAACCGATATCATATGATAAATTAATGCCCAGTTTACATTTGATGCAGCCTCTCGAAGAAAAGTATGATCGATCTTTTTAAAATCGCGATAGATGAAAGTATGTGCAGTATTAGTCATGTGAAATTCGTAAGTAAGGAAGATAAGGTCATGCTTAGAAAAACTTGATTTTTGATTGTGATTGTTAAGTAGAAAACGTAATTAATGTGTTGTTTCAGGCAGTTGTAACTAAAGACTTTTTGACCAAAGCTATCTTTAGAGGTCCACGTGAATTATATGCTCCGCTGCACAATAGACAATAAAACATTGCAGCAATATTTCTTGAGGACAATCACGAGGCGCCTATGTATTTAAATGCTCTATTTATTCACTGTACAAATCAAGTACTATCGTAGCATTAACAAACTTATTAACAAAAAAGAAAAAGAAAACAAAGAAGAAAAGTCGTTTTCGAAGGGTACCATAATAGCTTTAGTATAATTTTAATTGAAAAATAATTTTTCTCAAAAATTGAAAATTATTGTTCATCTTGAATGAATTGAGACGTTCATAGAACAAATGCCTCTAGTCGTTCATTTGTGACTTCTTTTTGTGAATTCTATAATTTAAAGACAACACATTTCCTTTCTCCTTGTCTTCACACAGAACCAAAAACGTACTTAATAACAAAGAAAAAGTTCTTTGTCCCAATGTATTATACATTAAAATTGGTCCAAAGTACGAGTTCCTTGGTTCAATGAATCTTTGTTCTTAGGTTATTTCTTTGATATGTTATGAAGAAAAATGAGTTAGTCTGTCCTTAGAAATTTTAAAACAATATCAAGATATATTTTACAAAATCAGTTTCTTATTGAGATAAAATTCTCTAATGGTTTTTTAGATATTACAACACAAGAACTGGAACAAAATTTTAATGAACACGAACAATGAACTGTTCCTTAAAATTAAGAACAACGATAAATTGAGCCAAAGAATTCGTTCTTTGGGGCAATGAATAGTTCTTAAAAATCAATGAATTTCGCTTTATGAACGAGATTCTTTGATTTTAAGAACAATATTTGGTTCAGTGCACTATAACTCCTTAATAGACTTTTTAAGAATATTAAATACTGTAACCACAGCAGCTCATTAACGTTCAGCAGATGTAAAGACTACATTATTTAGGAGAAGTTTCCACTGTGGATTGCTTGTGAATTTCACAAAGCACCCAATGAAATTCGAAATTCAAAAAGCTTGTCTTCCGACAAGTAAATGTATCACAACTTTGTACTGTACTTTGTTAAGTAGATCAAGCAATTGTCAGCACACAATGCAAGATTCCGATAATCAATCAGAATATTTTATATATTCACTTTCAACCAACTGTTTAAATAACAGATAAAATTAATCTGTTAATAAAATTGTACGAATTATTGGTATATTTTAACTGATTTCATTAAATATACAAAAACTGTTGCTACGAGTATTTTTTTTTTTTTGTTTGAAGAAACATGCGATTATTTTATTGTTTTTCAGAACGGAAATCTAGAACACATTAAATAATAAAATCTGCGTATCAGCTCCGACTGGAGTCCGATAAAAAATGATTGTCTTCAAAATATATCCTATACAATAGTCAAAGTGGGTAAATGAACTCATTTCTTATAATACTGAAAACATTTATGTACGATACTTTTGGTCATATCTTCTTTATCCCTTTCAGACCGTGATGCATCGTTTGTGCGGGTGGGTTCTATCTTTAATATTCCCACTTTTGTTTAACGAATGTTATAAAGAACGAAATGAATCGATTGTGCTTGTTATTGTTTACTTTTGTTTCTCACACTGTTCCGCGATTCGCTTTACCGTTACTTGAACACGTGTGGAATTCTTGATAAACTTTTTAGTTTTGTCAAAATGAGTCGCAGAGGTAATTTGTGTCTTCAATTACAAAAATATAAAGTGTAAAACTTCAGTGTAAAACTAGTGAAGTTAACGCATTTGAACTGAAAAAATAATAAATTTTGATGTTTCAAATAAATTTGATTCATTTGTTGCTAAAAAAATGGGTTTCAGATAAAGTTGCATCAATTGTGCGTGTCCTGAAAATCCTTGAAGGATATGTAAATTGCGAAACCTAAACATTGAGAATATTTTCATTCCATATAACGACCATACATTCCAAAAATCATACAAAAATGTTCAGTAGATAAGCGTCGGGTCTGAAAGGGTTATGAATAAAATTCTTCTGTACATGGATTTGTCACTCCTTCTAAACTCCTTCTAAACGGCTCGACCGATTTTGATGAAATTTGGTGTGTGTGTGCGGCTGGGTCTGCAGATGGTTTCAGTCTAAAGTTTGACTCGGTAGGTGGCGCTGTTGTTGCTGAGACAGTGTTTAAAGGGGTATTTTAGAGTTTAACTCAAAACAAATTGAGAGATTTTTATGATTCTTTCACTCCACCATTAATTTTTGTGCAAAAAAAAAAATACAAATTTCCAAAATGAATTCAAATAAACAAAAAAAAAAAAAACGTAAAAATCCTATCATATAAATATCAAAATTATACTTTTTTTCGCCCGAGGAAAACCGGGTATATCATCTAGTTTATGTATATAGATTTGATAAAATATATTACACAAATAATATTACATAAATATACAGGGTTTTCCATATCAAAAGGACAATCCAGCGACAGTTGATTCATTCGTTGGGTTAAATCAAAACAAAAAATTGTTTGGCAGGGGGGTCCATCTCTTCCCTGTTGAGAGTTATAAGAAAAAGCTGACTAAAAATCCTACATTGTAATCTGCTCTAAGCTTATAACGGAAAAAATAATAAAACTAGAAATGATTCAAATACTATGTTGGAAATTTAATTACGTTTACACTAAGAGAAAAAATATTAAATTTTACCAAAAAATTTTTTTATTTATCCGAAAAGCGAGTCATTTTTGCACCAATAACGCAATTGCTAAAAACGACTACGTAAATATTTAAAATTTATTTAAATACTTTTTTAATTACATAAAATATTTAAATATTTAAAGAGAATAAGTAAAAAGTATATTCAAATATTAACTATTTTAAAATAAAACTATCGCATTTAAAGAAAATTTATATAAAAATATTGATATATAATCAATATTTTATTAATGGTTTTATAGTATTATTTTCTTTATATTGCAACAACCATGATAAAAGGTAGCCTTGATAATTGGCTATTTTCTCACGAGCTGCGTCCATCAAATGTCATTTGCCTGTATATTTTATTTTCTTTTTTACTTTTTTCGTTCTCTAATTTATACTATCATTGACAGTTGGTCAGTATTATGGCACCAAATCTCATAAATAGTATAAACTACACTAAGGGAAAAAAATATTAAATTTATCCAAAAACTTTTTTAATTTATCCAAAAAGCGAGTCATTTTTGCACCAATAACGCATTTATTTAAATCGACCACGTAAATATTTAAAATTTATTTAAATACTTTTTTAATTAAATAAAATATTAAAATATTTAAACAGAATTAATAAAAAATATATTAAAATTATGCAAGAATATATTTAAATATCTTTCAAATATTTACTATTTGAAAATAAAACTATCGCATTTAAGGAAAATTTATATAAAAATATTGAAATTGAAAAACAATTTATTTGAATATTTCCCACGAGCTGCGTCCATATCAAACGCAATTTAGTATTATATTTTATTTTCTTTTTGTGAAAATATTATTTTTGAGTACGGTGGTGAGTGCGATGCATGATGAAATCATGTAGAGTGGAGTGACATTCTTCAGAAAATACCGAGTTGTCACTACACCTTACATGAATTCATCATGCTTCGCACTCACCACCGCACTCACAAATCATATTTGCCAAATATTCACGATATATTACCCTTGAAATATTAACTAAATGAGAACTATAAGACCTTCAACTGCTGGTACGAAGAAACTCAACGCACAGGAACAGAGTGCGATGCTGCTGCTGCTTGGCGGCTGCTTGGCAGCTGTATGGAATATGTGTGTCAGTGTGTGGCATAAATAAAATTTAAATACGGAAAAAAACGAGTTGTAAGGAAAATATTTGATTTGTTCACGTAAATATTTAAATGGAATATATACTCAGGCGTGGATAATGTTATTATGCGTTATTTCCCTTAGTGTAGAGAACGAAAAAGTAGGAAACAAAATAAAAAGCAAAATATGAAGGCAAATGACAATCGGTGCAAGACATTTTCGAGAAAATATCGAGTTGTCACTCCTCCCTACATAAATGCACCATGCGATTACCCATCGCATTCACAAAGCATCTCGGCCAAACATCCAGGCTATATAGCCCTCGCAACAAAAACCAAACGAGAACTATAAGAGACCGAAAGCAATAATCTTAATTCTAAAAACTTCATCGATAAACTGAAGGAACAGAGTGCGATGTTGTTGCTGCTTGTCGGCTATTTCACCTGTTTGGCATACGTTAGAAGCTTCACTGTGTGGTAAATTTAAACAAATTTAAATACGGAAAAAAACGATTCTCACCAATTTTATACCACCTTCTGTACTTAACTATAATGCTGTAATGATACTTAACTAATAATGCTTAAATCTATTAGTTCTTCAAAGTTCTTAAAGTCTGAATTAAACACTGTGACCAAATAATTTGTTGATCTTTAGACAAAGGGAATTTCGCTGCCCATATGACTGCAAGAGTAGATTTATGGCATCATTTTATAAACCACCGTGATGACACGCAACGCTAACGCGGCGCATCACTTAGATTTAAAATTGCATTTTATTAATCACTACGTTATTGCGTTAGCTCTGTAACGTTATTACATCAAACTGTCAGTCAACAACAGTTTAGGGTTCCCCATAAACATTAACCTTGACCTCAAGTGGAGCTCCAGTTCGTTTCTCCAGTGCTGGATCTCCACTTAACCTCCACTTGAGATTCAAGCCATTCTCCAGTGAAATGGACCTTCGATCTCCAGTTGAGATGAGGCTTGATCTCCACTTGATCTCCAAACTCTTTCTCAGAGCGATCTTCAAAGCAAAATGAAAAAAGAAATAGTTTTTTAAGAAACAGCTTTTCCATATATATTTTTATTTCAATCATTGATTTTAATTTATAATATTATAATATATATAATAATTTTAAACCTAAGAATATAACACATTTTTATAAATTCATAAGATTATTTAATTTTTTGTTTTTGTTTATTTGAAAAATAAAATAAAATAAATAAGTGTATGCAGGTATATAAATTCAGTTTCAATGTTCTTGCATCTAGCGCAAGTGAACTGCCATGGCGCACTTATATGTCTAGTAAGGAGTTTGTTGCCACATTTTTATGTTATTTACAACGGCCCAATTTACTTAATCGCGCTTTATTCTGTTTATAATCTTACCTTTTATTATTTTATTATTTGAATTTATCTATTTATTGAAATAATTTGCTGCAGTTTCTTACTAAATTCATTATTTTGTTGCAATTTACTTTGTTTGACGAATGTTCACAAATATTCAAAATGCACAATAACCAAAACAACCTAGTGTTGCCACATACAAAAACAAATTATTCGTTTTGACACTTCAATAGTATTGACGCTTTGAAAATTAACACATCTCAAGCCAATCTTCAGTTCAACTCCAAGATGTTGGATTTGACTTGGAGAAATGAGTTGGAGATCAAGTGGAGGTTGAACACATTTCTTCCAAGCTTAGAAAAAATTGTTTTCTTGCCTGTTGGGTTGTCACATGTAAAATAAAATGAACATCATTGTATATTCTTGAAAAATTAAAGATTCACCAAATTTTGACATTTTGGCAACCTTATCAGCTGCTCTGACACTGGCGCACAGTGGTTTGAAAGTGGAATTAAACAATTTTTTTCATGTTGTAATTTTTGATCGTTTTTGTTTTAATTTAAGTTTAGAAATGTTTCAATAACATATTTTAAAAAAAAATCTTCTAAATTTTTGTGGACGAGCAGTGAATGTCGGCAAAATTTTTCTTCTCAAAAACAGCCATGATTTTAAGCCGCATTCCGGCAGGAACTGCTCCGACATAATTGCTTTTATTTACTTAAATCTTTTTATATACAATATTGTGATGTATCTAAAATACATTTTTTTAATAAGATATATATTTTTTTTATTATTGTGGTTTTTTTTTAATAATTTTATTAAGACCATGTTTTTTCCCCAGATTCCAAAGTTTGGTGGACCAAAACTAAGTTATCGACACTTATCGACGGTTTCTTACTATAAAAATCTTAAACTGTAGGCTTTTAGTAAGCATTTAAAAAAAAAATTGGCTGCTACTAGCTGCTAACGAACAAAAGAGTCAATGCATATTTACACCCATGCGTACTGCACACATTGTCATAAAGAATATGTTTTATTTTTGTTTACTTCTTTTTTTTCTTATTTTAAGTATAAAGGAAATTCCTTAAAGTTATATAATAAGAAAAAAATGTATTTATTTAATAAAAAAAATTAAAAAAAAAAATTGTGTACTCGCCACGTATTGAACCAGGTATTTTAACATGTGCTCTAATAGGGCTAATTTCAACTTATATATGTAAAAAATTTAATCGATCTGCGACGAGTCGTTCCTGCACGCAAAGAAAAAAAACGTTTATCGCCAGTTGGCCGCAAACGAACTTCGTTTGTCGTGCTTGAAATCGTTTATTGCAAACGTTTCAACAGTTGTCATAAACGTTGAACGAAAAATAAACAAAATTTTCAGTTGTGAGAAACGAGTCATTTAGTTGCAGGAAATGAATTTCGTTTGTCATAAACGCGAGTGATTTTTAAATTGCAGCAATTAAAAACTTCGTTTTTCCCAACTGAAAATTTTGTTTATTTTTCCCTTCGTTGTATAAACATAACGCTTATAGTTTAGAGTTACTTTTTGGACAAATTGTTACTATATAAGGAAATTGGTAGTGTGCTTAATACGCGGACGAAGATAGCAACAGAGGTGGAATCCATAAGAAGACGGACGGACATAATCAGAAAGATTATTAATATAATAAATAATAATGACCGAAATAGCTTGCGGTTTATATATAAATATAATAATAATTTGTCCAAAAAGTAACTCTGAACTATAAGCGTTGTGTTTATACAACGAAAAGAAAAACACACGAAGTTTTCAGTTGGAAAAATAAATTTTTCAATGGCTGCAATTTAAAAATCACTCGCGTTTATGACAGACAAAACTAATTTCTTGCAACTAAATGACGCGTTTCTCGGAACTGACTATTATTATGACAACTGTTAATACGTTTGCAAATAACGTTTTGAAGCACGGCAAACGAAGTTCGTTTTCAGCAAACTGAACATTTTCCTACGCTTTTGGACTTCCGAAGTCATATTCAACTGGTAGTCCCTGTTACCTAGATTTACCCTCCTGAACTCAATTCTTTTTCTTTCTCCTAAATTTTATAGCATCATTTTATAAATCCCTGCACATCCCTACACGCTGCGTTGTTGAAATTCGCAATTTATAAAACGCAACGCTTCACGCCGTGATCTTCAGCGTTGAGTAACGCAATAGCGTAGTGAAAACAGTACAAAGTTCGCATTTTATAAAACGCTGCACTTGAAATTCGTTCACTTGAACTGTCACTTTCATCACTTGCTCTTGAGCTGCCGTTAGAACGAATAAGTTGGCATTGAAAGGGTCATAACTGTTTGTTTCACTCATATGTTCTTAAATGTTTACATATATCGTTTGAATATAGGTTAAAGACAGCAACAACGAACCAACAGCTCGAAATGTTGCTAAAAGAAATAAAAAAACTACCGCAGGTAGCAAATGGTACGCCAGTGTTTGGCGTTTATATTGCAATTTCAATTTAATGATGGCTGAAGAGAACAGCTGATATGGTTGCCAACAAGTCAGAATTTGGTGAATCTTAAATATTTCAAAGATTTGCAATAATGGTGCTAGTTTTATTTTACATGTGACAACCCTAAACTGTTGTTGACTGACAGTTTACTGTGGTAACGTAACATAGCTATCGCAATATCGTAGTGATTAATAAAATGAAATTTTTAATCTAAGTGATGCGTCGCGTTAGCGTTGCGTTTTATCACGGTGATTTATTAAATGATGCCATAAATTTCTTAAAAATTTGGTCACTTCTTCCACAAAAAGTGCTTTAATTGGCCTTGGTACAAAAAACTCATATCAGTTTCAAATTATAATAATAAAACGGTCCTTATAAAATTTCTTGAAACTAAAAGTTTTTTTTATTTTTGGAGTTGTCTTGTTTGGAAGTTGAGTTTTTTTGTTTGGAAATCGTAATTGAACCTGAATTTTCGCAACAAAATTCAACGAAGTGGTAAATTTGCGTACAATTCATTCCATGATAAATTTTTCCCGTTTATAAGTGACAAATATTACACGGCTCTCCGCAAAATCGCCAAAAAAAAAATCGGCCAAAAAAAAAGGCAAAATCACCCAAATGAAAAATGACCCAAAAATTTATGAAAAATCGCCCAAAACGAAAAAACCAAGTTTTACCCAAGAAAACGAAAAAAAGCCCAAAAATTTTTGGAAAAATTACCCAAAAACAAAAACGAAAATTCACCCAAAAAAATTAAAAATCGCCCAATATTTTACATTGTGTTCCCACACGATATACGAAATTCCCTTGTATGAAATGAGCATTTTCAAGGCCAGTATTTTTTTTTTAAGTCTATTTTAATTCAATCATTTGATGATATAAATACTTTTTATGTAGATATTATATTATAATACTATTTATGTGGGAAGTGCGTTCAATTTAAAAATTGAATTCATTTTAATTTTATATAATCTCATACTTAAAAATCTATAAAAACATTTCGTACAAGGGAAAAATACCTGATTCTTTTTCAAAACAACAAATTTCTTTGGTTATCAAAAAATTTCAAAAAGAGAAAATGACGGCGGAGGTGGTGGGGGGGAGCAGGGCAGGGCGACGGGTGGCGCGTGCGATCCGTCGCACTACGCGCAATCCGCCGCGCCGCGATACGCGCGATCCGCAGCGTCGGGTTGCGCGGGCGCGGTACTAAACATTTCCTTTGACTTGACCAAGCAAACTCAAGCAAAGAAGAACCGCTGCTTTTACTTTAAATACCGTTATCTTTAAGAACTGATTGACGTTTCTTATTTAACCCTTAAATGCACCGTGTATCTTTGGCTTCCGGCTATATTTTTGGTTTGATTTTTTTCAAATCGGTTCTATATTATTTAGAATATTATAAGTCATAAATAAAAATATAGTTTTTACTTCTATTTGTCATTATTTTTTAAAAAATTATGTACAAAGTCAAAAAAAAATTTTTTTTTTCAACTAAATAAACACTATTTTTAACAGTTTAACTTCTAGGAACAGATAAATAATTTCAGTCAGGAAAAAATACTGACTGCTTTCAAAACATGTCCTTTAGTGATCGAAAAAATTTCGATCTAAAACTAAAAGAATTTTCGATCGAAATAGAAAAGTAAAAAATAATTTCAAGACTAAAAACGCAGTTTTTATTTTTACTCAATTTTACATAAAATATATTTTTTCGGTAAAAATCGGGGTCCTTGTGCATTTAAGGTTTAATATTGAAAACGAAAGATCACCCAAAGAAAACGAAAAATCACCCAAAAACGAAAAGTGAAATTTCGCCCAATATATTTGGGTGAAATTTCGCCCAAAACCAAAAAACGAAATTTTACCCAACAAAAATGCAAAATCGCCCAATTTTTTTGGGTGTTTTTTCATATGAAAATCACCCAAATTCGTATGGAAAAAAATTGGGTGATTTTTCATTATTTTTTTTTGGGCGATTTTTCTATGGGCGATTTTGTGGAGAGCCGTATTACACATTCGACAACTACCAAGCGATCAGCTGTTAAATTCAATGCCTTTGAAACCCTGCCTTTGCAACCTGCTGTTGATACATCCTTTAGTTCAATACAAGTTATTAGTTATAGTTTAAAAAAAGTCAATTAGTTTTGTACTTCATTTATTCAGTTTTATTTGTATCGCATGCTATAATATTGCACTACGTATTTATGTAAGCATTAAAGTAATCAGGCGAATATAAGTTCAGTTAACAGTGTTTTAAACGCAGTTGCGTCTTTCACCGAATGGAAATCCAGCGCACTTTGCTGTTGTACGTTGTATATCATAAATAAGTAAGGTAAATATTGCAGCTAAGACAAAAATAAAACAAAAAATTGTATTACATTTTGAATCATATTAATATAATGAAAAGAAAAAATAACTCAAGATTTAAAAATAAAAAAACAAAATGAATAAAAAATATTTAAGACAGCTTACCTGACAAATTAGTAGCTACTAGTGGCCGATTTCTTTGAACGCAGTTAGCATAATGCAATTCAGCGGGGCATCGGAATAACGCACAACGGTCCACACCAGGTATTCTTCCACAAGTTAAACTCTCGCTAGTGCAGGGTGTTCTTCTGCATTTTCGGGGGGTCCCCCAAAAAGAGCTGCAGCTGGGCATCAATGTGACAAAAACTATAAAAAAGATATTAATATTTAATATGAAACTCATTAAATAATGTTTAATGGAAATCATTATAAATCATATTAGAAAATTCTTGTAATTATTAAGAACTAATTTCGTATATGAACAATTTTGGAATAAAATTAAAAAGTTTTGTCTTACTTGTTAAAATTATAACAGCTGAAAGTAACTTCATTTTTGCTTTTTTCGCTTAAAGTATTTTAACTGCAGCTTTAGAAATGATCAACAGTGTTTGAAGATTTCTTTTTTGAAAGTGAATTTTTTGAGCTAATCAGACGGTTCTTATAGAAAATTTTCAAGAAATTTTGTCCTTGAATTTTTGCTAAAATTTAAACAGCTGCCTTTGTTTGTTTGTAGTTTTTTAAGCAAAGACACGTGTTGCTTACACGAAAAACAAATAAAACTATTTTTTAAATTCAATGTTGAAATGTATTGGTTGTTGAATTCAGATGCAAAACTTAACTCTCACTGAAAATGAAAAATTGTGGATATTCACATAAATGAAAAAGCATAGAACACAAATTTCTTTCTTCAACAAATTTTGAGTGTCGAAATCAATTCGTAGCTTTTTGCAAGAGATGGCGTACAAGGTAAAGGATGTTTTTTAAGCTAGTGCTTGTTTCACACAGTTTTATCTGTGGAACTAAATCAATTGTTGAATGTTTTCGCACAACATTTTCTTACCATTATGTAGAGGCAGGTCGCCAGAGAAAAAATACAATAAATTCTAATCTGACGAATGTTCGTCGCGATCGAAATCCAGCGATTTGATTTCGGGCGTGTTCATACGTTTTCATGCATTCTATTGCTTGAAAACATCGCCAATCGCTAATCGCTTTGATTCTGTTCAGGCTCTAAGAAGAGTGCGTATTGAAATGGATATTGCATACGTTTAGGAGGGAGTTCAAAAAGATTCCAATTGCTGCTTGGTCAACACAGATTGGTCTTACCGAATCATGCTGTATCACGCAACAAGGCACGAACGACAATAAGGATACGATCAGCCCTACTTTCTTTCATACAAAAACTCGTGTCTTGATTATCATTAGTGTTCTTTTTCATGATACAGAATTGAGGCGTTAGTCAGTCCACTTCATGGAAAATTTAACGCAAAAATCTTGATATGGAGGCTTACAAGGACAGCTCTTGTAAGAATTGGATATGAATGACCATTGCTTGCGTCAAAATTTCAGTAGACATAAAATAAACTGGCTTCGGATCTGCAGTGTTATCGAAAAATTTTATTTGCCGAGGCTTAATTTTGGCTCAATGGGTATGTCAATAAGCAAAATTGTCAAATTTGTGGTGATAACAATTAACATGAGATCATCGAAATGCCGTTACATCCCGAAAATTGAAAGTTTTTGATCACTTTGACGACCAATGGGGCACCTAAAACCCTTTTCCTTTCGAATTTTTCTTGGAAAAACTATGCAATCGATTTTTTTTACAAGGTTTCATTCAAAAGGGAATGAATGTTGCTATCAGAACGTACCTACTCAATTTTCACGGGTAGTAGATTCATCTCTGTGCTTACCTGTAGTGGGAGGAGCTACAGAAACCAAATATTTGGAGAAGTTGTGGGAAAATTCCACTTTCTTACAAAAAATAACAAAAAAGAAAGTCGACTTCGACCTCTATGTCCCAATGGCCGTCAACGGAAAAAATCTATGAAATATTTCATTTTATTGAAGAGTGAACCTATTTATCTAGACCCAATAAACCAAACGTATTCGTTTCGAATTCGAGGTGAAACCGAGATCTCGTGCATTTAGTTCGAAAACGAAATTCGTTCTTCTTTCGTTTTCGAATCCGCGATCGGAAGAAATTCACACTTTGTTTCCGAAACGAGATTTTTAGAATAATGGAATCGTTTAAGAAACGAGGTTTTTAAAATAAATGCATCGTTTTCGAAACGAGATTTTTGGAACAATCAATTCGTTTTCGAAACGAGATTTTTTATATTTTCTTATATTCTCAAATCTTATGATTTCAATATTGTTCTTATGAAATCAATGACTTTTTTAATAATTTTTATTTATTTTTAAAAATTTTGAATTATAACTTTATTGCAGCTTATAAAATTCTTTTTGTATTCTAAAATTTTTGTAAGAGTTCACGGCCGTGACGGAAGGTGCTGGAAAAAAAGTTTATCTAATTGCAAAGAAATATATACATATATATATATATATATATATATGTGACCCGGTCTACGAAAAGGGACCTTCGGTGTAAAAACAAGTTTTCGAGAAAACAGCTGTTTGTAAACGTTTAATTGTCGCACACTGAATGGCGTGTTCTTTTTTTGGAAAATTCCTGACAAACTTCTTTACGAGTTGGAAACTTCTGCTTTGCGCCATTAGAAAGAGCACACATTAGTCTATCCGAATCGCCAAAAAAGTGAAAAATGATATTTTCACACCGAAGGTCCCTTTTCGTAGACCGGGTCACATATATGGATGCTGACGTCTTGTGCATCCATTTTTTTGAAATTAATTTTCTTTTTGCTTCTGCAGAGAAACTTCTTGTGTCCAGCAGCTTCAGTCACGGCCGGGAACTTCAGTAAGAAATTTACCCCTCTACCGGGTGGCTTCTCTTCACCTATTTAATATATTTAAACTATTTATTTATACTTTACCTGGTTTGGTGTAGCTCCCTGATGAGGAGAAATGACTTAAAATTCTCATACGTTTCATTTTATTAAAAATAAACTTTAAAAATGTCAAAATGTGAACGTATTTGAAAGCTTATACAATGAGTAGCAAGTGATTTGTTTTTCTTTTGTTTTTGACAAGTCTATAGTTGCCATGGTTTTGTTTTTATTTTTTTGAAATTTGAGAAGTGCAATTTAAAAGTGCTTGAAGTGCTTTGTAAACACATTGTAGAAGATATTAAAAAGTTTTTAAAATTAAGTAAAGAATTGTATTTATTCCTTTGGTACATTAAAATCGTGTTAATAAAGAAACAAAATTTAAAAAATTGTTTTTATTAATATTCTCCATAAGATAGACAAATTTCATAAAATAAAATTTTCGCTTTTTTAATATTCTCGGAATCATCTCGAATCATCTCGTTTCGCATTCGAAACGAATGCGAGTCCGCTCTGTGGTTTATTGGGTATATATAAAAAAGGAGCTTATGTTTGTAACTATGCAATAGACTCCTAAACTACTCATCCGATTAGCATGAACATTTGTTTATAGAAGTTTTTTTGATCCACCTTGAACACCAGAGGGCGCTGTAGTACAAATTTTTTACAAAACTGCCTAAAACTCACAAACCGCTTATGCGATTAGAATGAAAAGTGGTATGCAGTGGTTTTCATGTACGTTGAGTGTTTGCCTGCAATCTTTTTTTACCTATCTTGAACACTAGAGGGCGCTGTAGTACAGATTTTTTGCAAAACCACCTAACACTCCCAAACCGCTCATGCGATTAGAATGAAAAATGGTATATAGTAGTTTTCAGGTACGATGAGTTTTTAACAGTATTTTCTTTGAACCACCTTGGACACCAGATGGTGCTGTAGTACAACTTTTTTTCAAAATCGCATATTTTTAGTTCTTTTCTTAGGTTACATATGCAAATATTTACAAAATATAAAATTTTTCTTAAATTTAGTAAAATTAAAAAAATTTCCGTTATTTTGACATCAAAAACATGAACATATCTTGAAAACTATGAAATATTTTACTACAACGATATATTTAATGCAACATCGTTGCTCAAAAATGAGAAAACACAATCAGAAATTTAATTTTGTGACTTTCGCTTCATCAAAGTACTATGAAAAGCTTCTTCAAAGTACTATGTGAACCTTATTGCAAAAATACCGTTAGTTGAGTATATATATTTTAAAATTTTTTTTTCAAAAAAGGTCTGAAATTTTGGAGTTTTTCCCAAAAAAAGGCTCAAACTTTGTTTTTGTTGTAAAAATAATTTAAATTCAAATTCGCAAATTTTCCACTCTCTTCAAAAACTATAACATTTATAAGCAAAAGTTATTTCAATTTTACGCAAAAATTAAAAACCATTTTTGTGATTCAAAAAGCAAGGCTTGATTTTATTGAAAAAAATTTTTTTTTCAATATTGTCTTTTTATATTTTTGAAAAAATAAACAAGATAAAAATTTAATTTTTAGAAAAAATTATCTTAATATCTCTTACCAATTAAAAGTTATAGCCAATAATCTATATATATACAAAAAGCAAAACGCTGTCTGTGTGATGGCTGGAAACTTCAAGATTACTGAGCCGATAGAGCTGAAATTTTGGCAGTACATTTTTTCCAAGTACGAGATGGTTTGAATTTCTGTCACACCCCCTTTTACCGCCCATAAATCAATAAAAATTATATATTTCTTACGGTTTTCGTCGATTGGGCTACATTTTGGTAATTTAGTTTGTATGCTTACTGTCGGCAACTGTACTAAAACTGAGCAATGTCCATTTACTAGGAAACTGGGCTGGGCATTATATAAGCGGGTGTGGCTTCGCCCATTCATTAAAATGTGTATTATCGAATAGCTTTGAAAGTAAAAGTAGCAGTATTTACACCCAAACTCAAAATGGAGTTACTATTTGGTGATCTCCTGCTACTGGGAAACTGTAACGGGCAGTGGAAAATGACAGTGGTGTTAAACTAAGGGTCTAAGAAAAGTTTCGACTATAATTATTATGTTGCGATATAATTGCTAGTTTGAAAAAGCCGGGAAAAAGCTAGTTTGAAATAAAAATAAATTTATTTTTTTTTTTTTAACAATACACTGAAATAATTTTTTTTTTTTTATAAATATTGAAGCAATTTTTTAATTTATTAAGCAATTTTTTTTTTTAATCATTGGCGAAGCAAAATGGTTTTCTTCAAAAGATACAAATAGCATTGGTTCGAAAGTCTTTGTGTTGTTTGGAGTAGAAAATATATCTTTAAGTCCCGTTTCACGTTTTTTAAGATAATGATTGGACAGAGTAGTGACCTCCGTAAGCTTGAATAGCTTTGGTCCCTGTCTTACAACTTCGCGAGGTGGTCTCTTGCGGTTCGTGAATGAATCGATCAGTTCAACGCGGACTTCCAATGCAGATATAGAAAATGAATCAGTATTCGACGTAGAGATTTTGTTTTAACCAATGTCCACATTATGCACACTAAAATCAAAGCGATCGCAGAAAAGACGAAAGTAGAATTTGGTCTTTAATATGCGACCGTGTTTGTAGTAAGACTGAAATAAAATAACGAAATCAAAAACAGTTCAATTTTCTTTCCAATGGTCGCACTTTGACTTTCCTACGACTATTGGTTCGGATGATTTTTTTAAAATAGATCAAAATTTCGTTAAAAAATACAAAAAATCTAATATCTGGCTCTGTTTATTGTGAATATCTTGAAGCAATAGTTATAAAGAAGTCAAAGTGCCACCATTGGAAAGGTTATTTTTTAAACTTTCATTGGTTAACTTTCAAAATAGATTAAAAACAATGAGTTCTCATGAAGTGAATCAAAATTTGATCTCAAACTTTTCGTTCGAGTACTGACAACGAGAAAAAATATTATTATTATAAAAAATATATATATACACCTTTGCAGGTAAAAAAATTGGTTTTCGTGACACTTTTGTTTAGTACTTTAGGGTCGCTGAACACGAATCCGGTGTTGGATTCGTGAATTTCCCATCAGTTCAGGAGCGGTCGTCAAAGGGTTAAGAAACCTAGTCACTCGAACTCTTCTTTCGACACATCGAAAATTGTATAATTCCAGCAAATTTCAGATTGGATCGTTATGCGATCTTTAATGTGGAATGCGATATGAGACCGTCAAAAGCGACTTATTCCACAAGACCGACATTGTTCAATTTATAGGGAGCTAAGCTATAAGCTTATTAAATTGTAATTAGGTTAATTTTTGAGAGACATATTTGTCCGACGAATCATACGAAAAGGGTTCACTTTCGAGCCGAAAATGAACGTTTCTATCCGAAAAGGTTCATAAATGAATTCGAAAACGGTAGATTTTGTTCACTGCGTTTGATTGTGGCTAAATGGGGGAAGCTTAAGTTTTTTTTTTAATTTTTCAGGAGTTTTGTTAATTTTTCGTCAATTTTGAATTCAGAATTATGTTACGGCTAGGGTGATTTTGAAATATTATTCTGTATATACTATAAAATGATAACGATTTGATAGTTGAATAATTTCTTGCGCCCAATCACTCAATACTTCCCTTTGCTACAATAACAATTTATTTTAAAATTGCGTGCGAAGTAACTATAAGTTGTTAACAGAAAAGAGAGAGAAATCTAGAAGAGAACGGAAGTAAAAATGTTACGGACGGACCTGTTGGACCGGATGTAGCTATTTGACACAAACACGCATATGGACGTGATGATGTTGATGCAACATAAGTCCTCCCAACCATGATCTCAATAAAAAGCTTCCAAGCCAGATTTAATAAAAACACAAAAAAATTATTAAGATCCCTAATTTTTCTGTCACCAACCAATTACCATGCTGAAATCAAAACAAAGATTAGTTCTTCATAATATTTGTATTTATTTCACACAATAACATAATAAAAATTAATAACATAACATAGGCATAATTTAATTATTAAATAAATTTGGTTCGTAGACCAGGCAAAAAGAAAAATAGCACTCGATATGAGAAAACCGATGCATAGGAAAACCATGCATATACAATAAAAGAAATTATATAAACCAGGATACTAATATAAGGAAAGTTATCAAGCCAAAACAAATAAATAGTTTAATTATTAAGGAATAAAATTATATTAATCAACGCGGACCAGGCAAAAAAACAAAATTCGTAATTAAATTAATCATGATTTATATAAACTATGTTCGTCTATAACTAGGTATGTATGTATATAGAACCAAGAAAAATTTACAAAAAGGTCAACAACCGCATCAGCTGTTTTATATGTCAACCTAAATTCAAGCTGCTAGCAGAGAGAGAGAGAAAAACAAAAGAGAGAAATAAATTCAAAGTGCCTTTAATTTGAATTATTGCTTAAAAAAAATTTTGATTTTATTAAACTTATCAACAAAAATCATAGCAATATTAATTTAATGCACGTTTATTTTAATAATTTATGCTTATATGCACACATTCAGTGTTTCGTTTTTTTTTTTTTTATATTGAGAATAAAAAACTTTATACTCGACCATGATATAATTATACAGGTAGCATTGACAAGTATAGATTTTCTCAGCAACAAGGCAACGACCATCTGTCAAAAACAGTTGTTCGTGCAACAAGAATTAAACGAATGTAAAAATAAATAAATTCCGCAAAATATGTGCGTTAAATACACAGTTATAATAATGAAAGTTGTGAAAAAATTATGTGTGATATGTGTTTAACGTTTTCCAGCCGTGGTGTTTTAATTTTAATTGAAAACTTCTTCAATTTCGTCCACAAGCATCTGCAGCTGCTGAGGTTGCTGCACTTAAACGTTTTCAACCTTTTTTTTATGTTTGCACTTAATAACATTAGGTTTACAAATTATTTTCGTTCTAGTAATAATAACTCACTATAAATTAAATAAAATAGGCAATATTTTGAAAGAAAATGTTTGGTTATTTGCAAGCGCTGAAACATAAACAATGGCGAAAACATAAAAAATAATTGAACGCTCTCTTTCTAGACATTTTTTTGACAGATGGTCGTTGCCCAAGCAACTGTCAATACTACCTTATATTATTATACCATGTACTCGACATACGCAAATGGCAAAACCCCTTTTTTTTATACAAAGAGAAATATTTCACCACACATAACTATTGAAATCTCATTTCAACTCACTTTTTTAACAGTGCTCAGTGTTGCCATGTGGGCAGATAAAACTTGTTTTGCCAGTTTTTTGAGAGGGTAGAAAGTTTTCAAGTTTTTCCCTAAAAAAATAAAGTTTTATTTTATTTTACCCAGTTTTTCAAGTTTTTACGATTAAGGGAGGGAAATATACCCAGAGGCCGAAGAAAAAAGGTCATGTTTGTGCATTTTTTTAAGGAAACCTAAGGGATATTTTTTAAGGGGGGTTTTTATACCTTGAAATATACACATTCAAGAGTATGTTTAGTGTTTTTTATTAAAAACAAAATTAATATTAAGGTAGATACAGCATTTTTTGTAGAGCGCTCTGAAAATGCGGTGACCAAGATTGCTCCTCCTAAATTCAACTGAAACAAAAAAATTAAATACAGTACTTTTCGCTTAAAGCGAACTTCAAGGGACCGGGCAAAATGGTTCGTTTTAAACGAAGTTCGCTTTAAATGAAGACTTGAATTAATCAATTGTATGTGCACATTAACTCCTTTGTAAATTTATTAAAAACATGTTGAGATGTTTTAATTTAAAAAATGTATTTTAAAAAAAATCAGTTAGTTTAGTTTGCTGCGTAGCAATATTAGTTTCAGTTAGATACACTTCCACTTGAGCCAAGTGGTCAAGAATTCGTTGTGGAGTGTCGCGCGACTTTTATTGTGTGAGTAAGAAGTATAGGCACGTTCATAAAAACGTGTAATTTTTAATTGTGTTGGGTATAAATTTTGTTACGTTATGATATCAATAAACCATAAGTACAAAAATTACCTAAGGATATATTGATGTTTTTAAACCTACATCGAAGCGAACCAGCTGCGCAACAACAACCGAAATCAGGAGTTTGTTATATTTGTGGACCGCACAAAAATAATAGAACAAAAGTTTGTTGTAATAATTGTAATGAAAATGTCTGCAAAAAACATTGCAAGCAAATTTCGGAATGTGTTGAATGTATGAATGTGTAATACCTCTGTTACCGATCATGAATAAGAATCAAGAAAATAAATGCTTAAAAAAAAATTTCGAAATCAATAGAAAGCAATGGCTTGTTTTATTTAAATGGTTTTTTGCTATAAATACGCAAAATTCCAGTCGAAACAATTTAAATTACCTTGCGGCAAATTTGCCGCGGCGCGCCCTCCTGTGTTACTTTTCAGAGCTCGTCCTCCGAAGGGTTAAAACGATGCTTTCTATTTTAGTGAATCTATGAATCAAATAGATAAACTAAATTGTATGTTACTACAAAAACATAAGTATCATTTGCAGCTGCTACTACTAGTTTTCATTCCTTTTCAAAGTTTATTTTTATGGCAGCGCTGTTGCTATTATTGTTGCTGTCATTGTTTCTGTTCTTTTGTCTCGGTTTCCCGAACTCCGCCTGTTTTCACGAGCAGCCTGTCCAAAGCCAGGATAAAGGAGGATGGTCGCAGGCAACGGGTTCGCCCTATCCTGTGTAAAATTGGAGGGACTACCCAGATCCTGGAGTTGGTCGCCCAATCTGGGGAGTAGGTGGACCGTTGACTTGATCAACGGTAGCGTATGCCTACGAGGGAATAGCAATAATTCTAAAGAATTTGTTAGCACGGGGATAGTCGTTACTCTCGACAAACTTACTGTTGCAAGTCCCCACTGATGCATTCGTATGGTCTCCTGGATAGTCATATAAGTCTTGGAAGACTTATATGGCTGGTATAAACGACGAATAAAGAGGTGTCAGATGGGTACTCCGAGTGTGAATAGTTAAACTTAGTAGCCTCGGAGTACCAGATTCTATGGTGGTATTGAGGAGGTGTCTTGAGTGCCGGTGCTTTGAGTCACTGGGTGTTCTTCTTGGTAGCCTTCAGCACTTGACTAATGAGGTGTATTGAGGAGTTGTAATGGTGTCCCAAGGTGTGATAACTGAGGTGTTTTGAGGAGTTGTAATGGTGTCCCAAGGTGTAATAACTGAGGTGTATCAAGGAGTGTCATTTGAGTACTCCGAGTGTGAAAGGTTATCTGAGTAGCCTCGGAGTACAAGATTGATGAGGAGTATATCAATGAATGTTGATATGGCGAATAGTCATGAAGTGCTGTTGGTGCTAGGAGTTCATCCCGGTGGTCTTAGGGTACCGGTATGAAACGAAACAAATAGTGGCGATCTTGTGTCGCACACAGTCAATGGCGATGTGGTCTACGCTGTAGCACGTCCAAGTAGTGGTGGTTTTTCCACCACAGTCAAGTGTGATGAATGCTAATGTATCGGTGTTGTGATAAGTGCGTGTCGAAGTAAATCCCTTTTGCCCGGGGAGATTATCGATGGGCTGGCCCTTCGGGGAGTATCGTGCTGAATGTGGTAGTTCAATGTCGCGAACAGCTCTGTGATCGGCGTGGAGTTGCGCTAAACAACCGGGTGGCAATGCCTTACATTGCAAGAGATGTTAGATGGGTCTCAATTTCCACCAATAAATGTGGATGATGACCCAACTAATCATCCATAATTGGTACTGTTGCGTTCCAGCATTGGTTGCTATCCATACAGTATATTTATTAATTTAAATATACCCTTAAGTATGGTGTGCGACCGGTGTTGAAACTACTATGACAGGGCGATGGTCGCGCCTGGAGTCATGGAAGTGACGCCTAGGAGAGATATGACGGACGTCGTATAAACATTAGCATGGCACTGACGTCCTGAAAAATTTATCTCCTAGGCATCAATTCCTTGAACCACGACCCCACTGCCATGGGGCAACGTAGAATTAAGCCATACGGCAGGTGTCTACGTTACATAAGATGTAAAATACTTGTATTCCTTCTGTCTCGGTTTCCCTTCGTCGAGTCTTGGCGTTCAATTTTTGGCATTCCTTTTTAATCTTGACGCTTCAGTTTACATACATTCAGAGTTGACGATCAAGTCTTCCGTATTTTCTAGAGAAATGAAGTGGCTAAAATAACGGGACATTTTAAAAATACATGTTTTACTTCATTTTTAATATCAAGTTTTTTCACCAAAAAACAAGTTTTTTTTCTGGAAATTAAAGTTTTTTAAAAAAAAAATATGGCAACACTGTCAGTGCTGCTCCCACGTTAAAAGTACCCAGCAGAAAAGTGGACCAAATTTGAAATAGTTCTAAACTAGTTCCAAAAATGACCAGTACTAGTTCCACTACAATACCCTTTAACATTGAACGAACTGACGCTTTTTGCGGGTGGATGTCATAGGAAAAGAAAATTGTCCCCAGAAACATTCCTTTTTCCCCATATTTGAACTAGTTGCATTAGAAACATTTTTAAACTGGTTGCTTTCTCAGTAGCCTGAAAGTGGTTCTTTTTTGACTAGTTTTAAAGTGAACATATTAAAAGTGTACAAATTTAGTGCAACGGAAAGGTCCTAAAGATCTCATTTGTACTATCTTTTCCATCCACATTCCAGAAAACATTTTGTATATAAACATTTTTTTTTATTATTTTTTCTTGTGCGTAGCAAATTTTAAAAAGTAGCCAGAACGCGTTTATTTTTGTCAGCAATACTTTTGAAAACAAAAGCAAAGATAACTGTTCTACACTGAACGCCTTTTGTACTTTTTCAGAGCTACTGCGAACTACGCTAGAAATGAACTAGTTCACTTTTTCAATTGACTCCAAAATAACTGCTGGGTACTTTCAGCTGAGAGAGCGATGATCTGAAAAAAAGTTATTGCTTCGTGCATTATGTTAACTACTAACACTATGACATATTTGCTCTCAGAGTCATGTAAGTTAACATAAAATCAATGTTAGCGTTTCGCGCTCAGCTTTGGGTAAGAAAATGTTAACTTTAACTTAGCCAAAATTTGTTTTAGCCAACTTAATTATCAATTGACTTAAAACGGCTGAAATCAATTATTTTTTTTCTTTGTTCAAACGCTTGTAATTTAAAACATACTAAATTTCAGTTAGTTACTTTTTCTTTTAAAATTCACTTTGAATACTAATTTTTTTTTAACTTTCGCCGAATTCTTCTTTTTTAAAATATTTGAATACATTTTTTTTTTTTAAACAAAATTTATTTTTGCTTTTTGTTTCCTTTAAAGCAACTGAAGAGCTTATTTTCACCACGAGTTTTTTTTCTCTCACCGCATGCTTAGCTGTAACAAGCATTGCTTAGCTGTTGTCGCGTGTTTTTTTGTATTTATGATTTTATATGTACACTAATTTCTCGTTTTGCATTTTTTCATTTTTTTTTGTCTTGTTTTTTTTACTTAGATTTTGTAGCAACTGTACTTTTTTTTTATATGGACTTTAACATATTTATGTCACTTTTCTTGATTCTTTAACTTTTTTTTTATTTTATTTTTTTTTTTTTTTTTTTTAATTTCAACTCTTATATAGAAATATACCTTAATTTCGCTTAGTTTAAGATTAAACATTACAAATTGATTTAATATTCCCGACAAAAATAAGTAACAAAAAACCCAACACACTTGGTCCCGGCGATCACGGCGATTCGGCTCTAACTAGTTGATGCTCCATAGTTAGCTGCTTTTAGTGAGCAATTCTTTTTGATTGCTTTTCAGGTTTTTTTTCCAGAAAAATTCTCTGCAAACGATGATGAGATCAGGAGATCGTAGGAAATCGAAGATTTTTTTCTTGCTTCTCATATGCACTTTTAGGATTTTAACTACTTGATTTTTCTTGATTTTAAATTAGGCGTCAATCTATTTAAAATAATTTTTATTAGATTTATAAAGAAAATTAGGAAATTTTATACAAATTTACCCATTAAGGAATTGACGCCAAAGAAAATGATTGGTATGGACCCCGCTTAAATGATTTCCTTCAAAGAATCCAAACTTGCAATCCAAAAAAAAAGAGTTTTCTTTTTTCTTACATAGGTAGATTAAATCTACAATTTAAACGTAAAACGTTTTTGTTTTAAGGGTTGAATAATTGAAATTATTCGAATAAATTTTTATTTTAAGATATCATCTTTGAAATAAAACATAATTAAGAAAAAAAATAAAACTTACTTGTTTTAGCCCCAAAATAATTTTCTACAAAAAATTTTAAGCTGCGAGGTAATCCAACGCTGGTTTAAGATAATAATTAACTTTATCTTTCACAATGTAAACTGTTTCTTTTCACAAAATGAAATAAGAACTTTACTCGCCTTTCTGGTTCGTTGCCAGGACACATGTTGCTACATCTGGTTCTACTTGTAGCCAGCCAATCTGTAATTGAGAAATAAAAAATTCCGCTTAGGACAACAGCAAAAATCTAAAATCCTATAAAACTTACTATTTCGTGGTTCCCTTTGACAATTTAAATTTCTCAAGGCACAATCGTTAACAAGCATGCGACATTGTTGTCCATTTCTACTAATGGCACAGACTTTATTACCACCTGTTGGATAAACTAGATGTCCAGGAGGACACTCCGGTCGGGGCTCTGGAGCTCCGGAGCTGCAAAGTCCCGTGCCGCCAATGGCTAGATCACTGCATGATGGCATTTGAACGATGGTCCATGCTGTGAGTCATTTGAGGCATTCGAGTTAAATGCGTTAAAATAAATTTTTTCGTAGTAACTTACGATTTTGTGGGTTATTTTGAGCGGCACAGTTGGAACCCTGCAATTCGCAAATATTTCTAAATCGTCGACAAATTGCCGTAGGTAGATGGCCACAAATTGGTGGGTCACTTTGAGAGCAATTTGTAAACGGTTGACAACTGTTTGATGGTGCTGCTGTGGTAGTTGATCCTCCTTCTATGGTGATGGGTTCTATTGTTATCAACGGCCCCGTGGTGGTTGATCCATTTGTGGTGGGCGTTACAGTGGAAGTGCCATTTGTTGTAGGTTGTTAAGTTATTGTTGTTGATTGTGTCTGTGATTGATGCACAATAACAAACGAAACTGCCAGCGCTATTGAATAAAAATATTTTTAAGTTTATTCGTTGAGGATAATTTAAAATTTGATTCTTTAACTCACCTAGAATATTAAGGGATTTTAAGATTAATATTATAGTTACAGTTTAAAAAAAGTCAATTAGTTTTCTATTTCATTTATTCAGTTTTATTTATATCAAATGCTATAATAATACATTACGTATTTATGTAAGCCAAGGTTGCCAGTTATGTGGGAAAAATCCCATTTGTGGTAATTTTTAATTGTCCTTGGGAATTTTTTTTTTTGGGAATTCCCATGGTATTTTTTAATTAGCGTGGGAATTCCTATGGTATTTTTTAATTAGCGTGGGAATTCAGTGTGGTATTTTTTAATTGCCGTGGGATTTGGGAATTTTTTTCTTCAAATGATTTTTTTCCGTTTATTAAGCAAAAACTTCATATGAAATCATTGCCATTATACGCATGAAACGCTCTGTTTACAAAACGATTTTATGTTGTATGTTACGCATTTAAATTTAGCAGTTTGCGACCCTGTTTCGAAGTTCGTATGACCCCTTTTAGTCTCGGTTTCCACTCAAGTCTTGACGGTCAAGTCTTGAGTTCGGTGGTACGGGAATCGTAACTAAGGGAAAGAAAGAAATTGACTGTACCGTCAATTCTTGGGCAATTCGTTTTGTGTTCGTTTCTTGTCCCGCTACTTTTTCTATTCATTTTGCGCATCATTGGCGTAATTTCATTTCATTTCTATAAGATGAAATGAAACGGCAGTATATGATACACATCGTCAACTCTTGATGTGTGGAAACTGAATCGTCAAGTTTAAAAGGGAATGTCAAAAAATTGAAAATCAAGACTTGACGAGTGGAAACCGGGACTTACATTGGTCAAGACTTGAATTCAAGTCTGTGAGTTGGTATGAACACTTGCGCTGTACCGTAAATTTTTTGGCAATTTTTTTCCTTTTGTTCTTTTCGCTGTTTTGACAAAGAGCTTCACATTATTTTTCGTTTGCTTGCGTGCGCTTGGTGTTCTGTGTTCTATGTAAAAGCCAGAACTGTATTTAAAAAAAAATATTTTTATAAAGCATTTTTTATGTACAGTAACCTGCATAAATTAAAAAAAATAATAACTTCTTATATCTATAAAATTTTTTAAAAACAGCTCCTGTTTTTGGTTGCTACACGTATATTATACCTTACTGCAAAAATTTGTGGTATTTATACATTTTTTATTTATACATTTATGAGATTTATTGTGGTATTTTTTAATGCGTATGGGATTTTTTTTCGGTATTTTTAAATGCTTATGGGATTTTTGGTGGTATTATTAAAAAGCGTGGTATTTTTGTGGTAATTTTTAAAGATCGTGGGATTTTTTGTGGTATTTTTTAATCGTGGTGGGAGTTTTTTTTGTTTACCTTTGCCGTGGTAATTTTGGTGGTATTTAATTTATGCTTCTGTGGGAAAAAGGTAATTTCCGTGGGAATTTTTCCGAATTTTAACTGGCAACCTTGATGTAAGCATTAAAGTAATGAGGCGAACATAAGTTCAGTTAACATTGTTTTAAACGCACGTGCCTACTTGACCTACTGTAAATCCAGTGCATGGTGCAGTTGTACCTTGTATCTGATAAGCTAAAAAGACAAAAATAAATCAGAAATTAATATTAAATTTTTAATCATATGGAGTATATGTATAACATATAATGAAATGATAAAATTACTCAAGATTTAATAAAAAAAAAAGTGAATACAAAATATTTTATTCATTAAATTTGTTTGCCAATTAAACTTCCATTAAAGGATTTTGCTTATTTCTGAAAAATGTAAAATATTTTTGCATTTTAAAGCTACTTCAAAATAGTTGCTAAGCAAAGAATTGAAAATTTGTGTCATCATTTAAAAAAAAAAAAACAAACTAATATCATATAAATGTTGACAACTCACCTGACAAAGGGAAAATCCGATTTCTGCGAACGCAGTTACGACGTCTCAAAGCATTGGGACATTGGAATAACTCACAAGTGTTCGTACCAGCTATTCTTCCACAAGTTAAATTTGCATTAGCGCAGACATATTTTTGACAGGGTCGTCCAAAGTTGGACCAAAAAAGTGCACTGCAGCTGGACATCCATACGGCAAAAACTACAAAAAAGTACGCAATATTTATTGCGTTTCATGTCAAAAAATTCTTGTAAATATTGAGAACTTATTACATACAAGGAACAATTTTTGAATAAAATTAAAAAGTTTTGTCTTACTTGTTAAAATTATAACAACTGAAAGTAGCTTCATTTTAGCTTTTTTCGTTTAAAGTATTTTAACTGAAGCTTTAGAAATGATCTACAGTGTTTGAAGATTGCTTTGTTCGAAGTGAATTTTTTGAGCTAATCAGACAGTTCTTATAGAATAAATTTTGTCCTTGAATTTTTGCTAAAATTTAAACAGCTGCCTATGTTTGTTTGTACTTTGTTAGCAAATAGTGTTGCTTATACGAAAAATATAGAGAGAAACAAAAAATAAACAAATAAAACTATTTTTTAAATTCAATGGTGGACTGTATTGGTTGTATTCAGACGCAAAACTTAACCCTCAGTGAAGATGAAAAATTGTGGATATTCAGATAATTGATTTAAAATAGAACATAAATTTGGCCAGCGATTTTATTTCGGCCGTGTTCATACGTTTCCATGCATTCTATTGCTTGAAAACGTCGCCAATCGCTAATCGCTTTGATTCTGTTCAGGCTCTAAGAAGAGTGCGTATTGAAAAGGATATTGCATACTTTTGGTAGGGAGCTCAAAAAGATTCCAATTGCTGCTTGGTCAACACAGATTGGTCTTACCGAATCATGCTGTATCACGCAACAAGGCACGAACGACAATAAGGAAACGATCAGCCCTACTTTCTTTCAGACAAAAACTCTTGTTTCATTAGTGCGCTTTTTCGTGATACAGAATTAAGGCGTTAGTCAGTCCACTTCATGGAAAATTTAACGCAAAAATCTTGATATAGAGGCTTACAAGGTCAGCTCGTGTCAGAATTGGATTCGAATGACCATTGTTTACGTCAAAATTTCAGTGGACATAAAATAAACTGGCTTCGGATCTGCTTAATTTTGGCTCAATGGGTATGTCAATAAGCAAAATTGTCAAATAACAATTGGTGACATGGTGATAACAATTAACATGAGATCATCGAAATGCCGTTACATCCCGAAAATTTAAAGTTTTTGATCACTTTGACGACCAATGGGAGACCTAAAACCCTTTTCCTTTCGAATTTTTCTTGGAAAGACTATACAATCGAGTTTTTTTACAAGGTTTCATTAAAAAGGTAGTAGATTCATCTCTGTGCTTACCTTTAGTGGGTGGAGCTACCGAAACACTTTCTAACGAAAAATAACAAAAAAGAAAGTCGGCTTCGACTATTCACGCGACCCCCAAATCTGACGGGACCTCTATGTCCAAATCGTCGTCAACGGAAAAAATCTATGAAATATTTCATTTTGTTGAAGAGTTGATTTATTTGAAATAAATATAAATTTGTTTTTTTTTTAACAATACACCGAAATTTATTTTTTATTTTTATAAATATTGAAGTAATTTTTTTTTTTAATCATTAACGAAGCAAAATGGTTTTCTTCAAAAGACACAAATAGCACTGGTTCGAAAGTCTTTGTGTTGTTTGGAGTAGAAAATAGATCTTCAAGTTCCGTTTCACCTTTTTACAGATAATGATCGGACAGAGTAGTGACCTTCGCAAGTTTGAATAGCTTAAGTCCCTGTCTTCAGTTCAATTTTATTTCCAATCGTGGTACTTTGACCTCTCTTCGAATATTGGTTCAGAAAATTTTTTTTTAAATATGTAGATCAAAATTTCGTTAAAAAACACAAAAAAATCTAATATTTGGGCTCTCTTTATTGTGAATATCTTGAACCAATAGTCTTTAAGAGGTCAAAGTACCACCATTAGAAAGGTTCTTTTTTAAACTTTCATTGGTTAACTTTCAAAATAGATTAAAAACAATGAGTTCTCATGAAATGAATTAAAATTCGATCTCAAACTTTTCGTTCGCGTACTGACAACGAGAAAATATATTAGCATACATTTTTACTGTTGACGACCATTGGGAAATATAGGGCCCATTATTTTTCACACCTTTTCAGGTAAAAAAATTGTTTTTCGTGACACTTTTGTTGTGTAATTTGGTATCGCTGAATTCGAATCCGGTGTTGGATTCGTGAATTTCCCAGCGGTTCAGGAGTGGTCGTCAAAGGGTTAAGGAACTTAGTCACTTGGACTCGTCTTTCGAAACATCGAAAATTGTATAATTCCAGCGAATATCAGATTGGATCGTTATGCGATCTTTAATGTGATATACGATATGAGACCGTCAAAAGCGACTGATTCTACGAGACCGACATTGATCAATTTATAGGGAGCTAAGCTATAAGCTTAATAAATTGTAATTAGGTTAATTTTTGAGAGGCATATTTGTCCGACGAATCATACAAAAAGGGTTAATTTTTGAGTGCCGAAAATGAACGTTTCTACCCGAAAAGGTTCATGAATGAATTCGAAAACGGTAGATTTGGTTCACTGGGTTTGATTGTGGCTAAGTGAGGGAAGCGTCAAACTTTTTCTTCAAAAAATTTTTTAGGAGTTTTTTTTATTTTTTTCGTCGGTTCAGAATTACTTTATTTTTTAAAAATTTATTGATTTTTAATGTACAGAAAATTTTATTGGTACTCTTCGAAACTGTTGTTTATGTGTTACTCTTTTGTTTTTGTTTTTTAAATGAACAAGATATTGACATGACAAAATGTTCGAATTGTGAATATTTTCAGCGAATTATTCAAGCTCCTGTGTTGTCTTGATCATCAATGGTTAGTAAGATTCTGTAGCGGTTAGTCGTACACCTTTCTGGTTCGTTGCCAGGACACATGTTGCGACATCTGGTTCTACTTGTAGCCAGCCAATCTGTAATTGAGAAATAAAAAATACCGCTTAGGACAACAGCAATAATCTAAAATTCTATAAAACTTACTATTTCGTGGTTCCGTTTGACAATTTAAATTTCTCAAGGCACAATCGTTAACAAGCATGCGACATTGTTGTCCATTTCTACTAATGGCACACACTTTATTACCGCCTGTTGGACAAACTAGAAGTCCAGGAGGACACTCCGGTCGGGGCTCTGGAGCTCCGGAGCTGCAAGTCCCGTGCCGCCAATGGCTAGATCACTGTATGATGGCATTTAAACGATGGTCCATGCTGTGAGTCATACAAGTCATTCGAGTTAAATGTGTTAAATTATATTTTTTTTTTTTTTTAGTAACTTACTATTTTGTGGGCAATTCGCAAATATTTCTAAATCGTCGACAAATTGCCGTTGGTAGACGTCCACATATTGGTGGGTCACTTTGAGAGCAATTTGTTAACGGTTGACAACTGTTGGATGGTGCTCTTGTGGTAGTTGATCCTCCTTCTATGGTGATTGGTTCTATTGTTATCAACGGACCTGTGGTGGTTGATCCATTTGTTGTGGGCGTTACAGTGGAAGTGCCATTTGTTGTAGGTTCTTAAGTTATTGTTGTTGTTGTCGTTATTGTTGTTGATTGTGTCTGTGATTGATGCATAGTAACAAACAAAACTGCCAGCGCTATTTAATAAAAATATTTTTATATTTATTAATTGAGGATAATTTAAAATTTGATTCTTCAACTCACCTAGAATATTAAGGGATTTTAAGATTAATATTACTAGTACCGCCTGTGCACGAAATTCGGCCATATATTTCTATAAGGTAACGAAACTCAAGTTGTTTTTCACATAATGAATTGTTATTAATTTGCATGTAAATTCTTAATGCTTACCGTGACGCTATGAGGAAAATAGTGGTAAAATAGGAAGCATATGAGTCAATAACCAAAATTTATTCAACATATAATATTAATTTAAAGTAAATAAATAAATTAAAAGTAAAGTAAGTAAATAACCGGTAGAAAAGTAAAACAAATAAATCAAGATAAATGATTACTCTCAAGATAATAGAAGCAAGCAGCAGTTTAACTGTTTTTTTAACGCTGGGAGAAATTAAGAGAAAGCAACAACCACAACAACAGCAATAAAAATAATGCTACTCAGCAGTGCTGCCGTTTTGAATTTTCGTTGGGGAGTACAATTTTAAGTTTTTAGGTAGTACAGGGTAGTACGGACAAAAAAAACCAAAAAACATAATTTTTATTTGAATTAGCATATGCTTAAAAGAAAAATTTAGTATTAACAAATTTTTATTAAAATATTTCATGAAAAATATTTTTTAATAACACTTATTCAAAAATAATATTTATTATTCAACTTTTAGATTAATACAAAACAATAAACAAATACAGGTTTGACTAGAATTCATATTAAGATGCTTGTTTAAGCAACCTGGGGCTTCATACAAAACAAAACTTAAACAAAAGTTGTTTTGAAAAATATTTTTAAACAAAAGAAATAACACAGTTCTTGTTACAAATATATATAAATAACTTAAAATCAAATCCGAGTTTACTCAAATAAATAACACGGGGTTATTAATATATGTAAAAATGTAAGGTAGGTATTATGAATCAATTTTCGGACTGCTTTTTTTTTATATTGTAAAATCAAATTTTGTGATGGCATCCATTTTTCTGTGTCAGTGCCATGCAATAATTCTTTTGACATTAAAATAGAATTAACTGTAGCCGTCATAAGTGAATTTCTTTGCTTGTTCTTAATAAGATTCAAATCAGAAAATATTCTTTCTGCTGCCGCACTGCTGTGAGGTAAAGAAAGGATGGACCCAACAAAACAACGAATTTTTGGAAACATGATATCACCGAAACCATTTTTGAGTTTAAAAACATTGGTCCAAAATTCTTGCAACTCCAAATCGTTTGAAATATTTGTTAAATTTAAAAGACTTCTCCATTCCTCATCCAAAATTTCTATTTCTGATTCATCAAAAAAGTTTGGAAATATCGTCATAAGTGGAACAAGACTTGGAGCTAAGTTTTTTGGATCAATGCCTTGAAGGGCTACCAAAACTTCATCATCAAACTTAATCCGAGACATTAATTGTTTGCAAAATTCTATATAATACCTACGACAATTTGATTTTATATCTGCAATTTCATTTAAAGTTATAGACCCCTTATTTATAATAACCAATACTTTAGCTCCAAGATAAATATCTTTCAAATCTAAAAGAATATCTTCATTGTTTATTTCGACCTTATTTGATATGACAGAATCACAACACTCAGGCTTGATGAAATTTTGTAGAATGGTTTGAAAATATGCTTTAATTGTTGGTAATAATACGTGTATCCTAGGGGACTCAGCTTGAAACTCGACATTCATTTTATTTATTATATGCAAAATGTACGCTAGGAAAGAAAAATAGATTTTATTCCGATCATTAAGGTGGAACATATATCTTGTACGAAGTCTGTATTTTCCTCATATTCATAGGATATAAAAAAATGTTGCAAAGGGACCCACTGTTCTAAAACGCGCGAAACAACATTTTCAAGCGAAAGCCATCTCGTCGTGGCCAATTTCAGAATCTTATGTAGTTTACAAGAAAATAATTCCTGAAACTCTTTAAATTCGGTTTGCCGCTTAGGACTGTGTGCGAAAAATGAATAAATATTTCTAGATAACGCCTCTATTTGTCTCGGTAGTTTCTTTGAGGCAGCAGAAGAACATAAATTCAGAGAATGACACAGACATCCCATCACCTACAAATGAGGCTGCTTGTTTTTTAGGAGAGCTTTCACACCTCCTTTGTTTCCCATCATAGCCGATGCATTATCAGACGCAAAACCTATAAGGTTCTGAAATGGTATATCTAACCTTTGAAAAAAGTCGACAATCGCGGAATAAATGGATTTACTGTCAGAAAAGTCTAAAGAAACTAATCCCAAAAATCGATCCATGACCCTCCCTTTTATATTATCATAATATCGTGTTAACAAGACTAAACATTTATTTGTAGAAACGTCTGTAGTTTCATCAATAATTAATGAAAACTTCTGTTCTCGCAAAATATTTGCAATTTGTTTTTCACCTTCTTTCAAAAAGACTGTGTTTATTGTTTCAGATAATTTTGTTCTACCGCATTTTAAGTGTTTAACCAGCTCTGAATCGGAGGCCACTGTTTTTATGAGAGCAATTAATGGGGCTATCAAACAAAATGCAAGATTGTGCTGAATTATAAACATAATAATCAGCTCAGCGATTTTTATTGTGGTGTTTCTATTCTGGAATATTTTTATTTTATCTTGATCAGGAAATAATGGCTGCTGTTTAAGAGTGTCAACGGACTTCAAGTGAGACTTCGACTTGTTATGCCTCAATAAATGTGTATAATTATTGACCAACGAAATCCTGCAAGCCTTGCAAAATGCTTTTGCTGATCCACAAGGGTAAGCGTCTTTACTAAGCCAACTAAATTCTGCTAGCCAAGATGGCCGAAAATTTTGCTTTCTACGATTATTTTTACCAATAGGAGATAGTCCAGTGTGTTTCTTCAGTCTCTTATTTGGCATTTGTTTTGGCTCCAAAGAATCTTCCAAAACATCTTCCTCTTCATCAGATAACACGTCCAAATGTTTGCCAGTGGCATGCGAGGGAGCTTTTTTGTGTTCATTTCCCTGCTCTGGAATAAAATTATTTTCAGCATATTTTTGAGTATGATTTTTCGGTGAAACATTGCATTTTTCGCCAACAATGGTTTTGTTTGATTTTATTAAAAACCTTCAGAAATAAAGTTCAATTTCAATAAAAATTTAATAGCAATGAATCAAATAGCACTTACTTATCCATTTTCTGAAAACTGCTAATTCTAATATTATTTAAAATTCTTCCATTGCCGCAAATCAGAATTTGCTTAACTAAAAAAGCGCGTTACAAGTATACATAAAAACTTTGTCGTGACAAGTGAAATTAAGAACTAATGGGGGTACGTTCAATGAAAATAGTTTGTAAGCATGAGTAAGGGTGACTGCACATCAGGGATTTTTTTGTTCGATTCGAAAAAGTTCTAAAATATTGATGAACAAAATTTTAGTGTCAAATAGCAGTAGTTTTCTAGTTTGCGTTGTTCAAAAGTACTTTAAAAATACACAAATATTTATAATTTTTATGAATTCTGCATATAGTAGTACATATTAAGTTTCAGTAGTACAGTAGTATGGCTGATGAAATAGTAGTACATGTACTACTATTGTAGTACGTTCGGCAGCACTGCTACTCAGCTCTTTTTAAATGTTTGCGTCACTCCCGCATTCTACTCTTGCTTTTGTAAGCTACAGCAGCGATGTTCAACAGAGCTTTGTCGCTTTGCAGTTTCTCATTGTCCCATTGGTAAAAAAAAGCATTTTACATTTGCTCAGTTTTACCTATCTTAATGACAACATATTCGAATAAAAATTATATTGTGCAAATCTACTCGAAAAACCTTTCCATCGATATAAGTATTATGTGAATATGTTGAAGGTAACACAGAAAAAAAGGGAACACAAACTTTTTGTTTGCCTATTAATATATAGATAGTTACAGTTTAAAAAAAGTCAATTAGTTTTTTATTTCATTTATTCAGTTTTATTCATATCGCATGCTATAATAATGCACTACGTATTTATGTAAGCATTAAAGTAATCAGGCGAATATAAGTTCAGTTAACATTGTTTTAAACGCACGTGCCTACTTGACCTACTGTAAATCCAGTGCAGCGTGCAGTTGTACCTTGCATCTGATAAGCTAATAAGACAAAAATAAAACAGAAATTAAAATAAAATTTTAAGTCATATTGAGTATATGTATAACATATGATGAAAAGAAAAAATTACTCAAGATTTAATAAAAATAAAGTGAACAAAAACTATTTCATTAATTTATTTTTGTTTGGCCAAGTAAACTTCTATTAAAAGGATTTTGCTTATTTCTGAAAAATGTAAGATATTTTTGCATTTTTAAGCTACTTTAAAATAGTTGCTGAGCAAAGAATTGAAAATTTGTGTCATCATTTAAAAAAACAAAAAAAACAAACTAATATCATATAAATGTTGACAACTTACCTGTCAAAGGTTAAACTTGTACTAGCTTGTACTAGCGCAGACTATTTTTGCACAGGTTTGTCCAACGTTGGAAAAAAATGCACTGCAGCTGGGCATCCATATGGCAAAAACTACAAAAAAGTAAACAATATTTAATGCGTTTCATGTCAGAAAATTCTTGTAAATATTGAAAACTTATTACATACAAGGAACAATTTTTGAATAAAATTAAAAAGTTTTGTCTTACTTGTTTAAGTTATAACAACTGAAAGTAGCTTCATTTTCGCTTTTTTCTTTTAAAGTATTTTAACTGAAGTTTTTGGAAGTGAATTTTTTGAGCTAATCAGACAGTTCTTATAGAATAAATTTTGTCCTTGAATTTTTGCTAAAATTTAAACAGCTGCCTATAGTGTTGCTTATACGAAAAATATAAAAATAAACAAATAAAATTATTTGTTACATTCAATGGTGGACTGTATTGGTTGTTGTATTCAGACGCAAAACTTAACCCTCAGTGAAGATGAAAAATTGTGGATATTCACATCAATGATTTAACATAGAACATAAATTTTTTTTTAACAAATTTTGAGTGTCGAAATTAATTCGTAAGTTTTTGCAAAAGATGGCGTATGAGGTCAATGATGTTTTTAAGCCCGTGCCAATTTCAGACAGTTTTATCCGTCAAACTAAATGAATTGTTGAATGTTTTCGCACAACATTTTCTTAGTATGATGCAGAGGCATGGAGACGTATAAGAAGAGTGTGTATTGAAAAGAGTATTGCATACTTTTAAGAGGGAGTCTTACCGCAGCCGTGCTTACAACAGCTTGGTCATACCGCATCATGCTGTAGAGTAAGTTCGGTAATTATGGCCTACCCTTAACTTTTTTGAAATAAAACAGCCTGTTAAACTTGAAAACATAAATTTTTCATAAACTGTGTGGCGTACCATTTGCTTTTTTTCAAAAATTTTTTTTCAGGTACAAAAAATGATACAATTTAGTGGCGTTCGTTATTTCAGTAAAAACAAAAACGACAAATATTAAGTTCGAGTTAAACGCATTAGTTTTTCTGCCTGATTTCTGTCAGCATTGCATTTCTTTAGCTTTTACGACTAGATATAAAATTGATTAAATTTCTTTCATGTCATTTTGCTGAATTATAATATTTCTGTAATTGATGTGGCGTCCGTGGCGTAGTTGGTTAAAGTGCGTGGCCGCTATGTCAACGAACTTTGGAAACCCAGGTTCGAACCCCAGCAGCGACAGAAAATTATTTGAATTAAAATAATTTTTCTGTACGGTCGCCACCTCTCTGCAGACAATGGCAAACCTCAGAGAGTAATCAAAATGCCATGTAAAGCTTCTTGAGAACGAGAACATTCATCGTTCATCGCCGTTCGGAGTCGGCGTTAAGCATGTAGGTCTGGTTCTCGGTCAATTGTGTATAAACTTAATAACACGCACAACACAATTGATCATAAGAAGCTAGGTCAAAGTCCTTTCAAGGGCTGAAATGGCCAGTTATGTATTTATTTATTTATTTGTAATTGATTTAGTAACGTCAGGATGACATTGAAGATACTTAAATCGATTTTCAATCTAGTCGAGAAAAGCTACAGAAATTCAATACTGACTGAAATCTCGCAGAAAATTTCTAGCGTAACTCGGTTTTTTTTTTTATATCATGTATGATCAATCGAAAGCAAATGAGACGGTCGGGTAAAATCAAAAATGTTTGAGTTTTCTGGCAGTTCATTCAACATGTACGATCTTATCAACCCATGTAGGTCGGACCATGATACATGATTACAAGGTATGGTCATATTGGAGAGCAGGGTGAGCTAGTTGTCAAAATCAGCTGTTAATTTTTAGTTTTTCTAATTGTTGTTGTTGCTTTTTTCGTTTGACGTTTGTAGCTTCTACAGCTTTGTTATTGTAAAATTCCTCATTTGAGCAACCATCTTAAAATGAGCTTACCTTGTAATTGTATCAAGGGTCGGACTCACTGCATTTATCATTTGAATAAAGTTTTCAACAAGCGAAAACCAACTTATGGAAGAACAGAAGGAAGAGAAAAACAAAACCAGCAAGTGTTTCAAGTATGGAATTTCGAACGGAATTCATCGAATTATACTGAAATTTTCCTAAAGAATTATTAAAATATTTTCAGTTGTTACAAAGCAAAAATATTCGGCCGAAATATTTGGCTATTTAGGCCGAAGCCAAAGCCGTAGCCGAAAGTTGTAAAATCGGCCGAATATGCCGAATACCGAAGCCGAAGCCGAATATTCGGTCGGACACTACTTTTTATGCAAAAAAAAAAAATTACAAAAATATAAAATTAATAAAAATAAACAAAATAAACAAAAATCTTATCAAATAAATATTAAAACTTTAAATTTTTTCACCCGAGAAAAACCGGGTATATCATCTAGTTTCAACGGTCAACAACTGCTTAGTGTAGGGGTGGGCACAATTCTTGCACGTGCTGCGACTGCGTGTAAGCAGCGGGCGAAATCAATTGCATGATGAATTAGGGGGAGAATCGGATTGCGGAATGGAAAATCTTCTCTGTAATCCTCTCACAATATGCAATCACAAGAGCGCACTTGAGATTGCGTTAGCGCAGAAAAATATGTATTAATCTCACGTACAGAACGATCAAAGCTTCAGTCTTCAATCGCCGTCCCATTATAAAATTTTGTGCACTTTTAGCTGAGATATACAAACCAAAAAATTTAAAATGGATTGTTTTCAGCTTTTTACATGTCCGTTTGCTTATCTGTATTTCACTTTATCCATCTGTCAGTGTGTTTAATTTTTATAATCCGTCCACTACACATTTATTTCATTTCGCAGTATAAATCAGAGTAAAGAAAAAAATCTCTTATACCTATAAGATTTCTGCAAAAACCACTTTAGCACTACTTTGTTTTCAGTGTGCTTTATAGAAACCGTAAGAGCGAGAGCATGCTGTTGTGAAAAGTAAGTGTTGCATATCTAGCATATTAAGAGGATTGCTTATTGAAAGGGAGTTTTTATTTTTTAATAACTACCAGCAGCTATAAAATCGCTTTG
The DNA here is from genome assembly GCA_943735915.1 of Pherbina coryleti. Lineage (NCBI taxonomy): Eukaryota > Metazoa > Arthropoda > Insecta > Diptera > Sciomyzidae > Pherbina > Pherbina coryleti. Next base: position 63,796,587 of record OX030951.1, read on the forward strand.
CAAAAACAACTTCTTGACATATTTATTAGGGTTTCGCAAGAGCATGCAACCATTATAATTCTTCATCTGCCTCCTAACATATTTTTAAGTAATATTTTTTTAGAACTGAATCACCATAATAAATTTATATTTTTATTTTGCACGTAACTACTTAAAAGCAAGTGTTGGACACAAGACGTTATCGAGATATAAACATGATTTAATTCAAAATATTAAATAGTAAGATTTTAATACGCCCTTTTTTATATAAATGGCATGCAACATTGATTATGAACTGCTCTGAGCGCAATGAGCACAATTCTATATAATAATTTATATTACGCTCTTCTTACGCTCTATCTCATGATATTTGTGCATGTCTCTCGTTACCTTTACCATCGAATTTATGAAGCAATGCTGTCGCCCGTGAAGCAAGCAGCGGGCAACCAAAATACATATACGGGCAAAATGCCCATACGTGTAACTTTGCCCACCCGTAGCTTAGTGGATCTCAAGCATTACTTTACTCCTTTATACACTGCCACAGCAACAATAGCTCCACCTCCACCACCCTCCTTCAAAATTTGAACCCAAAATCATTTTAAGGTGGCAATCCTCGTTAAAGCAAGTTGTGTTTTGAATCTAATTAAATTTCTTTGGAATAATTTGTTGTGTTTTTATAATTTAAAATACATTTTTAGTGTCAAATCGCGCTCTTGTTAACTGTCGGTATTAATAATTAACCAGGTTTTATTGTTTGTCGTTAAAATCTTTCATTTTATATTACAATTGAAAAACTTTTGTGCCCACAAATATTTAAGCAGTGAGAAAAAAAAATCTATTTTCTTTTCTTTTTTGTTGACATTTTACATCTGTCTAAGCATCTGTTTTCCTGTGCTTTTCTAACGCGTCAATATACTGATAAATTTCATAGCATACTTTTAGTCACTTCTAGTCACTGTTTAATCTATAGTGTGGGCACACCCATATGCTTAATACAAGCTGCTTCTTTAAAATATAAAATTATTAGTTTACGTATTGTTGAAATCACTATATTTCTTTTTTTTTTTTTTCCTTTTTCATTTACTTTTATTTCTTTAATTAAATTATTTTACTTCATTTTAAATAAATTTTTATAGTTTTATATAAAATGATTTGTTCCAAATAAAGCTGTTCTACATAAGGTGATACCGAGCGGTTTTTGTCATGTTGGTTATGTGACAACGCAGTTAATATCAAGTGTGCAGGCGTGTCAGGTCGAGTAGCAGACCACATTGATGAAGGTAAAGGCTAAAGTTGGTCTTGTGAGAAATGTAGGTTGGCCGACACAAATTTTTACAAATTATTTAAGCAGACGAAGCAAGGTTTCTCTGAAATTAGTAGGGAACTTTCCTCGATTTCTGCTAAATTTAAAAATACTAAACTCTTTTCAATAAGTTGAAATATATTGGTGAGTGAAATTCTTCACTCAAGCGAAAAAAGAAACATATGACCCTTCGAAGTAAGCAGAAAACTGACTCGACACCACCACCACCTTCTTCTGAACAGGACATTGTTGAAGACATGGATACTTGTACAAGGTGGCGCAAAAGTAATCCTCCTATCACAAAATGCTATAAATTTTGCGATTGGCCCCTAATGTCAGTTCTGTTTTGACATTTGTGTAGTAAACACATGCGAAATATACGTTAATAAACAATGTTACGCTACACTGCTCCAGAACGCGCAATATCACCACCACCAAGAGGAAGATGATTTTTCATCAATAATAATCATGAGTGATGAGGCCCATTTCCATCTTAGCGGGGACGTAAATAAGCAAAATTTACGCTTCTTGGGCACTGAAAATCCGCGTGTAACCCACGAAGAGCAATTACACCCGCTCAAAGTCACTGTATGGTGTGCTGTTTTCGCTGGAGGAGTCATCGGACCTTTTTTCTTCGAAGACGAGGGCTGTGAATGGTGAGCGCTACAGAGCAATGATCAACGAGTTCTTTTTGCCGCAACTTGATGAATAGGGATTGGAAAACATGTGGTTCCAACAGGACGGTGCAACGGCACACACTGCACGTGCCACAACCGATATGCTGAAGGATGCATTTTCCGGGCGCCTAATCTCCCGATTTGGCGATTTGCACTGGCCAGCAAGATCGCCTGATTTGACCGCTCCAGACTTCTTTTTGTGGGGCTTTTTGAAGTCGCGGGCTTATGTCAACAAGCCTCAGACTCTTGCAGCTCTTAAAGACAATATCCGTCAAGAATGTGAGGACCTATCGCCGGAAGTTTTGGCCGAAGTGATGGAAAATGTCATAAAAAGGGCTGAAATGACAATCAACTGTCACGGCGGCCATTTACATGACATCATATTCTCGACTTGATGTAAAAAAAATTAAAAGACCAAATAAAAATAATCCACAAGAAGAATCAAAGTTTTTAATTTTTTTTTAAATTACAGCCAAAAAACATCGGAAGGTTATTTTTGCGCCACCTTACCCCTCTTCCTATTGTTGCTTCTTCTTCAAATTTAACTGTTTCTGCTCCTTTGCCGTCGTCGGCTCCACCACTTACATTGCCAAATATGTCGTATGCACAAGCTGTTTCTCTTGCTCCTACTGTTGTCGATGCTCATCAGGTTGCACTTATTTCGGAGGCTTCTGTTCCAATCTCAACTAAACCCTTGAATGCGGTTCCTCCAAATAAATCAATCTTTTTTTCGCGCTTAGCTGCAGATACTACAGAAAATGATATAGACTTTTTTATTAAAGCAAATTTGAAGTGTTCTTTGTCTCTTTCGATTCATAAATTTAAATTTTTAAATGCTAGACAGACTACTTCCTTCAGATTAACAGTACCCGATAATTTATTTAATACTATTGTTGATGAAAACTTCTGGCCACGAAATACAATTGTGCGTGAATTTGAATTTAAAAACAATCCACGAACGGTAAATGTTGTACATTTGCCGCGTCCTCGACATAACCCACAATTTCATTCAAAAAACGATTAACAAATTGCAAGTCTAAATTAGAGCTTGTGTACCAAAATGTAAGGGGTCTTAATTCCAAACTTTCTGATATTTTCATTAACAGTTTTGATTTTGAATATAATATTATAATTTTCACGGAGACATGGCTTCGCCGTAATGTCTTAAACTCTGAAATAATGTGCAATAAATATCAAATTTTTCGTAAAGATCGTCTTGATAAGATCGGCGGAGGAGTTCTAATGGCTGTTCATAACTCGCTTGCATCAGATGAGTTAAATATTCTTGGCACTAACGATCTGGAGTTTATATGTGTTACAGTTAAATTAAAAAATAGCTTAATTTATCTTACATGCTCTTACATTCCTCCAAAGAGTGACTTATAAGGATGTTCTTATTGTGTTGGGTGACTTTAACCTTCCCTTTGTATCCTGGAACTTGTCAGATGATTCTTTATTTCTTACACCAGTCTCTACTTTTAATTGGATAAACGATGTTTTAGATAAGCTATCTGATCTGTGTCTTCAACAAGCCAATAGCACTTTAAACAAAAATCACAGAGCTCTAGACCTTGTATTCGTAGATAGATGCACTACTGTTAATCTTCATCGTTCGAACCCAGTATCTTTTCCGGATGATGAACATCACCCAACTCTTGAAATAACAGTATTTCTTTCTCATGAAAATAATTTTACTATTGAAACGCGAAATAGATAATTTAAAAAAAACAGACTACGTTAAACTTAACGCCTTACTTTCGCAGACTGACTGGTCACCAATCTTAACAAGCAAATCATCGTATTCATATGTTGACGTTGAATCTTCGATACAGTTATTTAATGATACGTTACAAAGGTATTTCTTATTGTCCGTCCCAAAAATAAGAGATAATTCCAAACCTTTATACCCACCCTGGCTAACAAAAGAACTTAAATCACTTAAAAATTTAATAAATCGTTGATTTAAAAAATATAAAATATCATTGGACGTGGGGCGTGGCACTTTTTCAGCAGACCAAATTTTCGATATAACTTTCGAGCTATAAGTCACACATTAATGCAACTCGGTTAGGATGTTTTATTTAGTAGTGTCTTCCCACTGGCAAAATTGAGCATGTATAAGCCAAAGGGGTGTGGCACCGCCCATACAATTCAAATTTATGATATCGAATAGCTTTGGAACTAAATGCCGTATAATAATGAAATACAGTATGGAGTTGCCACTTGGTAATATAATTCTACTATAAAATTGGAATGGGCTTTGGAAAAGGGCGTGTGGCTCCGCCCATACACTTTAAATTTTTGATATCAGATAGCTTTGGAACTAAATGTTGTTTAACAACGAAATTCAGTATGGAATTGCTATTGGGTGATATTCTTTTACTAGAAAACTGAGACGTCATTGAAAAAGGGGGTGTGGCTCCGCCCATACAAGCCAAATTTGCGATATCGAATAACTTTGGAATTATAAGTAGCATAGCCTCGAAATTTGGTTATCAATTTACACGAGTCGTTCCACTTAGACATGGAGATAGAGATATAGATAGAGATAGAGATAGAGATAGAGATAGAGATAGAGATAGAGATAGAGATAGAGATAGAGATAGAGATAGAGATAGAGATAGAGATAGAGATAGAGATAGAGATAGAGATAGAGATAGAGATAGAGATAGAGATAGAGATAGAGATAGAGATAGAGATAGAGATAGAGATAGAGATAGAGATAGAGATAGAGATAGAGATAGAGATAGAGATAGAGATTGAGATAGAGATAGAGATAGAGATAGAGATAGAGATAGAGATAGAGATAGAGATAGAGATAGAGATAGAGATTGAGATTGAGATTGAGATTGAGATTGAGATTGAGATTGAGATTGAGATTGAGATTGAGATTGAGATTGAGATTGAGATTGAGATTGAGATTGAGATTGAGATTGAGATTGAGATTGAGATTGAGATTGAGATTGAGATTGAGATTGAGATTGAGATTTAATACGAGTACTGAGTATCTTTATCCGCTGCCAGTCAACTCTTTTGTAACCCCCGTAATAGACTCCAATATTGTTATAAATTACCTTCGACAAGTTAAAAGCTCGTTTTCGACCGGCCCTGATTAAATTCCGAGTTGCATTTTGAAGCAATGTGCAAGCAACCTGTGTACTCCTCTTTCTAAAATTTTTAATATTTCCTTGCATAGTGGTTTTCCCATCCTATGGAAAAATTCTTATATTATACCCCTTCATAAATCTGGCTCCAAAATTGAAGTTTCAAACTATCGAGGCATCGCAAAATTAAGCGCAATCCCTAAGTTATTTGAAAAAATCATAACTGATCAAATAACTTACCCTGTATCTTCATCCATTTCTATTTCTCAACATGGTTTCCTAAAGAGACCGTCTCTTCACTTCAACAAACCTCTTAGAGTTACCTACGCGTGTTATAAAAGGTTTTACTTTGGGACAACAGACTGATGTTATTTATACGGACTTCAGCAAAGCTTTTGACAGTGTCAATCATAATCTCCTTTTGAAAAAGCTTCATCTTTGGGTTGGGTTTCCTGACATATTGTTAAACTGGATTAAATCATATTTATCGCAACGTACACAAAGGGCATTATACAAAAATTCTCTTTTCAAACATATTTTGGTCAAATCAGGTGTTCCCCAGGGTAGTCATCTTGGACCGGTTATATTCTTACTATTTATCAATGACCTTCCTTTAGTAATTAAACACAGTGACATCTTAACCCTGCAGTAGTCGCGTACCTAAATGTGACGAGAGTGGTCGCGCGGATTACATATGTAATCCGTTTTTTAAAGTTTAAAATAAGAGATGGCAATTTGAAAATGCTCAGTTATTTGTTTTTATTTTTATTATTACTTTATTTTATATTATATTTATTTAAAAAATCAACATAAACATAATTCTTATAGTACGTAAAATCAATTAATATCGATTGCAGACAATTGTGAAATTCATAATTTTGCATGACTGGATTACATATGTAATCCGCGCGACTACTGTAGGGTTAATGTACGCTGACGACGTGAAACTTTTCCTTACCTACAAATCACCTAACGAACAACATAGTTTGCAATTTGATCTTAATAGACTAGTGGACTGGTGTAAGTTTTACAATTTAAATCTTAACTTAAAAATATGTAAGCAAATGACATTCGCACGAAGAGCTCCTCATTGCATAAATTACGCTATCAATAACATTAACTTAGAAATTGTTCATACTTTTGTCGATCTCGGTGTAATTACACAGTGTGACGAAATCGACCAAAAAAAAAAGCACAACCAAACTTTATAGAAATTCTTAAAGAGGGACATGTTGTGAGTCCATCGCACTTAGTCTGACCTCTGAATGTCGTCACAATTTTTTTTAATTCGTTTTTAAAGTTGAAGGGTTCGATTTTTGTTGCGCCGACGTTCATTGAATTTTTACAGCTATTTGCCTTGTTGGAAGTGAAAAACAAATTCCACTTATTTTCAATAGAATTTCACGTAGAATAAGGCTGTATAAAAATAAATACGATAAAATACCAAATGAAGCGTGTAGCAAACCAAATTCCTTAATTTTTCTTTAATTTCATAAAAAAAATTTGTGTTTCTATAAATTTAAATGATATAATGATGCATGAATAACATCTTTTTTCACAAAAATTCATTGCACGTAAAAATACCTTTTCATTGAATCCAAAACCATCAATATCGGTTAAGAATTGGCAAAATGGTGGCAGTTTTAACGTTTTTGTTTTGTCAGAAAACACTAACTCCCATGTTTATGTTGCTATCGTACAAAGTGCTGTCATTTTGTCAAATCTTAACCGATTTTGGACATCGTTAGCTCATTGGAAAGAAAATATGCAATATAGATCTTTGAAAAATGTAAAAGCTACTTGGAACGAATAAACATATAAAAAAAAATTAATGAAAATTAAATTAATGAATGTGTACGCTTAAAAAAAAGTACGATGCACACCATATATTCTGAAACATTTTTGTGAGAAAATTTTGAAAAAAAATTGTCGAGCATTTAAGTTTATCTTCGGCATTTACAGTCCTATCTTATGGCGTTAACTTTTCTCAAAAAAAACCTGCATTTTTTCTGCCCTCTTTGAGAACTCTGCCCTTTATGTGCTTTTTTCTCAAAAAAATTCTGACCTGTAAATTAAATCGAGTTCTTTTCTCGACAATGTTGACCTCGAAATTAGAAAAAATGCAGAATTTTCTACTCAATTCACTCAATTGGTAGCAATAACCCCTCAGATGCTACCAACTGAATGAACAAGAAAAGTGACATGTTAGGAAACTATTAAATGTTATCATTGACATTTCATTAAAATTTGAGCTTTTTCACGGATGACAAAATAAATATTATAAAAATTGTTCTCCAGCCAACACAACATCATTGAAAAAATGTTGCATTTTTTCTGATCTTTTCTCGACTAAGGACAGTTCAACATTTTTTGAGTGCAGGTCAAAATGTAAAATATTCTGCACTCTAGATGGGCAGAATTTTTTGCCAAGAAAAGAAAAATTCATTAAAGAATCATATATAAATGTTTTTATTTCGAGGAGTCCAACTTTTTTGTCCCAAAGGTCATTGGAATCAATCACCCCGTTCTAGCACTTACTCACGAGAAAGTATATGGTAGGTAAATTTACCCTACTTTTTTGTATGTGAAAAGTAGCTTATTAAAATAATTAAAGTGACTTTTTAGCAAAAGCTTACCCACAATAAAAGTTCTGTGTTTTATTTAAAAGATAAAAAAATGCAAATAAAAATTGAATTGAGAGCCTTCAAGGTTTTGGGCAACGGCTCAGAAGGACTTTTTTTGATTCGACGTTTATTTTTTTAATACATGTTTTAAAAGTTGAAATCTGGTAAGTACTAGAAAGGGGTCCTCGACCCCAACGTCTTTTTGAGCAAAAAATTTGGACGCCTCGAACTCGTTCCATAGTAACTTTTATATTTTTCAAAGATTTATATTGCAATGTTCTAGTTGCATGTTACTCATCATATGTTCTTTCCAATAAGCTAACGATGTCCAAAATCGGTTAAGATTTGACAAAATGACAGCACTTTGTACGATAGCAACATATACATGGGAGTTAGTGTTTTCTGACAAAAAAAAAAAACGTTAAAACTGCCACCATTTTGCCAATTCTTAACCGATATTGATGGTTTTGGATTCAATGAAAAGGTATTTTTACGTGCAATGAATTTTTGTGAAAAAAAGATGTTATTCATGCAGCATTATATCATTTAAATTTATAGAAACACAAATTTTTTTTATGAAATTAAAGAAAAATTAAGGAATTTGGTTTGCTACACGCTTCATTTGGTATTTTATCGTATTTATTTTTATACAGCCTTATTCTACGTGAAATTCTATTGAAAATAAGTGGAATTTGTTTTTCACTTCCAACAAGGCAAATAGCTGTAAAAATTCAATGAACGTCGGCGCAACAAAAATCGAACCCTTCAACTTTAAAAACGAATTAAAAAAAATTGTGACGACATTCAGAGGTCAGACCAAGTGCGATGGACTCACAACATGTGCCTCTTTAAGAATTTCCATAAAGTTTGGTTGTGCTTTTTTAGTCGTCACACTGTGTTATGGATCCAAAACAAAGCTTCAATCTCCACATTAATATGGTGGTAAATAAGGCTAGAGGTGTCCTTGGTTTCATTAAAAGATGGGCTAAATAATTCAATGATCCCTTTACTACTAAGTTACTATACACCGTCTATGAGACCCGTCTTGGACTTATTTTACTGCCTTCCCTAAGAAGCAGGAGAATAATGCTAAATGTTACCTTCGTATATAAATTACTTTATGGTGAGATCGAATCCGAATATCTCCTCTCATCTCTAAACTTCAACATTCCGAGGAGAGGATCTAGAAATTTTCTTTTTTTTAAGTAAAGTCAGTGCACTTCAAATTTGATAATTTGATAAATTTGTGTGATTCGGTGAAGGTATTAAAACGTAAAATAACTTTATATTTAAACACTTAATTTAATTTTATTTATTTTTATCTCAAAAATATACGCGGCTGATTATATCGTGATATCGGTAATAATGTTGGCTTTAAAAATTCAGAGCTGTCGGTTTTTCTTTTACATATTATATTTTGTGAAATAAACATAACCGAATAAGATTAGCATGCCTTGTTGTTGTGGACATAATTTTTCTTAATTTTATAATGAGTTGGGGTTTGTGTGCTCAGGTTACTCCCTGTGTTTAAAACTAGACCAAATATTTCTTGTCACTTGGTTTGTGGGCCAGAGTAGTGGGCCACACAAGTTTTTGCCTGCGTTGACCCAAATGCTTGTCCAAATAATAACATTAGCACGGTGCTCCTAAATTGTTCAGCGGCCCAAATATATGTTATATTTTTATGTTTGTTCATATAAATACTTATATATCTGCGTTATATTTGGATTGGTTTTGGTGAATAAGAGCTGGATCTCTTTTCCACGCAGGTTCTTGGGTTGGACAGATGCCGCAAACCAACTTATAGAAATAAAAATACAGTTTTTTGGTCATTTTTCGTTTTGAACTCAGGAATTTGGTTATTTTTCTCAGTAAATTTTGGACAATTATGGATTACTTTTTATTATTGTTTCATTATTTTAGACATACTCAGTTTTGTTTACTAACATTTTTTTTTATAATTATATATAAATTCGCGTTTATTTTTATTTTGTCTTAATTTCTGCTGAAAAGCCAATAATGTGCTTAGCGGAAACTTGTAATCGCCTAAAAGGGGTAAGTTTTAGTGCGTAGGCACATTCTGTCTGTCCCGGCTGATCCGGGCGGGATCTAGAATGTGAATCGTGCATGCATGTAGCACGGGCATATGTATCTTTAGAAGATTCCTTACCTCCAGTACGAATCCAAAAAAAAACCATCTACAGGCCCAGCCGCACACACACAATAAATTTAATCAAAATCGTTCCATCCGTTTAGGAGGAGTTCAGTGACAAAGACATGTATAGAAGAGTATTGGCAAGTAGTTTTATTTGGAGTTGATGGCATTTTTCACACTATCTGAAAGTGGTTAGTCAAAAAAATCAAAATCCGATACATATTTTATGATTTTTGAATATTTATTCCATACACATGAGCAAATGACCTTTAACAGAGTGCCGGAAAGGGTTAATATATATGACCGACTCCCATCACTTTTGTAAAAGAAACATTTTTACCTCTGACACCTATTCTCTCCGACCACTCCTTAGGGATGCTCCCATACAAATTTTATGGTTTTTGTATATTTATTCCATACACCTGAGCATACGACCTTTAAGAGAGTGCCGGAGAGGGTTAATATATCTGACCGACCACCATTATTTTTGCAAAAGGAACATTTTTGTCTTTGACACCTATTATCTCCGACCACTCCTTAGGGGGGCTCCCATACAAATTTTATGGTTTTTATATTTATTCCATACACCTGAGCATATGACCTTTAATAGAGTGCAGGAGAGGGTTTATATGTATAATTGACCCCAATTACTTTCGCAAAGGGAACATTTTTGTCCTAGATACCTATTCTCTCCGACCATTTCTTAGGGGGGCTCCCATACAAATTTTATGGTTTTTGTATATTTATTCCATACACCTGAGCATATGACCTTTAAGATAGAGCCGGAGAGGGTAAATATGTATCACTGACCCCCTTCCTTTTGTAAAAGGAATATTTTTTCCTTGGCGACCTATATCCTCTGACCACTCCTCACATGGGCTCCAATACAAAAACGCAATAGGGGCATATTAATTTTGTCACTCTGTTTGTAAGGCCCATAAAGAGGCGTAGGTGTAGCAAAGTGTATATATTCTTGATCAGCATCATCACCCAAGTGGATTTAGCCATGTCCGTTTGTCTGTCCATCCGTTCGTATGTAACTTACAAGTGCTTAAAAAGAACAGATTGAGTACTCTCGAGGTGCAAATTATGTCCCGGAGCTATATAGTTCCGCAGTTCCATTTAATTGAATGAAACTCATGCAACTCATGTGCAGCAGATACAAGAACCATGCGCAAAGAAACGGAAACATCTTAGGTTGGCTTTAGATTTCATATAAGTGTGTAAAATTTATATAAGTTCAAACATGAATTGTTTTCCCAGTGAGGATCAAGCAGACCAACAGGTGCCAACATCAACATTGTACGATCAGTACTTTAGGCACACCATAGGCTCAAAGTGTGACCTAAAAACGCTATCAACCGCCGCTTGATCACTACCAACCACCCTACTAACCTCCGAGAATGGCGTAGTCTACGTCAAAATTCAATAATTATTTACACAATAAAAAAATTCTTATAATATAGATTGCTACAGCAGTGTAGTAACAGTTTTTTATACATTCAGAAACAATGCTTATTTGGTCTACTAACTTTCACTTATGTACGAGAAGTGAATGCCATGAGACTGAGAATTTCACGTTTTGGGTGTTATTTTATATAAAAAATATATTTCGAAATGGGGCTATTTTAAGGGGCATTTCAGGCACCGTAATGGTTAACTGTTTCCATTGAGAAAAAATGTATTTTTCAAAATATTTATTTATTAAATAAGCCGGGCCGTTCAAAATTCCCTCGTTTCTTGAACTACCCATATTAGAAGTAATGAGTGAATGCAAACTGTTGCATAACTGAAGATTTCGAATAGAACATAAATGCTTATGAATGCTTATTAAAATATTTTAATATGTGGTTACAAGTCGATTCTAAATTCTTTATCTATTTTTATTTTTTAGCTACCATCACGCGCCTTCAACGCTATGCAAAAACTAAATGCCCTTGATTTTGACTCCAATGAAATCTCCAAAATCGAAGACTATAGTTTCTACGGACTACGCTTATCGAAGCTTAATATGAAGGGTAACAGATTGCAGAGCATACCCGAGCATGTTTTTGTGGGACTTGAAGAGTCCATGCAAGAGATTGATTTATCGGAGAATAAATTGCGTACTTTTCCGATATTGGCGCTACGCAAACTCGATCATTTGCGCACGTTACGCCTGTCGAACAATCAGATTTCAACTTTCTACGGCGACATAACGTTGGCCACAAACAACGCCTCCGCAGCAGGTGTTGCGCTGCGTCTACCATCTTTGGTCTTCCTAGATCTAAGCTCGAATCAATTCACCGAAATTGTCGACGATTGTTTTCGTGCCTTTCCGCAGCTAAAGACCTTGTCGCTCTATGCCAATCAGCTGGAGCTGGTGCAGCCGGGCGCATTTAAGAGCCTGAAAGAGTTGATGTCCCTAGATATGTCGCACAATCGTATTATAACGCTTGATGCCAAAATCTTCGAAAAGAACAAGCGTCTACAAACAGTAGATCTAAGTCACAATCATATTCATTCGATCGGTGGTGTTTTTGCCGAGTTGCCACAGCTACGTGAAATCTTTCTGTCTGAGAACAACATCCTCGAACTGCCCGATGACGCCTTTACGAATTCTACCAATGTTGATGTTATCTATTTGGAGTCCAATGCCATCGCCCACATAGATCCAAATGTTTTTAACACTTTAGTCAATCTCGATCATCTCTATATGCGCTCCAACTTTATACCTTTGATACCTGTTACACTCTTTGACAAATGCTTGAAGCTTACCTCACTCTCGCTGGACAACAATGAGATTCAAGATCTGGAAATTGGCATGTTTCGCAAGTTGGAGCATTTACGAGAGGTGCGGCTCCACAACAATCGCATACGTCGCATACGCAAGGGCGTGTTCGAGCCTCTACCCGGTCTGCAAGAGCTACATGTTCAGAAGAACAATATTGAGGACATTGAACCAAGCGCCTTTCGCAGTCTCTTCAATTTACAGCACATCAACTTGCAGGATAATCAGCTAACTGTGTTAGAGGATATTTTCCCCAGTGAGTCGGGTAACTCTTCAGCGCTGCTCTCGATACAGCTAGAGTCGAACTACCTGAACAAGATACACGCCAAGACGTTTCAGCGTCAGTCCCGCATACAAATCATGTGGCTACGTGATAATCGCCTTTTGAAGGTGGACAAATTCCTCTTTATGGACCTGAAGGATCTGGGCCGCCTTTACTTGAGCAATAATCAGATACGGGACATAGAGCGCGATACCTTTAGCGCTTTGCAGCAGCTGAAATATTTGGATATGAGCAGTAATCGCTTGAAGCTGCTTCGACGTGAGTATTTTGCGGAACTGAGCAATATTGAGGAGTTGAGTCTCGCAAACAATTTAATCGAGGCCATTGAAGGCTTTGCCTTTAATAAACTGAAGAATCTCAAAGTGCTCGATCTTTCACACAATCCTCTAGTGCAGGTCACGCGTGACGTCTTCATGGAGGACTTGGCCGTGACGCATCTTTACCTGCAGAATACTTCTTTGCGCAAGATTGAGCTTCATACCTTCAAGTCGCTGCAAAATTTGAATGAGCTCAATTTTGAACAGAATTATCTGAGTCCTGTCGATATTCAAAAACTAGACGTGCCTAGCTTGCGTATCCTGCATCTTTCACACAACAATTTCAGTGAGGTGGATACCGAGGGCATGTTTGACAAGTTGCGCTCTCTACAAGATCTAAGCATGGCCAACTGCAGTCTTGCCCTGATTCCCGATCAGCTATTTGTACGCAACACAAATCTGGTTAAGCTGGATCTGTGTCACAATCAGCTCTCCACCATGAATCGTAACATCTTCAATGGCCTAAATGTTTTCAAGGAGCTGCGCTTGTGTCACAATCAGCTGCATGAATTTCCACACATAGCACTCAACAACTTGTCCACACTGGAGACCCTCGATCTGTCGCGTAATCACTTGAACGCCATTGATTTTTTCAAACTCAGCGGCACACTGAATCTGCGTCAACTCAATCTTAAGGATAACAAAATTGCCGCGTTAAGCGGTTTCAACGCTGTTAACCTCACCCAACTTGATAGCATTGATCTGAGTGGTAACTCTTTATTGTCACTGCCCGCCAATTTTTTGCGTCACTCCATCAACTTGCAACGTGTGGATTTGTCCAGCAATCGCTTTCTGCAAATACCAAGCTCGGCGCTAGCAGATGTCTCAATACCGCGTCTTGCCTGGCTTAATCTTACCGGCAACCCGATCAACAAAATCTACACCGTTAAAGAGGAGCGTTATCCATACCTCAAGGAGCTCTACATTTGCCAAACAAATCTTTCCATTCTAACTTCTAAAGACTTTGAAGCCTTTCAGGCTCTACAGCATCTACATTTGGTGAATAATCGCATTACACGTATTTCGCCGGGTGCCTTCAAATCACTGAGTAATCTCCTTACACTCGATATATCGATTAACGAGCTTGAAATGCTGCCCAAAGAACGTTTACAAGGCCTAAAACTGCTGCGTCTGCTGAATATATCGCATAATACGCTAAAGGATTTGGAAGAGTTTAGTGCCGATTTAGCTGGCTTGCAGTCATTCGATCTATCCTTTAATCAACTGGATCGTATTTCGAAGAAAACCTTTCGTAATCTCTATGGTCTGACAGAGCTATACTTGATGGGTAATCGCATGACCGTGCTGTCGACGGATGCTTTTCGCTATTTGCAACGGTTGCATGTGCTGGACCTGCGCAAGAACTACTTTGAACTGGTGCCAATAGAAGCCCTCAAACCCCTGGAGACAAATATCAAGACATTAAAACTTGAAGGTGAGTGGAAAGATTGGTGTTAAGCCTTGGGCTTAACTTGACAAACACATCGGATCATTATTATTTTTATATCTTGTCTTAAGTTTTTGTTTCTTCATAGGTATTGTAAGACTCCGAAAGTAAAAAACATTGCAAAGATAAAATATAACTAACAAGGAAAGGTCCCCAAGTGTCAGACGCCGATTTGATTGATTTTCGGATATATGTTAGAGGATGAAATTCTAAGGTTGACGTATTTTTTATATGTTATACCGTTATTTGCGTCTTTCTAATACATTTTGTTTGATACCAAATTTGTATGTGTTTTATGGCAAATAGCAGAGTTATGGTAAAAACACCAAATTTGTGCTGATTTTGAAACGCCATTTTGAAACCCTAAACATTCAATACAGCACCTATAAAAAAATACGTCAACCTTAGAATTTCATCCTCTAACACATATCCGAAAATCATCCAAATCGGCGTCTGACACTTGGGGACCTTTCCTTAGAAGCTTAAATCAAGATAACACTAAGTGGCTTTTTCTTTTTTAAGGTATATAGTGATGGCTTAATATAGAAAAGGTATAACTCGTTTTTTATCGAAATCGTGTTTTTAATATATTCTGGTAGACCAATTCCGCCTGTTCTCACGAGTAGCCTGTCCAAAGCCAGGATAAAGGACGATGGTCGCAGTCAACGGGTTCGCCCTATCCTGTGTAAATGTAGAGGGACTGCCCAGATCCTGGAGTTGGTCGCCCAATCTGGGGAGTAGGTGGACCGTTTGACTCGATAGCGTATATGTACGAAGGAATAGCAATGATCCTTAAAATTTGTTAACACGGGAATAGTCTTTACGCTCGACAGACATACGATCACAATTTCCACCGGCACATTGACATTGTGGTCTCTGGATAGTCTTATAAAGACTGGTTAAACGATGCAAAAATTGATGTATATCTTGGTATACATGAGGTGTCAGAATTGGGTACTCCGAGGTGAAAAGTATATCTTAGTATCCTCGGAGTTCCAGTTTGCAGAGGTGCAAAATAGTGGTGACCATGTGTCGCACACAGTCAGAAATGATGTGGTCTACGCTGTAGCACGTCCAATAGTGGTAGCTTTTGCCATCACAGTCATGAACGATTAATGCAGGTGTGTCGGTGTGTGTTGGTGCGTGTCGAGGTAAACTCCTTTTGCCCAGGGTGGCTATCTCAGGGCTAGCCTTTCGAGTAGTATCATGCTGGCTGTGGTAGTTTAATGTCGTGAACAGATCTGTGTGATCGGCGTTGAGTTGCGCTAAATCAACGGGTGGCAATGCCCATAAATTGTCAGATATGTTAGAAGGGTCTCGATTTCCATCAATAAATGTAGAAAATGACCCAACTTATCAACCATAATTGGTAGTACTGCTACTCCAGCATTGGTTGCTATCCATAGACTAAATTTATTAATTTAAAATTACACTTAAGTATGGTGTGTAATCGGTGTTGAAACTACTATGACAGGGCGTAGGTCGCGTCTGGAGTCATGGAAGTGACGCCCGCGACAGGTCGAATGGACGTTGTATTTGTATTAGCATGGTACTAACGTCCTGAAGATTTATCTGCTGGGGATGAATTCCATGAACCTCGACCCCATTGCCATGGGGCAACGTGAAAGCCTCTACGGCAGATGTTCACGTTTCAATAAAATAGAATTCTGGTAGACCACTTTCAAAAACAGCTCCTTTAAAAAATCAATGCACCTTTTTGTTGTTGTTGTTGACTACTTAAATAAAAAAATTTGAATTTAAATTAAAAAGGATTTTGTATTCGAAGTTTTTGAGATTTTATTCAGTTCTTTTCTTCTCCTGTAAAGTAACTAAAAATCAAGTTACGCCTTTCCTATTTTAAGTCAAGGATATCGTCTGTAGTCCCTCTGGGAGCAAGTTTGTAGTCCCTCTGGGAGCAAGCCTTAAAGTGAAAACTTACCAAAGAAAGATTTAACTGTAATTCAAGAGAGCCATTTTTTCTATTTTTGGGATATATTTTGGCTTAAGTACTCTACATCTTGTCTTTCAAATAAAACAAAATTTAACTTAACTCAAACTCCAGAGTTAAAGTCAAGTAATTGTAGACCCCTGTGTTCTGCAAGGGTTGGGGTAAAAATTTCAGTGGAAAAAATTCTTTTCACAAAATGTCCCTGTACAATATACCCTTTACTTAAATTCCGCTTTCTTAAATTTCTAAAATTCCGCTTAATTTATTTATAAAAAAATTTTGTATATTATTTATATTGTATAAGAATTCTTAATCAAGCACATGGTGCAACTACGTATAATTTAAAGGCTCCCAGCCCTTATGCTTCCAGTTGGTAAAGCAATCTACTTGTGCCGTTTTGCTGCCTTTAAATCTCTCATGTTCTGGTACCATTCAGCGTTTAAACACTGTCAGAAGGAGAACTTGTAACAACCTCATAAGTTTTCTGGGCTTTTGTTCCCGCTTGACTCTGAGGGTACACAGATAGTATATTCGCTACTGTCTTTTAGCGAAAACATTTCCACAGAAGTACATAGACTTCCGCACAGAGTTAGGTTTGCAATAAATCCATTGAATAGGCATTTAGAAATTTGGGACCATAAATCTATAATCCTGATTCAAACTGATTAATGCGGGGGTTCTGAATGAATATGTAAGTTTCCGTGAACCGTTCTATTTTAAACAAACAGCGGAAGATTCCTAGTTCAAATCCTAAATAATACAGACAATGTTTTAAAAAGATTATTTTTCTGATTGGCGATCACCTTTCTACAGATAACGACAACCCTCATTGAGTAATCAGAAAAACTACCGTGTAATGCTACTTGTAAAAATAAACATTATCCAATTGGAGTTAACATAAAACTTGTAGGCCCAGTTCTCGATTAATTGTGAGCAGACATTGAATTAAATGAATAACACAATTGATCATAAGATGTTCGAAGTCCTTTCAAGGGATGAAGTTAGAAATTCTTTAATTTTCTCTAATACAATATCTATGAACCACAGTCAGCTTTCAACATATGGTTCCTCTACTTTTGCCTTTATAGTAACACTACCACGTAGCTAATCTCATTGCAGTTAAACTTTGGTTGATCATTTCCAAGATTTTACGATACAAAGGATGATTATAGCAATTTTGAAGTAGTCTCATTTTACCTCTAAAACTCTCTAGTACATAAGTACTCTTATTTATTTCATTCAGAGTGCATTCTGAGTGACAATCCTTCCGAGCAGTAAACTGTGGATTCCGAGAAATCCACTCAAAGTTTTTGTCGGCTACGATCTGATAGCTTTCCCTTAAATGTCAGTTTTTCAAACTTGTTGAGTACAATTGCAGTTTTCAATTGTTTCTTTTCAAGTCAATGACCAATACATTTAGATACGACCTGATGAAGGGGGAATTAAACCTCAGAGATTTAATTGATCAACTGAAATTTTCCTTTTTAGATAAGCCATATTCTGTTAGAAAAGAGGTACTCCGTACAAGATGGGACTCTACGATACATTAAGTATTATATATGCCTCTTTATAACGCTGTGACACAAATTGAGAATACTTGAAAAAAAAAACTTCAAAATCAAAAATCTTATAAGTTTCTGGTAGTTATTGATCCATAGAACATATCATTCAAGGATTTATTTTTGGTTAGCTGAACTAAGCAATTTTTAAAAGGTAACATTTTTTTTCTTGTTTTATTTATGTAACTAAATCTTGTGATATTTTGATATTAGATCTTAAGCAAAACTCTTCAGCTTGTTAACTTTTAGAGTATAATTTATCTTTAGAGGATATGTGTAATTTTAAGGGGGCAATAATGTTCTCCAATTTCAAGAGGCAATGAATTTGCAACATTTTTGCTAAAGGTTTTATAACAAAATATCACAAGTTTAGAAGTTAAAGAAATTAAATTACAAAGACTATATTATAAGCCTTGACTGAGAAAAATTGCTTTATTGAGCTTATTCAGAGAAAGCCTTTTTAGGATATATTCTATGAACCAATTCAATGGACTACCAAAAATTATTGAGATTGTCAGTTATTTTTTGGTGGAGCCCCGTAAAATTTACTCAATGGCTTCTCATGTTTATTCAGACTTGTGTGTATTTGAAAAAGTATCTCAAATACTGAGTCATTATATTAATAATGTTAACCTAAAGTGAATATGGATATTAAAGGATTTTTCCAGGTGACCAGATAATTAGTTAGACTCTTTAAATGACATGATTTTATATTGTAATAAAATTTAGTTTCTTATTAATGTAGCTCTACTCTGAAGTTCCTTTTGGTTCCTCCTAAAATGACTTCTTGAAACATTATTCTTCGCGAAACACATAAACATTGAATAAATATGTGAAATTCACCTGCTGTATTCAACTTATTCATTCTTAATTTTTCCTCTTCTTCATCATATATTCAACCGCCGCTCTCTCTCTGAGATCTAACATGCAAAAACCTATAGAAATCATTAATTAAATTATTCGTTCGGCAACCATGAACTTTTATTGTTAAACTGTTATTGAAACATTACGATTGTTTGATTATCCAGAAAATCTGTTTTATACCACAATTTAATAACCTGACATTATATTTAATAGAGCTTGAAATTAATTTACGTATAAATTTCACAAACATATATTCATTATAATCATTACCATCACCATCATCACTATCATCACTATCATCATTGTAATCATCGTTATCGTCACTTGACCACAATCAACGGATTTTTAATAAAAGCCAATGCATATTAATAAATATTTATTTTCATTGCATTTATCAGTGAGTTAACTTTGTTTCCTTCTCTTTCCTTTTCACTCTTCCTTTTACTGACAACTGCTCCATAATCCACACTATCAACGTCATGTTGTTGATGATGCTGCTGATGCCATCGACATTGAAAAAACAAAACCAACAACAACAACATCGGACAAAAAAAAAAACAACCAACTAGATAATCCACTGCATTGCAGTTGTGATGCTCAAAAACTATGGGAATGGTTACGTGATCATCGCAAATGGTCCTCCAGCGATAATATTAATTATCTAAGGTGCGAACATCCGGCTGAATTGCGTGGCAAGGTGTTTGCTAAAATGGAACCACAGCAATTTTGTGATGCGCCATTAATACCGAAAATTGCCATACAGGATATACAGCCATATTCGGTTGTTGTGTCGTGGCAGAGTCGCGAGCATTTGGGACTTAATGGTTATGAAATTGTTTACCATGCATTGGATGGAATCGATGCGGATGAGGTAAGTGAGAAACCATGATATCATTGCATGCTGTGGGTGTTTGCTATAGAAAGGAAGAGGAAATATATATTACTGGTGAAAATAGGGAATGTAACGTGGTTATGGGATAAGGAAACAATTTTGAGTGTTGTTGTCAGCAGATATATTTCTTACTAAATGGAGATATATCAAGAGCTTTTATGGGGCAAAAGCATATAGCGAGCAGAAAATAATAGTAACTGCTGGACAGAAAATTGTGCAACGAAATTTATTAGAACGAAAACTTAATTAAATTGGTAAAGTGCTCCATAAAAGTTATAGTTTGAAGATTGTTTGGTTTTTTATGGAATATTGGCGGTATTCTTAATTTAGTTGTGCAAAAATTTGTGTTTATTTTTTGAACATGGTTCTAGAAAATTCTATAAAAAAAAAATAAAGTAATATATGACTTTTTTTTAGGAATTTTTTAAAGAAAAATATTCAATCTATTTAAAAAAAAACATTAAAAAGTATATTCAGTTTACTGCTATTAGACTTAGTCAGTATTAAAAAGGCAGGTATAACTTTCCCACAATAATTAGTATCATATCACTGTGGAACGAAACGGCCTGAAAAGTCAAAATGAAATTTTATATTTTTTTTTAAAATGTTGATATTATAACAACATACCGTTGACCTCAAGAATAATATTGGTTTTTATCTATTTCTTCTTATTAAAAAAATATCAGCACTAGGAAATGGGTAAAAACAGGATTCTTCTGAATATTGCTGTTATGAAAAATGATTAGAATGAAAGAGTTTCTTAAAATACTTACTAAACACCGACCCAAATTCAACTTTCAAGAGAAATAAAAACTTTTGAACAAAAAAAAAAACCGACGTCAAAATCACTACAAAGTAAAAAATAATTTTAAATAACTATTCCCATTAATTTCTTGATCAAATTTTAAAAGCTATTTATATGTGTTATAATATTGGAAATCTTATCATTTTCATTTTTTCTATTTTGTTTTATTATCATCAATATATTAATTGCTTTATGTACATAAAAGCGTTGAAGTCGGGACTTATCTTACTAAGTCGAAATCTTTTTATTTTAATTTTTTCTAATTTGTTTTATAATCATAAAAATATTACTAACTTTATGAATATAAAAGCTTTTTAGCGATTTTTTTCTTTCAGTTGGCAATTGTTGAGTACGCTGAATCAGTGGCGTTCCTAGGCTTGGTGACACCCGGGGCGGATACTCATGATGTCACCCCTATAAAAAATTTCTTAATGCAAAAAGAAACCAATTCGATGAGATTAAGTGTTTTTATTACTATCCTTATCTTCTCCGAAAAATAGAAACAAACAACATATGACAAACAATAAGAATTTGTAAAAACCAGAACAAAAATATAACATTTTCAGGTGTCTACATTAGGGCGGGTCAAATTTTTTATCGATCAAGCGTATAGCAGAAACGTTATCTATGATGAATTCTGAGAAAACTTCCCCAAGAAACCATAGGTCTAAGATCAATCCCAATATCGCGCATATTGAGGTCAAAATTTGTGTATGGATTTCATAGTTTTATATAAAAATACTGTAGAATAGTCCAAAAATGGCAGCGTATATCATTGATTTTGGGCTTGTTGAAAAGGAAATTTTGCCCGCTCTTCCAATCTGAATTTACTTGAAAAATATTTTGGCGTTTAAACCAAATTTTGCCAGCCTGATATTTAAAAATTGCCAAAAATGTAAAAATCATCGTAGAAACGTTTTGATAATTTTTAATTTTGCCTTTGAATTCTTCATTTTTACTATATTATTACATTCTTCACATTTTAGTATTTAAAAAGTAAACAAAACTGGAAGTAATAACCTCAGCTATAGGATATTGGGATTGATTTTAGACCTATTGTTTCTTGGGGAAATTTTCTAAGAATTCATCATAGATTACATTTCTGCTATACTCATTTTTGGTTTTTTCTCATCCAAATTGACAACAAATTGTCAACAAATTGACCCGCCCTAGTCTACATATTAAGATATGTAGGCATAAGGTAAAAAAAGAAAACTTTTAAAGGTAAAAAAGAAAAAAAAATTACACAAATTAAACAAAAAAATTACATTTTCAGGTACATATTTGTATATGTAGGTATAAGGTTAAACAAAGAAATCTTATTAATGGCGTTGTCTTAAAAACTAAATTTTCTTACTTTAAGAGCTGCAAAATTTTAAATAACCTCATCGAAATCAATATTACTTGCAAGCTCGCTTTCAATGGATAAAATAGCAAGATCGGAAAGCCTTGCCTGTCCCATGGAAGACCTTAAATAAGTCTTAATTAGTTTTAGCTTGGAAAAACTCCTTTCGCATGAAGCTACTCATACACAAATTGTTAGAAATAATTTCAATGCGACAAAATGGGACACATATTTTTTAACGTAATGTATTTGTACCTTTTTCTCTGTTTGAGAAATTAAAAAAAATATCGAAATAGTGTCACCCCTAAAATGGTGGTACCCGGGGCGGACCGCCCCTCCGTCCCCCCCTTAGGAACGCCACTGCGGTGAATGGAGCGAATGTGTTCCATGCATTATTTGTGCAGCTATGTCATATTCAATATGAGCTTTACAAGCTCACCCAAACCAGTATAATGAGAATGTTTATGTGTACAAAGCTTTTAAAATTACTACAGTGTCACCAAGGCAGCATAGCATCAAATAAAAAAGTTTAAAATAGTGTAAAGATGGTAAATGATCATGATTGTGTGTCAAAAACTAGCGCCGACTCCAAAGCTTTTATGTTCATAAAGCAATTAATATATTGATGATAATAAAACAAAATAGAAAAAATGAAAATGATAAGATTTCCAATATTATAGTACATATAAATAACTTTTAAAATTTGATCAAGAAATGAATGGGAAAAGTTATTTAAAATTATTTTTTACTTTGTAGTGATTTTGACGACGGTTTTTTTTTTTGTTAAAAATTTTTTATTTCTTCCTTTTTAGAGAATATGAAGTATTCTTGAGTAAAATTTTAAAAATGACACTTTGTTCTTAAGAAATTTGTTTGATTAATTCCTGAAAGTTTGTTGGGTATTATTTATTTCTGTCTCTTTACAATTTTAATTACAGTGCCACGCCCTTTCTCTAATCCCGCCCACTTTATTAACCGTACTTTATAATGATTCTACCTAGCGCTGTGCCAAATTTTAGTTCCCAAGTATCAATATTAACCGATATATAATAATTTCCTTAAAGTGCCACACCCTATGTACCATCCCGCCCACTTTTGTAATGATTCTACCTACTCACCTACCTGAATACCCAATATTAGTACCCTAGTGTCAATATTAACTGAGATATAGTATTTTAATAATACTACCACACCCCTTTCTTGAATAACGCCCACATTTTTTACTGTAATTTGTAATAACTATGCCTACCCATGTACTAAATGTCAGTATCCTAGTGTCAATATTATTTGAAATACACTGTTTTTCTAATATGACCACACCCCTTTTTCAAATAACGCCCACTTTATTGACTGTAGTTTGTAATAACTATGCCTACCCATGTGTTAAATTTAAGCACTCTACTGTCAATAATATTCGATATATAGTGTGTTTCTAATATTGCCACACCCCTTTGTCGAACAACGCCCACTTTCTTTACAGTAATTTTTAAAAATTGTGTCTACCCCTGTACTAAATTTCAGTACCGTAGTGTCAATAATATTCGAGGTACAGTGTTTTTCTAATATGACCACACCCCTTTGTTAAAAACCGCCCACTGTATTGACCGTAATTTGTAATAGTGCTGCCTATTCCAGTATTTTTACTGTATATTTCAGTACAATAGTGTCAATATTAACTGAAATACAGTGTGTTTCTAATATTGACACGCCCCTTTGTCGAATATCGCCTACTTTTTTAAAAAAGGTCCTCCGCGTTCATAATATCTATCTGCTGACAAAAAATTACAGGCAAGTGCTTTAGAAGTTATCGATGTACATACATTAAAAAAAAACAAAAAAAAAAAAAAAAGCGGACAAACCAACGAATTTGAGAACCTCCTCCTTTTTGAAGTCGGTTAATTACATATCGCTCGTTTTCTTCAATAACGTTTCAACTCAAAAAACTAGATTTTTTAGGAGAAACGTTTTAAGTTTTGAACATACAAAGGAAATTAATTCACCATTTTCAAAATATGGACAAAACATCAAATATACAAGTACTACTGTAAAGTACATGGTTTAATCCATACAAACTGACAAAAAAAAAACTGGATATTATCGATATATAATACGATATAATCGGAAATATATTGAGGTGAATGAATCACAAATTCTACTCTCCTGCAAAAATTAAAGAAGATATCGTTACCAAAATTGTACACAGCATAGATCATGGTAACACGAATGTTGCTGTGTAATTAACTAAATTTTTATGTTTTTTAGATTTTAACGTTATTGAAGGAAACGAGCGATATAATTTCGTATCTTGAAGTTTTTTGATGAAGTGAGCTGTTGAAAATTACACCTTTTTAGAAACATTTTGGACAATCTATTCAAGAATGTATAGGGATGTATAGGGGTTTTTGGACTATGGGGGTAACTTCAATATGTTTGTTTTCAGCCGTGACTATGAGATAGTGCGCAAACGTGCACAAAATTTTTGATGATTTTTTTAAATTGCTGTGTTTTCCACCATTTTAAATGTATATTATTTATGGTGTAAAAACTATTTAAAACTAAAATTTTTCCAAATCAGATAAAACTCTATCGATAGATAAACTTGCAGCTTAATTCATTTTCGTTTTTTTGGTGTTGAGATTTCACAGATAAGAGGTGTTTCATTTTTACGTATACCTTATAAAATGTATTTTTTATTATGCAAAAATTAAGTGTTTTATTTCTTAGCTTTGAACCAAGGGTTTCAGGTGTAATACCTATTCAGTCAAGGCTGCCTTTGTTCGAAAGGGGAAGATAGATTAGTGGGAGGAATTCGTCAATCAAGTGAAAAATTTGTAGGATGTTGTTCTAAGTGTGACGGAAAGCCAAAAAATTTATGTGAATTTAAATCTGAGGCAAGTGTTATGCCTTTACCTCAGTCAATTCAAGTTATAAGGAAATCTCATCCACAATCTAAATATTGAAGAGTTTTCAATTTCAATTGATTAGAAATAAGGATAGAAAATTGCATATGCAAAAGGTTAAAGCGTAGGACCATGGCCTGGCCGGGATTCGAATCTGGGACCTCTGGGGTAGCAGTCGAGCACGCTACCTACTCGACTATCGAGGCCGCCAGATATTGCGAAAAATTTGTTCTAGTTGTATGGGCGGTGCCACGCTCACTTGTCCAAAATTCTTAAAAACTCTTTTTTATTAACTTTCTATGCCTTAAATACCAAAAACAGCCACAAAATTGTACTCGTTCCACTTTTTATATCGTGGACACTTCTGGTTTAAAATTTTTCCAAAATGGTTCTCTTAAGCCGTTTATTAAACCTAATCTTGTATATTAATACGCAAACATCGAATGTTGTCGTACACTTTTTTAATATTTATAATTAAATAGTAAGAAATGATCTTCGACTGGGTCGAAGTTAAAATACCCCCACGTCCGAAGCAAAGTATATTCAAAGTCTTAAGCAGTCAAAAAATCTTTATCTGTAAAAACATTTTCGTCATAGTTTTAACAGAAAATATTCTCTTTTGTTTTTTATAAAGTCACTTTGTATGGGAGGTAGGCGTCGTTTTCACCAGATTTGGTTGAATTTCATACTCAGAGTGGATATTATATATCAAAGCTCATATGCAAAGTTTCAATTTCATATATTAATTTTTGTGGAATTTTAAGAGATTTTACCGTTTTGATAAAGTCCGTTTGTGTGGGAGGTAGGCGTGGTTATGATCCGATTTGGCTCATTTTCGAACTTGACCTTTATTTTTTAAATAAAGGCTTTAATATCGAATTTCGTGATGATAGCTTTAAAATTATGGCTGTAATCGTGATCACAGACGGACAGACGGACATGGCTAAATCAACTCCGGTGGTGATGCTGATCAAGAATATATATACTTTTCTATACCTACCACGCCTCCTTATGGACGTTACAAACGGAGTGACAAAATTAATATACCCCGTTTACGTTTTTTAAACGTAGGGGTATAAAAATAAAGTAAATGAAACTTATTCATTCGGAAGGTATTGTGCCATAGATGTGCCGAAAAATAAAAAATAAAAAAAATAAATACAGTCGGACTCCTCTATAACGAATTTCCCTATAGCGAAGACACCTCTATAACAAAGTTTTTTTAAAGACACTGCAATTTTTTTCATTTTTTTATATTTTTGGATTTCTCTATAGCGAACTCCTCTATAGTGAATTCCTCTCTGTGATGACCTGTTTTCAAACACACAAACGTTTTTTTAT
Source organism: Pherbina coryleti (assembly GCA_943735915.1). Lineage (NCBI taxonomy): Eukaryota > Metazoa > Arthropoda > Insecta > Diptera > Sciomyzidae > Pherbina > Pherbina coryleti. Next base: position 63,822,903 of record OX030951.1, read on the forward strand.
ATAGTATAACTCCTCTGGAACGAATTTCTTCAAACGCAATGTATGTACGAAAATTTTGTTTTATAAAAAACGTACGTGGAAGTTGTTAGCCACCGTTTTTAGAGACCCGTTCAGCTCTGCAATTAATACTAACATTTGCGGAATCGCGTAGCAGTGTAACGTATATACGGTGTATGTATAACGAAGATTATTCTATAACAAAGTGCTTGACCGGTCCCAACGACTTCGTTATAGTGGAGTCCGCCTCTATGTTATGTTATAATTGCATTTCAAAATAATGTATGCATTCTCATACCCATGAATGTAGTTTAAATCTCTCTACCTTTCAAGTTTTGCAAACAATTGTTGCTGCTCTCTCTCTCTCTCTCTCTCGTTCTCCCTCTTTGCTTATCATATTCCAAGAATTATAGAAACAAGATTACGCGCTCCGCAGTCCCGTTATCTAATGCTCTCTTTCTCAACTGAGTGCATGACGTCACACAGTTCTTTTGCTTGACAATAACGAATGCAAATGTGAGATATCTGAGGCAAATTGACGAAATTTGAAAATAAATTCTTGCGTAAAAGAAAAGTAAAAAACTACTCTTCTGTATAAAAGTATATATATTTTCGGAGACGAAAAATATCAACTTTTCAATCTTTCACGATTTTTATCTCCAAAACCATTTAAGATCGACAAATTATAAATTATATTACATATTATAAAAATAAGAAAAAAAAAATATTTAGGAGTGGGTCCAAAAGTAAAATTATTCCACCTTATTGTAGTAAAAAGCAACAACAATAAAAAAACGTTGCAAGAAATTGTAACTCCATGACGATTGGCGCTAAGACAAAAAAATTAAAATTTCAATAGGGATAAGTATGGAGACTCATTTGGTAATGGAAAAGGAAAGGATTTGGACAAATAAAAGTTAAGGAATTTGGACATTGGTTGAAACAAGAGTTTGGACACGAGAAAGGATAATTATCAAAACATATATAAGAATAAGGATAAGAATGAAGACAAGTTTGAGAAGAAATGAAAGGATAGTGACAGTAATAAGAACAAGAATAAAGATAAGAATAAAGATAAGCTGTCATGCCAAAATCTTCGGGTGTGTCTACGATACCGCCAACTTATTTTTAACTTTTTCAAGCGTTTTTCAATAAAAATAAAAAGCTAGTCGAAAAGAGGTCCCGGGCTCGAATCCTGGCCAGGTCATGTTTCAGGTAAAAATTCATCAATATTTACTAAAGGGTGTTTTTTTAGGGGTTTGTTTTTCGAATAGAGATAAAACTGGCATTTTGTGGTCAAATCTGGCAACTATAATGTCATTTATGTTCAGTTTGGTTTGCCATTTCATCATGAACAGGTTGACAAAAGAACAATTGATTGATCTCGATGCTGATTTTCATCGCAAAATTTTGTTCAGTGATGAGGCTCATTTTTGGTTGAATGGCTACGTCAACAAGCAAAATTGCCGCATTTGGAGTGAAGAGAATCCACATGAGATCCTTGAGACGCCATTACATCCACAAAAACTGACTGTTTGGTGTGCTCTATGGGCTGGTGGAGTCATTGGGCCATACTTCTTCCGAAATAATGCTGGAGAGTCAGTTACCGTTAATGGAGACCGGTATAGAGTCATGATAACCGACTATTTTGTTCCCGAATTGGATGGCATGAATGTGGATGAGTTGTGGTTTTAACAAGACGGCGCTACATTCCACACAGCGCACGTCACAATCGATTTATTGAAGGAAACAATCGATGAGCGCATAATTTCGCGGAATGGACCTGTCAATTGGCCACCAAGATCGTGTGATTTGACACCATTGGATTATTTTCTTCCGGGTTATGTGAAGTCGCTCGTCTACGCCAACAAACCAGAAACGTTAGGGGACTTGGAGGCCAACATTCGTGGCGTTATTGCCGACATACGGCCCCATATGCTCGAAAAAGTGGTTGACAATTGGACCTGTAGAATTGGCTTTATTCGAGCCAGCCGCGGCGGCCACATGCCCGAAATCATATTTAAACATTAATGGCATAAAATTATCCTTCCAATAAAGCCAAATTAATGGACATTAAAACGATTTTCTTGTGTTTTATTTCAATTCGAAAAACAAACCCCTAAAAAAAACACCCTATACTAAGAAGACGTAGTTGTTGAAAGAGAAGTTTGTGGAGAGAATCGCTAATTAATAACTGTAATTAACTGAAGTAAAGGTATAACACTCGCTTCAGATTCAAATTCATATGTACCTACGGCTTTCCACTAAGCTTAGAATGTTTCATATTCATATTCATTTATTTAGTCTATGTCAAAAGTAACTTACAGACTAGTTAAAGTATAAAGTATAATATGTAGTAATAAATAAATTAACAAAAATTAAATTATAAAATACAATTTAAAACAGATCTCATTTCATTTTTGGAAACAGAAAAATTTTAATTTTAATTTAAATTTCAAAAGACATCTGGTATTATATGAAGTAGGAACACCATCTTCATTAAAAGATCACAACGCAAACCTCGTAAATGTTTTCTGAATACGTTTCAAGTGATTGTCCTTACCTTCCCACTAATATACCACCCCATTTCGAACTAAGGCAGATTTAACTAAATAGGTTTAACATCTGAAATCTTTAAAAACTGAAAGAGAAAAAACGGCTCAGTGAATAAAGGCCTAACGAACTAATGCCTAATTTTTCAAAATGAAAGAATGCCTAAACAAGAACGCCTAAGAAGAAAGTGAAAGAACGTCTAACTTTAAAAATGAAGGAAAGTCTAATTTTAAAAATGAAAGAAAGTCTAAATTGTTAGGGTTTCTTTCATTATGAATTAACACCTAATGAAAGAAAACCTAACAACTGGAATTAAAATGTACAGCTGATGTAGTCCGTGTTCTTTTTAAGAAAACCGAAAATACTTCGGGTGTCACCTTAAAAAAAAAAAACAAACAATAACAAATTAAAAATCAATTACTTTTATAACTTTAAAAACTAATAATTTTCTATTTAACGGAATGTTTACAAGGTAGTGTATGCATTTTGTAAAAGGGAAAATCAATTGCTTTTATAATTTTAAAAACTAATAATTTTCCCTTTTACAGAATGTTTACAAGATAGCAAAATGAAAAATCGCCTAACATTAATGAAAGAAAGCCTAACAATCAAAAATGAATAAATATCTAATTAGGCGTTTTTTCATTTTTGATTCTTAGGCTTTCTTTCATTATGAAAAATCACCTAACAATTTTAATGAAGGAATGCCTAAAATATTAGACATTCTTTCATAATGAACAACCGCCTAATTCCTATATAATTTTTTGTTGCAATTTTTAGGCATTATTTCATTTTTTTTTTAGGCGTTAGTTCGTTAGGCCTTTATTCACTGAGCCAGAAAAAACAGTAACAGGTAAGACCAGACTCATGAGGGACAAATATGACTCGTTGAACAAACGGAGGGTTAACTCTTCTTTTAGTTAAGGGTCAAGTGGTCAACTGATGGGGTACGCGGAACTAGTTGCTGTCTTAGTTTTCTTTAATTTCACCGAAAATTTATACCTTTAGTGTGGGCTAGAAACTAGTAACCATGGAGCAGACCAAAATCTGGTATTTGACAAATAATATCAAAGATATAAGAATATGTTTATCAATGTGGTATAGATTCTCCACAATTTAGGAGGTAATGCTTAAATGATATAAAATAGAAACATTCCATTTTCTTGACTCATTATGACCTTTCCAAAATATTTATATAACATGGATTTTGTTGCCCCAACTTTCCTAGAAAAGTTTGGAAAAGTAACAAGCAAAAATTAAATTTTTAAAATTAACTTTAAAATGAAAGTTTTCCTTAATTTTAATAGTAAACCATGCGTTTCAGTTTTTGTATTAAATTATTATAAAATTCTATAAATTAGATGTGGTCATCGACCACATAATTTTGAATAATATTCTCGTTCTTTTTTGGATGTCAAATAAAAATAAAATCGTGAAAATAATTCATGATTGCGGTTCGGGGTCTTGAGCTTTTCGATGAAGATTATTTTAGTTGCAGTAAAATTTAAGGTTTTGCAAGTTTATCTGTTTCAAACTGAAATCAAATTTTGCAATTTTAAAAATACTCATAGGGATGAGTGGCAATAATAGTGTAGTAATCACTTCAAATTGTTGAAATAAATTTGCGAATAATAGGAATTTAGATTTTTTATGAAATAATCTTCATTGCTTCTTCACTCTCAAATTGTAAAGTGAGATTTGACAAAAAAAAAAAAAATCAGAAAACATTGGTATAAAGTTGTTTTTAAGTTTATATTAAGTTAACCAATATATTTCGACCCGTAACAACCATGTGGCTTCATTTAAAACGTTTTCTCTTTTATTTCTGCTCTTTTATTCTACAGATACGGGGGAAACGTTTAAATGGCTCTGCCAACTCGGCTAAACTAACAAAACTAGTGCCGAATATGCGCTACCACATCTGTGTTATTGGCAGCGGGAATTGGCTATCAGAGCCTGTGGCAAATGCTCTACAAAGGATACACTTTAATGATTCTTTTCTTATGCTACGCGATGAGCCAAATAATCACATGCTCACCGAGGCACAACTACAGCCAATGTTTCAACAACAGCAACAACAAGCACCACACCTTCAACAAGCGCTCATCGAAAATACCATCATTGCTGACAATGCGCTGCAGGCAATACTCAAAAATTCTCACATTTCCACATGCACCGATGTACAGACACTCGATTCAACGCCCAGCCTAATCACGGACGAAAATGGGCTGTCGAGCAACGGCTTCATACACGGCATACTAACGCGTCGTCTGGGTCTCATTGTGGGCTGTTGTCTGGGTATCATTGTCTTTATTGTCATGATATCGGTGCTTAGCTATATTAAACTGAAGAAGCAACGCATCGAGAACGCTAAGCGTCAGCAGAGCATGCCACCCGAGTACATATCCTATCGTCATTTCTCCATACCCAATGAGGAGTTGGTGCGTTCCGGCACCGTTATATCAAGTGTGCCGAGCGGCATTAGTGCGCACATCAGTGGCACTAGCTTGAGCACTAGCACAACGGCGGCCACAACGCCAACTGCGGGTGCAGGATTGCTGAAAGGTGTTAACGTCATGCCGGATTGTGTGATTGCCGCTAGTAGCGCTGTTGGTAGCGCTTCCGCTGCCGATGCGGCTGAGTCTGCTGCCGGTGGCAATGGCTGTGTTAACCTAACCGCGTCGACCTTAATGTCATCGTCAAACGATGTGGTAAGCGTAGCAATGACAACGACAGCGACAACAACGCCAAATGCGGCAAACAACCACAATCATCATGCGCATCATAATCATCATCATCACAATCATCATCAACATGTTGGCTTCAATATGTCGGCTGGTGTGGTGCTCGGTGCAACACACTTGAGTGCTTGTTAGTTTCAAATCGAGGCTGTTTTTTAAAAACAGCAGCAAGACAGGAAAACAAAATCGCGCACCTTTGCACGTTGAATAATAGGACAAAAAAATAAAAAAGCAAAAAATATTTAAGAATTATGTGAAAAATTTTGTAAGTATTTTTATAAGACTTTTTTAATAGTTTTTTAAGTGTTTTTTTTACTAACTTACCGATAACATTTAGTTGTTTTAAAATCGTCATTTGGTTATAATTCAGCTTCCAAGTTATATTTTCAAACAATCTTAATGTAGATGCATATCGCACTATGGGACATTTTTTTACTATAATTAAACTTTCCACACATAACCAAACAAATTTCTAACAAAAAACTGAAGTCATACTATTTATATAAACCTGGAAGGGAGAATCATAAGATTTGTACTATCCTGTGCCGCCTGGAAAAAAACCGACTTTTAGAGTATTACTTTTATGGGGAACTTTAACTGACTTAAATTTAGGTTGAAATTCATGCATGTGACGAAGTTTAGTTACAAGTGTCGCAATATGATCCAAGAAAACTCGTGTTTTTGTAGGAAGTCAGCTCAGTGTTTTTCCTTCCCAAATACTGTACTTGTGCTGTAATGTATTCAAAATGTGCTACAGTAAACTGAAGAGTTTGATTATTTTTTACTGCATATAAAGGGTTATCTATTTTCTCCTTCGGAAAGTAAAGTTTATAAAAATACCCTTAGGTGTTCGACACGCAGATTTCGATAAAATATTTGTTTCGTTATAATGTTTGGATTTTGTCGTTATACGTGTAATACATTCAAATGTCCTCCATGGAATTTTTGCAGGACTCAATCCTTTTGCGGTAATTTTCGATGATTTTCATGGACAACAGGCACACTACCTCGGCCAAGACTTGACGAATATTGATCTTAAATTGGTCAAGAGTTTGGGATTTATTCTCGTAAACACGATCTTTTCAAAAAAGTCCAGAGGCGTCAAATCACACGATCTTGGAGGCCAAATGACATCGCCAAATCTCGAAATAAGTCGTCCTTGAAATTTTTGTTGAAACAAAGCCCTAATTGGTTCTGTTGTATGGGTTGTGGCCCATTTTTGTTGAAACCACATATCGCACACCCTCTTCAAAAGTAACACAACTCAAAATTTTAAAATTTTTAGGAGAGTCAAAAAAGTATTTCGTTTTCAAGCAACTTCATACGAAAGAAGGACACAAAATGATTTTTTAAAAATTAACGAGTGGTCAGAATAAAACAAAATTTTGACAGTCGATGGAAATGTGCATTATAAATTGATTTATATTAAAAAGTCAAATTTGAAAAATTTCAAGTTGTGTCTCTTTTGAAGAGGGTGTGCGATATAATCTTTACCCATATCTTCAATTTTAGGATATAAAAAATCTGTTAACATACGGCCATAGCGCTCAGAATATACTCTAACCATGGCTTCTTGATCGTTTTCAAAAAAATATGGAACAATGATACCATCAGACCATAATGCACACTATTATTTGGTCTGATGGTGTTTAATGCACACATTACTTACTTACTTATCTGGCGCTTTTAACCATTGATCGATTTTGGTCTCGTCTAAGAAATCGCGCCAGTCATTTCTGTTTTGTGATTGCTGGCGCCAGTTGGAAACACCAAGTGTAGTCAGGTTATCCAACACTTGATCCTTCCAACGAAGATGTGGATCATCTTCTGCATTGACCACCAACGGACACCGAATGAAATATTTTTTTGCTGGAGCGTCGTTTTCCATTCGTTCAACATGACCTAGCATTGGAACCGCTCGATTTTAAATCGCTTTAATATGTTGATGTCAGCGTACAGCTCATACAGCTCGTATTTCCATCGAATTCGGTACTTGTCATCGGCGCAGATTAGACCAAATATCTTACGAGCGATCTTTCTCTCGAAAGGTCCCAAAGTCTTTTCATCAGAAGTGCTCAACGTCCAGGTTTGTGCTGCATATAATAGGACGGGCATGATAAGTGACTTATAGAGTGTGAGTTTTGTTCATCGAGAGAGGGGTCTGCTTCTCAATTGCCTACTCAGCCCAAAGTAACACCTGGTGGCAAGAGTTATCCTTCGCTTTATCTCAATACTGACATCGTTGAAAGAGTTTTCGCTGGATCCCAGGTAGACGAAATCTTTAACAACCTCGAAGGAGATATTGTCAACAGTGACGTGGTTTCCAAAACGATGGTACTGCTTATTTGTTGACACTAGGTATTTCGTCTTATCTGAGTTCACTGCAAGAGCCATTCGACTCGACTCTCTCGCTAACCTGGAGAATGCTGCACTGACTTCGCGCGTGTCATGGCCAATGATATCTATATCATGAGCATACGCCAGCAGAACATTATACTTTTGTAGAATATCGTGCCACTGCGTCTCAAATCAGCAGCTCGGATGATCTTCTCCATCATTAGGTTAAAAAAGTCGCACGATAAGGAATCACCTTGTCTGAAACCTCGTTTGGTATCGAATGGAGGAGTGAGATCCTTCCCGATATTAACTGTGCTGCTGGTGTTGCTCAGTATCATTCTGCAAAGGCGGATGAGCTTTGAAGGAATACCAAATTCAGACATGGTGGAGTAAAGATGATTCCTTATTGGATTGTCGAAGGGGCTTTGTAATCGGCAAAGAGATGGTGTGTGTCGATTTGTTTTTCTAGGGTCTTCTCCAAGATTTGTCGTAGCGTAAATATCTGGTCTATGGTGGATTTGCCAGGTCTGAAGCCACACTGATAAGGTCCAATCAGCTGGTTTACGATGGGCTTCAGTATTTCACATAATACGCTCGACAGGACCTTATATGCAATATTAAGAAGACTTACCCCACGGTAGTTGGCGCAAATTGTGGGATCGCCTTTCTTGTGGATTGAGCAAAGCATACTGAGGTTCCAATCGTTTGTAATTCATTCTTCCGACCATATTCTGCATAGGAGCTCATGAATTCATTTAAATAGAGCTCCGCTTCCATTCTTGAAGAGCTCAGCATGTAAGCCATCGGCTCTTGCGGCTTTGTTGTTTTAAGCCGAGTTATAGCTTTCAAGACTTCACTATGGTCGGCCAGCGGAACTTCAACGCTGTCGTCCACAATTGGGGTTTACGGGATATCATCTCTATTGGCTGGATTGTTGTCGCCGTCGCCATTCAGAAGCCTACATAAGTGTTCCCTCTATATTATCAGTGTACGCCCCGGTCTTGAAACCATCGGCCAGGCGTCTTATTTTTTCAAAAAATTAACGGACCTCATTCCTGTTACCATGCATCTCAATTTTATCGCATTCACGTTTTTCCACTTGTCTTTTCTTTCACCTGAAAATGCGTCTCTTTTCCCTCCTCTTCTCTTCTCTTTGTATCGCTCCTTAGTAGCACGCGTTACAACCGACTGCAGGGTGGCTTTGTAGGCGGTATCTTTCTCCGCAGTGGCGTTGCGACACTCCTGGTCGTGCAACTGGTTTCGGCAAGGGCGGTGATAGCCAATCACCTCTTCGGCAACCGTACGTATATAGTGGAAATGTGAGACCACTGCAGGCATATATTGTCCATCGGAGGAGTACTTTCTTGAAGCAGGAGTGGGAGTCTAGTAGCGAAGTTCGTTTTTGGTGCAGCTTTTCGACGTGTAGCTTTCTCTGTGGTGGATTACGCGCATTCTTGGTTGCGCACAGGCTTGTACGAATCTTGGCTAATGATCCGAGTCTATATTGGCACCACGGATCGTGCGTACATCTAAAACACTGGAAGAGTGCCTTCCGTCAATCAAAACGTGATCAATTTGGTTGCTCGTCTTTTGATCAGGAGACAGCCAAGTGGCTTTATGAATATTGAGATGCTTGAATCTAGTGCTACTAACGACCATGTTTCGTGCTGCGGCAAAGTCAATCAGCCTCATTCCGTTATCGGAGGTATTGTCGTGGAGGTTGAACTTTCCGACTGTTTTTTTCTCCCCACCTTGGCGTTGAAGTCACCAAGCACGATTTTTATGTCGTGCCAGGTGCTGCGCTCATAGGCTTCTTCAAGGCACTCGTAAAAGCTGTCTTTGGTCTCATCGTCCTTTTCTTCTGTCAGAGCGTGCGCACAAGCCAGGCTTATATTAAAGAATTTTGCCTTGGAACGAATTATGGCAAGTCATTCGTTCACAGTTGTGAATCGCAGGACATGATGCCATAGCCTGTTGCCAACCATGAATCCGCATCTAAACTTGTGCTTCTCCGCACGGCCGCTGTAGTAGATATCACAGGATGCTTGCCGTGAGCAACCCTGTCCCAACCATCGCATTTCTTGGATTGCAGTGATATCAGCCTTGTATCTTTCTAAGATATCTATCACTTGGATAGAGGTACCATCCCAATTAAGGGTTCGGACGTTCCAAGTGCATATCCGTAAATCCGTGTCAGTTTTTCGTTTGCGGTAGTCGTCATCAGCTTTAAGCATCATTCTTATCTATTTTTTTTTATTTGTTTCATTAGTTTCCACAGTTCGTGCTTTTACGTGGTGGGCTTCAAACCCAACGCACAACCCTTTAAAGGCAGGTAACCCGCCGCTCAGATTAGACGTCAAACTAACGGTTGCCAGTTTGCCGTTTCTAGAGGACACCACGCAGAGGTTTGAGTAAACTTGAGACGATTTCGACAGCACAAACAAGGCATTATCATTTAATTACTGGGAAAAATAATAATAATAATAAGTTACCTGGGTCAACATCCCAATAAATTTTAGATATAAACGAATTAAAAAGAAAAAAAAAACAATTATGCAGTAAAATAGCACAACTTTTGAACATCGCAGCACAATTTCTAAATTACTGAAAAAAAGTTCAAGGCTAACTTCAACTTTTAAGAGCGTATTATCTTAAAGTCAGGTTATTTTATTAATTTCTAATGCGGCACATGATGGATGATATCGCAGCACATATTTTCTTTAGTTATATAACCAAAATGTGCAGGTCTGACTTTATCTTTTCAAGTTATATTTACATTCAATATTATTTTTAACTCAATTAATATTTATTTTTAAAATTCTCTGTCACATATTAAAGGTCACTTCATAGGGTTAGTGAAATATAGCAAAAATTGGGAATTGCCATCTGTTCATCAACATTAAATAATAAACGAGTGTAAATATATCGATAACTAGTTAAATAGCTATAAATTAAGTTAATAGTGTAGATAATGTCAAAATTTAGCCTAATTATAGTCATAAAAACATTGAAACATTAAAAACATAAAACACAAAATATATAATTTCCAAATTTTAACTTACGTATGAATTTAGAATCAATAAAAATGTCAAAGACATGCAAGGCGCGGTTATTTAAATACTCATTACAATAAAGCATAAGCAAAACAAAAACAAAAAAAAAAAAAACAAATACTTCACACAAACATACAAATAAATGTGTAGCAAAAACAAAACAAAATTAGTGCAGAAACTAAGCAAAATATTAAAACTAAGCATTAAGAGCTAAATGTTGGGAAACATGTTAGTCATAAGTTAGCACTAAGAGATACATGATAAAACTTGGCTAAAATCTTAGTCAAAATGCAAACAAAGTATAACTCAAAGAGTTTCATTTGTCAAACGAATATTTTTTTTTCTATTGATTTTTAGCTTAAATTAGCTAAAATAAACAATATTAAAAAAAAAAACTCACAAGTAAATGTAACGCAACAACCAACCAAAAAAAGTCTTTACCTAATGTTAGCGCATGAAATCAAAACAATAAAATCCTAAATCACTGCATTGCAAACAGCAGCATTTAAAAGATTTTGCATACATTTTATTCGTAAAACAGTTACAATAATAAGCCAAATATTAATTTTATATAATTAAAATAAGTTTGAATTTTAGCAAAAAAAAAAAAAAAAAAACAAAAAATTAAAAACAAAACAAAAAACACAATTCTATGCAGTTAGATACAAATGAATTTATATAGATATGCATAGAGATAAATCTTCAAAATACAAAACAAACAAGAAACTGAAATCGTTACCTTAAGTTGTGCATAAGAACGCGTGCATAGAAATAAAATCAAAATTTCCAAAACATAGTGTAAAATTAAACAATAAAAGCTAATGTAAAATAAAATATTGAAATTTAACAAAAAAACTCCCCGTGTTGTTATTTGGAATAAGACTTGAATAGTATCAAACAAGGTTTGTATTTGAAGGGTAAGAAGAATGGTAGTTAAACTTGAAGACTTTTCTTCTACATGAAGATGAAGATGAAGATGAAGATGAAGAGGAAGATGAAGATGAAGATGAAGATGAAGATGATGAAGATGAAGATGAAGATGAAGATGAAGATGAAGATGAAGATGAAGATGAAGATGAAGATGAAGATGAAGATGAAGATGAAGATGAAGATGAAGATGAAGATGAAGATGAAGATGAAGATGAAGATGAAGATGAAGATGAAGATGAAGATGAAGATGAAGATGAAGATGAAGATGAAGATGAAGATGAAGATGAAGATGAAGATGAAGATGAAGATGAAGATGAAGATGAAGATGAAGATGAAGATGAAGATGAAGATGAAGATGAAGATGAAGATGAAGATGAAGATGACGATGAAGATGAAGATGAAGATGAAGATGAAGATGAAGATGAAGATGAAGATGAAGATGAAGATGAAGATGAAGATGAAGATGAAGATGATGATGAAGGTAAAGGTAAAGGTAAAGGTAAAGGTAAAGGTAAAGGTAAAGGTAAAGGTAAAGGTAAAGGTAAAGGTAAAGGTAAAGGTAAAGGTAAAGGTAAAGGTAAAGGTAAAGGTAAAGGTAAAGGTAAAGGTAAAGGTAAAGGTAAAGGTAAAGGTAAAGGTAAAGGTAAAGGTAAAGGTAAAGGTAAAGGTAAAGGTAAAGGTAAAGGTAAAGGTAAAGGTAAAGGTAAAGGTAAAGGTAAAGGTAAAGGTAAAGGTAAAGGTAAAGGTAAAGGTAAAGGTAAAGGTAAAGGTAAAGGTAAAGGTAAAGGTAAAGGTAAAGGTAAAGGTAAAGGTAAAGGTAAAGGTAAAGGTAAAGGTAAAGGTAAAGGTAAAGGTAAAGGTAAAGGTAAAGGTAAAGGTAAAGGTAAAGGTAAAGGTAAAGGTAAAGGTAAAGGTAAAGGTAAAGGTAAAGGTAAAGGTAAAGGTAAAGGTAAAGGTAAAGGTAAAGGTAAAGGTAAAGGTAAAGGTAAAGGTAAAGGTAAAGGTAAAGGTAAAGGTAAAGGTAAAGGTGAAGGTAAAGGTAAAGGTAAAGGTAAAGGTAAAGGTGAAGGTAAAGGTAAAGGTAAAGGTAAAGGTAAAGGTAAAGGTAAAGGTAAAGGTAAAGGTAAAGATGAAGATGAAGATGAAGATGAAGATGAAGTTAAAAAATTCATCAAAAATCTTAAAGAATATTAGACAAAATGAAAAGTTATCAGAAATATTTTTGATATGTAATATCTTAGCGATCGGTTTCCAGCATGTTGGAGCTATGTCGTGAAATGCGACGGATATCCGTAACAGGAAGTCGGGGTAGCAAGCGCCATTTAATTTATCATACAATTAATTGCAGAGCTTCCAACATTGCACTGTGTAACCTTTTACAGATCAATTCTGTCGCGGTAACTTTTCTGTAACTTGAACACTCTGTTAGTATTCTGCGACCAAGCGTTAGCGGTGAATATTTTTACCATCTCTTTAGGTGGTAACAAGCAAAACAGATGGCATTTTTTAGCTTGCATTAAAAAAAGTGCTCTCATTTTGAGTAATTAATTTAATTTTAAAATCCTCAAATCGAAATCGGAGCAAATAAAAATAAAAAAGATGCCAAATTCATTGTTGATGCTTCTTCAGCACTTTTCAATGAATAAAAATTTATAGCAATTCACTCGGTAATAGTAATTTACATAAAATTAATATATATCTATATACATAAAAATAAGTTGCATTGTGTATGAAATTGATGTTCTCTGTAATGCGTGAACCGATTTTGTGTCTGGAAATTTCCCATGAAAGGTGACGTCAATACGAAGGTTTTTTTGTATAAATGGTCTTTGTATGTGTATAGGCATTTTAGTGAACTTATCAACAATACAGCTGTGAAAAAATACAGGTGCGCACGGTATTTGCAAGGGTAATTGGAAATAAATGGAATATTGGAATAATTTGGCAAGTCTCACTTTTGTTTGCATTTGCGCGAAAAATAAAGGCATAGTAAAAATTTTCCATACCCCTTTTTTTCCTATACCAACTATATCGCCTACAAATCAATAAAAATGCTATATTTAAGACGGGTTTGGTCGTATTAGACTAAAATTTGGTAAACAAGTTCGTATGGTTACTGTCGGCAATTATACTAAAATTGGGCGTGGTCTAACTATATATACGCCCACTTTTTAGAAATCATTATTATTCCTGAGTTGAACATTTTTTGATAGTGAAACTTGATATGTAGATGCTATGGGCCCAAGAGTGGCCATATATATAAGGGGGCCATCAAATATATAGCATCAATATTACTATATATTTGAGCGAACATTAGACAATTGGGAATTTGGCCACACAGGCCAAATTTATGATATCGAATTGCTTTGGAACTAAATGTCGTATGTAACTATGCAATACACTCCTAAACTACTCATCCGATTTTTTTTTTTTGGTATGGTGCGTGTTTTTGGGCTATCAATTTTTATCCACCTTGAACAGCAGAGGGCGCTGTAGTACAAATTTTTTGCAAAACCACCTAAAACTCCCAAACCGCTCATGTGATTAGAATAAAAATTGGTATATAGTAATTCTCAGGTACGATTAGTTTTTGACTGTATCTTCTTTGAACCACCTTGGACACCAGATGGTGCTGTAGTACAAATTTTTTACAAAATCGCATATTTTTAGTTGTTACATATGCAAATATATACACAAAATAAAAAATATTTCTTAAATTCAGTAAAATTAAAAAATTTCAGTTATTTTGACATCAAAACATGAACATACATATCTTGAAAACTATGAAAAATGTTACTACAACTATATATATAATGCAACATCGTGCTCAAAAATGAGAAAAACACAATCAGAAATTTAATTTTGTGACTTTCGTTTCAAATATCTCCGCTGCTTTTTTATACACTTTGTTAAATTTTTTTTTGTCTTAAGGCTTCATCAAAGTACTATAAAAACCTGATTTGCAAATATACCGTTAGTTGAGTATATATATTTTAAATATTTTTTTCAATAAAGGTCTGAAATTTTGGAGTTTTCCTCAAAAAAGGCTCAAAATTTGTTTTTGTTGTAAAAATAATTTAAATTCAAATTCGCAAATTTTCAACTCCATTTAAAAATTACAACATTTATAGGCAAAAATTCTTTCAATTTTACGCAAAAATTAAAAACTATTTCTGTGATTCAAAAAACAAGGCCTACCCTTGATTTTTTCGAACAAAATTTTTTTTTCCAATATTGTGTTTTTATATTTTTGAAAAAATAAACAAGCTAAAAAATTAATTTTTTAGAAAACAATATCTTAGTATCTCTTACCAATTAAAAGTTATTGCCAATAATCTTTATCCAAAATATATATACAAAAAGCAAAACGCTGTCTGTGTGATGGCTGGAAACTTCAAAGTTACTGAGCCGATAGAGCTAAATTTTGGCAGTACCTTTTTTTCAAGTACAAGATGGTTTAAATTTCTGTCACACCCCCTTTAACCGCCCACAAATAAATAAAAATGCTATATTTCTTACGGTTTTCGTCGATTTGGCTACATTTTGGTAATTTAGTTTGTATGCTAACTGTCGGCAACTGTAGTAAAACTGGGTAATGTCCATCTACTAGAAAACTGGGATGGGCATTATATAAGTGGGTGTGGCTTCGCCCATACAATTAAAATTTGTATTATCGAATAGCTTTGAAAGTAAAAGTAGCAGTACTTACATACAAACTAAAAATGGAGTTACTATTTGGTGATCTTCTGCTACTGGGAAACTGTAACGGGCAATGGAAAATGACAGTGGTGTCAAACAATGAGTCTAAGAAAAGTTTTGAATACACCTATTATGTTCCCATATAGTTGCAGGGTGCAGCAACGCGCGCCGGGAAAAGGCTAGTATTTAATTAAGATAACACAGCAGCTGCGCCGGCATAGTGCGTGCATATTTCCTGCCAAGAAAAACAAATATAATATAAAAAGTTGACATAATGCAGTTAATTCTATGTACTTTTTTCCATTGTTCATATTTCATCACACAAAAGAGAGAGCTTCATTTCAATAAGGTGAGCTTACGACTCTTGAAAGCGTTGCCGAGTGCACAGAATACCAATTTCTAAGACCGGTAACGAGTTTGTTAGGCTCGAATAGCTGCTACACAAACCAAAAAACAGGGACTTGCGGAATGTTTTTATAACTTTTCAGATGATTTTAATCACTATAAATGTTTTTTTAACCAGAGTTATTACCAAGGCAGACAATGGCAAACCTCAGAGAGTAAAAACTGCCATGAAAAGCATCTTGAGATCATAAGCCGTTCGGAGTCGGCAAAAGCTTGTAGGTCTAGATCTCGATCATTTGTGTTCAAACATTTCGCAAAAAGCACAACACAATTGATCACAAGAAGCTCGGTCAAAGTCCTTTCAAGGGCTGAAACGGCCATTTCGTTTTTTTTTTTATTACCAAGGCGAGGTGTCAGATGTTACATATCATATGCGACTACTGTAAGGCTCGTTCATTTTTTTTTCACATTCTCCCGAGATTCAGCTCTTAAAGTTTTTCTACTTACTCTGCAAAAGCGAACTTTCTGAAAGTTTTTCTTTGTTCAGCAAAAATAATCACCATTGCATCCTCTTTCAGAATTACGCAATGACTACTTTGTTACATTGATGTAGTCCTGAATTGGTTTACAATGATATTTCCAAATAAGTTGGGCCTTCATAGTTAAGATATTAAGATATATTTCAATAAACCTGCATTTTTATTGAGGTAGTCGTCCGGTCTGTTAACTTTTATTTATTGACACATATTTTTTTATAATTATAATTTCGAAACAATGCAAAAAAAGTGTTTTCCAACACGTATTGTAGAATCAGTTTTTTGAATAAAATGTTCAATTATTTGGATGTCTCTAAAAAAAATTTGTATTTTTAATGTTAAGAATACATGTGGAGATAATGCTTGAAATTGAATTGAAATTTTCTTCAAATGGCCGTCTTGACTTAGCTGGCAGACCTGAATTTCTTTCTCGAAATTTTCGATCACTCTTTCGCATATATGGGGCCATACAGGGGCGAAGCTAACTGTGGGGGATGGGGTAGTCTACCCCATGAAATGAAATTCATTACGCCGTAGCAAATAAGATTTTAGATTTTTTTGGGATTTTTGAACGAAAATTTGAACTCTTTTGGGAATATTTCTTTAACAGATAGTCATATAGAGGTTATTTTTTAAACTTTCATTGGTTAACTTTCAAAATACATTAGAAACAAGGAGTTTTTATGAAGTAAATCAAATTTCAAATATTTCCGTTCGCGTACTATTAACGAGAGAACTAGTCGCATACATTTTTAGCGTTAATAACCATTAGGACATATAGGTCCTATGATTTTTCACACCTTTGCAGGTAAAAAAATTGTTTTTCGCGAAACTTTTTTTTAAGTAATTTGGAGTAGCTGAACACGAATCTAGTGTTGGATTCGCGAATTTCCCAGCGGTTCAGGATGGTCGTCAAAGGTTTTAATCGTAAGATCTTGTTGCCAATTTTAGCGAAGTTTGTCAATAATTCGATTGTTTCAAGACTTATATGGCACGTACCACCATTCCGTTGAAAGTAGTGGTCATCTTTGACCGTATACTACATCTTCGACCACCGAAAATTGTTTATCATGTCTCAGTAACGCACTCTATTGATGGTAACGGTTCTTCCATCGTAATTTTATGAAAATTACAACCCAGTGTAGGGTTCCGGCTTACAATCTGCACCAAACAGTCACTCGTTGTGATTGGATTGGCATCTCCTGATTCACTTGTGAATTTTCACATCCTTTAACGTGGAGAGAGTATATAATCTGCAAGAAGAGGTTAACTTTCTGCAACAAAAGAATAGAAATAAATCCATCGAAATTGTTGGTATTCCAGGTGTTAGCAATGCCAACGCTCTTGATTGCGCTCTTAAAATATTCAATGATGGTATAAATGTCAACGTAACTGAGACGCAGAATGATGACTGTTACGTAAAGCGAATAAAGAAATCCAGGGATTCCGCATCGTTCAATTCTGGTCTAAGCGTTTTGTGCGTAAAATTTGTTTCAAGTTTTTGTAAAAAAGCAGTAATAAAAAATAAGTATAGATTCAGGAATAAGTTAAACACTAAAATATTTGATTCTGACAGAGTTTCTAATATTTTTATAAATGATTCCCTATCTTTTAAAACTAGATTGCTTTTTAATCAATGTAAAAAACTAAAAACAGAAAAAAATTTTAAATACTTATGGGTTAGAAATGATAAAGTTTTTATGCGCAAAAAGGAGGGTGATGTTGCCTTGGTTATTAACTCAAGTGAGGATCTTAATAATATATTTTAAAGTCAGTTTATTTAAATTTGAATTATTTATATCAACATGGAGATTTGTAATCCTCATTTAGATTTATTTAACATTCCTTTTGCGCTTTGTAATAATGTTAATTTTTGTGATATTTCGTCAAACCTAATAAACCCAAATAGTTTTTATATAATTCAACAAAATATTAGAAGCTTAAGAAAAAATTTTGACAATTTTCTTTTGCATCTTGAGTCATTTATTCACAAGCCAGTCTTCATCTTTTTAACGGAAATTTGGATCTATGATCACGAAACATCTTTATATAATATTCCGGGATATAAAACTTATGCTAATTGTAATAATGATTATGGAGCTGGAGGAGTGGCTGTTTTTGTAAAGGAGGAATATAAATGTGATTTTTGTTATTTTAATTTTAAAAGCTCTGATGTGGCAAAGATTTGCTGTTTAATTGATAATCGTAAATACTCTTTCTTTTGTGTTTATAGATTCCACGGTAATTTAAATCATGATGTGTTTTTGGGTGATTTGGATGTTCTTTTGTCAAGTGTGAAATCCGATAATGTTATACTGTTAGGTGATATTAACATAAACATTATGGAAAATACATCACTGGCTGATAAATATTTTTTTCTGCTTTCTGCGCATGGTCTGGAATCGTGCATAAATGAACCTACACGTATAACTGATAACACTTCCACTTGCATTGACCACATTTTTGTTAGGATAAGTCAATCAAGTAATATTTCTTTAAGCAGCTCGGTTGCTGATTTTCACTTTTCAGACCATTGTATGACATGTTTACGTTTTGAAAATGTAGTTCTTCCAGTAAAAACACATCCTCAGCTTGAATTCGCTCTCAATAATACTGATTTTTTTGCATTAAATAATAAACTGATTTTTGAATCATGGGATAGTGTATATAGTGAGCCTAATCCATCTAAAGCTTTCAATAATTTTTTAGAAATCTTATCAGGTCACGTTAATTCGTGTACTACTAGAGTAAATAAGCGTAACTCAAAGTTTAGAAAACTGAAACCTTGGATGTCTATTGACTTATTGAAAAAAATAAAAATCAAAAATAAACTTTTTAAAAAATGTTCCAAGGAACCTAATAATATGTATGTTAAATCTCGTTATAAAGCTATGTGTAAAGACATTTTAAATAAAGTCGAAACTTGTAAAACAAATTATTACGTTAATGAATTTAATAAAATCAGAGGAAATGTAAAAAAAGAATGGCAATTGGTTAATAATATTTTAAATAAGTCCACAAATAATCACAAAATTGATGTTATAAATGTTGAAGGAATGTCTTTATATAAGAACATCGACATAGCCAACGCTTTCAATAAATTTTTTGCAAGAATAGGTTATGAAGTGGTTTCCAATGTTGGTGCTAACAATTTTTCTTGTGAATGTTTAAATAATGAACCTTGCTGTGCTAATAGTTTTTTTTTTTATCCATTATCGTCTTTTGAAGTGTATAAAATTGTTTTGTCTCTAAAAACTCTGCCTCATGTTCTGATGGGTGTTTTTCTAATGTGTTTATTAAAAAAATTGTGTTTAACATTGCTGATGTCCTTTGCAATTTATTTAACAAAAGTATAAAACATGGAATATTCCCCGGTTGTCTTAAAAATGCAGTTGTGATTCCTTTATTCAAAAAAGGTGAAGATTCTTTGTTGAATAACTACAGACCAATCTCTTTGTTGCCTGTTTTTTCAAAAATTTTTGAAAAGGCCGTGAAATCGAGGATGCTTCGGTACTTAGCTAAAATTAAGTTTTTTAGTAATTGTCAGTTTGGCTTTAGAGAAGGACTATCCACTGAAGATGCACTCTTAAATTTTTGTACAAATATTAATAGCGGTTTAAATGATAAAAAAGTCAGTGCAGCTCTCTTTGTGGATATTACAAAAGCGTTTGATACTGTTGATCACGCCATTTTACTGAACAAAATTTGGAAATGTGGTTTCAGAGGTTCTATGTACTGCTGGTTTCAATCGTATTTATCGGATAGAAAGCAAAGAGTAAGAATCGATGGTGAGTTTAGTAGTTCTGTTATTCTAAATATAGGTGTTCCTCAGGGCTCTGTCTTGGGGCCTATTCTCTTTCTTGTTTATATGAACTCAATTTTTAGTCAGCCTTTTTTGAGCAAAACAATAGCTTTTGCGGATGACATGGCGTGTACTTTCACCAGTAACTCTGCCTTTAGCATGCATTGTGATATAAGTCACGACTTAGAAATTCTAAGGCATTGGTTCTCGTCACACAAACTAGTACTGAGTGATAAAACCAAAATTATGTATTATAGTGTTGCAGGAATTGATACAAATTTAGGAAATTTTACTTTTCACAGCGCAGGATGTAGAAAATACACACTTAGTCATGGTATATGTAATTATTCGTGTAACTTTAATACATATAACGAGTCTATTAATTGTTCTTCAAAATGTTTTTCCATTGACTGCGTAAAAACATTTAAATATCTCGGACTGCTGCTGGATTGGAAAATGAATTGGATGGATCATACAACAGCTCTTAAAAGATATCTTATTGCTGCTACAAGACATATTTATCTTCTCAAATCATTTTGCTCCTCAAATCATTTTGCTCCTCAAATTTGTTGACTTCTATTTACCATGGCATTTTCCACTCAAAACTACAGTATGGCTTAGTATGCTGGGGTGGAACTCATGCTAATAAAATCAATCCGTTGCTCATCGCTCAAAAACATGTGATTCGAATTTTAACTAACAGTAACCGCTTTGTAAGGAGCTTTCCATTGTTCAAAAACTTGCACATTTTACCCATTAAGCATTTGTATTACTTTAGAGTATTAAGAGTATTTTTTAATAGATCCGGCTATTTATTTAACAGAAACAGTTCTAGTCATAATTTAAGGACTAATAATCTAAACTTTGCACTAATTCCGCCTCATAACTTGATTCATTTTTTTTCCTTTTATACATGCACGGCTCCTAGGCTCTTTAATTGTTTACCATTTAATGTTCGTTGTTTGAGAAACAAAAATATGTTTTTAAAAGAAGTGAAGTCTTGGCTTTTGAATAAAGATTTAAATGTAATTGACTCCATAATCACTGTTTCCTTGTAATGGTTTTTGTCTTATAATTCAAATAATCATTCATTGTGAGTTTATAAAATTATTTTCATTTCATTATATTTTCATCTTATTTAATTTAATCGCATTATTTGTTAATTATGTTACTTGTATCAAATTTTGTCTATCTCTCTATTTGTTAGACCCCACTACCATACTTAAGTTCAGTTTAATTTGTTTAATGTTACGTTAACTGCATTCGCCACTTGTTCTACTAGAACAACAGAATGTAGTATTTATTAATCATTTTTGTATGTAATTTATTTCAAAATTGTAACTTGATGTAATTTATTGATTAATTGATTATTGTACTAATATAAATAAAAATTAAAATAAATATAAAAAAATAAAAAAAATAAAAAATTTAACGCAATCGCCTATGAAATTAAGCTTTGTCAGATAAAACGATTTGTTTGCAAAAATAACCATCCGTGATAGCTGTTGGTGATCCGCTGGCTAAAGTTCTTGAATTTATTGAATCTGGTACGCGGGTATTGGTAAATATTTCATCAATATTCGCTGCAGTGTGAACGAAGAGATGTCAAATTGTTGAGCACGGTGACGAATTGAGATGCTTGGGTTTAAACACTTTTCTTCACTGCGTCGATATTTTCGGTCGAACGTCCTGAGTGAAGTCATTTCAGTGTCTTTCAGAGCTGCCAGGTGGCGGGATTTTTCCCCTTTTTCGGGATTTTTCGTACAAAACGGGGAGGCGGGGAAAACATTGATAAAAACGGGAAAAATTAAAAATAAAATAGCGAGTGAAAAAACATATCGGTTATTAGAAAAACCAACTACAATTTCTTATTTTAATTACATCCATTTTTTGTTTTTTACAAAGTGTCATATATGGATATAATAGATCTAACTTTGAAGACTTTTGTTGATTGTTTCATGCGAAAGGAATACATTAATGTAGTCATAATAGTATTTTTGGTGTAGACTTAAACGATTTCGATACTTTTTTAAGGAGCTATATAAAGGGCCACTCATAGATAGTAAAAATGAAAAATAAAAATTTAAGCTTAAAAATATTTTCACACGTTATTTCGGATCAATCCGAGTGGAATGATTTTGACGAAGAATAAAGATCGTTAAGAAATATAAATTTTCCAAATATATCATCAGAAATTATTCAGGAATTCTGGAAAGAAGTTATATTATTCATTGATTCAGATATTTAAAAAAAAAAAAAATAGTGTCGTTTATTTTTTATTTTCCTTATAGCGGGGCAAGTGCTAAAGTGATTTTTTAGCTATTAATTTAAATAAAACAAAAATAAGGAACTTTCTTGACAATACCTCTCAATGCAGAACTCTTCGCAGTAAATCTTTAATGAAATATAAAAATTGCTTTGCAATTGAGATAAATTCAGAATTTTTAACTTATTATAATACACATACTCTTGTTTACTTGGTTTGATATTATGTATAACAATTTGTTTATTTCAAATAATTTCTAACAATTTTTTATAATCTCAAAAACGTAACTTTCGAGTCAAAATACAATATCGCTTAAAATTTTCATTTTTATTTTTATTTTATTTTTATTTTTCTTATAGATACATACGTTTTTCCTGTTTGTATATATTTTAGTTTTAGCAAAGTGAATCGAAATGAACTTATTATTTCTTTAAATTGCTATTTATTAAACAATTTAAAAACCGGGAAAAAAAAAAACGGGGAAACTCGAAGTTAAAAACGGGGAAAAAAATTTATTTGTATGCAAAAATAGGGATTTTTTTTCGCTAAAACCTGGCAGCACTGGTGTCTTTACATCTTTAACTGCGCCAGTATCTTGCAATATTTTGATTATGTTGTAAAGACAAGCGTAAGACGAATTGCTTGAATGATGTTTTGTGCGACAGCAACGCATTGTCAAGCCAAGCCATGTTGTTCAAACTTGTTGAGTGTGGCTTGCTACAACAATGCTGGGTATGATTCAAACAAATCAGTACACTAAGCAAAGAGCATATATTGTAAAGAGGTTTCATGAACTTAACAGAGCACTGTTAATGTTAATTATAAGCGCCCGAGTTTAAGACCTATCGAAAGCATCACCGTGAATGACATTTTTTCACTCTCCCACGAGCGCATCAAAATTGTTTGAGAGTGGCAGCTAGAACTTGAGACGAATGCATGAATGAAACTTCCACTACTTTTACCGTTTTTCATTTGTATGTATGGATGTGTGTCTGCCTCGTGCTGACATAAAATACATAAAATAAATTTGCGATATCTGACCTTTTTCCGATCTTATTTGTTACGCATGATTTTGAGCCCGAACAGAATCAAATATCGTTGCGATTTGCGATATCGCAAAGCAATAGAATGCATGCAAATGTATGAACACGTCCAGAATGAAATCGCAGGTCAGCAGCCGCAACGATATATCGCACAATTAGAATCTATTCTATTTTTTCTCTTGCGACCGACGATTCTCTCTCTGAGTGCCATTAGTGTTGCCATATTTTTGCTAAGAATTGGCTGTGTTTCATGAAATTTGCTTGGTTTTTTGTTATCTTCTGACATTTCTTGTTTGTGTGTGTTGTATTAACGCAATTGAAGAGACCAACACATTGAAATGAAATAGAAAAAATAAATAAAAAAATACTAAATAAAAGCAACTTTGAGTCGTCAGTCGCAATCGCATCATTCTGGACGTGTTCTTTGCGATCGACGACCAGAGAGGATCGGCGGGTCGCAACGATATTTGATTCTGTTCGGGCTCTTTTGTTGATTTTAGCTTAGCTTTGTGTTGTTGTTTTGAGCATTGCTTTGTGTTGTTGGTATCCTTTGCACTGAGTTTGTTGTTCGTGTGTTGATCTCAAAACAGATTAATTACTTAGATCAAACATTAAAGAAATTTTGCGTCAAACATTGCGGAAATCGTTTAAAGATCATTTTGAAGCTACATATTTACTAGTGAAACCATTTTGAATAATGTGGTTACAAACCGAAATACATATGGAATATATTTTGATGAAAAATCATTTATTAGTGGGTTTCAGACAATACTACATGTCTATCGGACATGTAGTTCTGCTAAATAACGACATTTTTTTGACGAGCGTTCAGACTTACTACATGTTGGATAGACATCATTATTTTGCAGCTCTCAAAGCGAACACATCATTACGATGGCAAAACAATTTCTTGCTGCTCTAATTATTGATGAAGTTTTGAAGGAAGAGGAAGAGATGAAAAAACTAAAAAAAGGAAAAAAAGTGGATTTGGGCTAAGGAGTGGAGAAAAGAAACGCTAATTTATTCAAATACATTTTTTTTTGTTTGCTTTGCGTAGCTGTTCACTCCTCGACGATTTTTGCAGAATGAAAAATGCAACGAGTCCGATGAACGTGCGTTCAAACAATACTACATGTCGGATGGACCGGCAGAAAAATCAAAATCATTTGATTTTCGTACTAGTTTTAGCTTTCACACATCGGACATGTCATCGGACACGCAATGTCCATCGGACATGTAGTATTGTCTGAAACCCCCTATTAGCATCTAAACTTTTTTAATTTTTTTTTTTTTTTTATTTTTTAAAATATGCATCTGATAATTTTTGGACATATTTGTTCAAGCTCGAAAAGAAAACAACTTTAACAAAAAAGAAATATGCACTTCAAATGTTGGTATTCATATAAGCATATTCTATATTATTTAAAATATTACAAAACATTATTTGAATAAAATTAACAAAAACATAATACGAAATTATCTTGTTAATTATGATATATTAATAAATAATTATTTATTTATTTCATGTATATAAAATCAAAGCCAATATGATTACAAGTATTAGCTTTACAAGTAAACCAAAATTAATATTTATACCCCCACGTTTAAAAAACAAACGGGGAATTTTTGGCCGTTTGTCGTGCCCATAAGGAGGCGTGGTAGATATAGAAAAGTATATATATTCTTGATCAGCATCACCACCCGAGTCGATTGTTCTGTTTGTGTTGTTCTGCCATGTCCGTTTGTGTGACCGTCTGCCTGTGATCACGATTATAGCCGTAAAGTTGTGGAAATAACCTTAAATTTAAATTCCCTAATTACTTAATTTTTCACAAGATAACCACTACAACAGATCAAAAGAAATTACAATATTAAATTGAAAAATATTGACTTACTTTCACAAATATCGATTTTAATTTATTAAAGTTTTTATCTAGGTATTGACCAGGGACCGCAAATAACGATTATCGCTATCAATCAATCATTTTATAACAATTATGTTTTGGTCGTTATTTTTTCGATCAAAAATAAAAATTATTTTTTGTTCGTTTTTTTTTTTAATCAGAAAAAAAAGTTATTTTTTGGTTGTTATTTTTTCGATCGGAAATAAAAATAATTTTGTGATCGTTATTTTTTCGATCAAAAATAAAAATCATTTTGTGATCGTTATTTTTTCGATCAAAAATAAAAATCATTTTGTGATCGTTATTTTTTCGATCAGAAATATAAATGAATCATTGATCTATATTTTTCCGATCAGAAATAAAAATTACTTTTGACCGATATTATTTAGACCAGAAATAAAAATCAATCATTGATCGCTATTTTTTCGATCAGATTACAAAAATTATTTTTTGATTTATATTAAATCGATAAAAAAGTAACATGCATATTAAGATATAAATTACAAAAAAATTAAAACTTAAAAAAGCGCTATAACTCGAAAACAAAGGAAGAATGGAAAAAAGAAAAGTGGTTTTGGCTTTTCTAAAGAGGGTGAGTGGCATTGAGCTCTCGACACACAGATGGAGGGTTGGTCGATATGATAACCTTGAAAATTATAAAAAGGCTATATCTTGAAAACGAAACAAGATGGGTCACTGAATTTTTATTTCTGGTTAGAAAAATATAGATCATTGATTCATTTCTATTTCTGATCGAAAAAATAAGGATCAAAAATAATTTTAATATATGATCGAAGAAAGAATCGATCACAAATAATTGAATGAAGATGATTTCTATCTTAAAAATCATGAAAAAATAAATCATGCCAAAAACGGATTCTCTAACTCACTAGCTTCATATTGCTACATTTAAAATTATTTTACAACATCTTTTTATATATGATCTTTTGATGTAAAAATTAAAAAATAACCGTTATTTTCTATCCCGGGTATTGACAAAATATATTGCAATTTAATAAAAAAAAAAAGTTTTCATACTTCATTTATTATTTATTTAAATAAGTTTTTAAGTAATTACATGTTAATAAAAATAATTTTCTTTGATAAATGATCCGTGAACATTTTTTTGAAGATAAATATCTCGGAATATATAAAATTTCTTAAAAATAAATATGTAATGATAAAAAAAGTTTATTAATAACACGGTGTTACAAAATGAAAAAAAATCAAAAAACTTGCCTCGAGACATAGTAGAGGTAGTAGGCCTGGTTAAACATAAGATAACTGCATACTTAGTTTTTTTAATATACCCTCAAAATCGGGATTTGTGGTCAAAAAACCGATTTTAGGTAGGTGCATGTATAGTTTGTTATGTAACTCCGTTATATCTAGCTCAATTTTAAAACTTTAAACATTGATAAAAAGAAGAAAAACATACCCTTAATATAATATACAGACCGTTTTTAATAAAAAAGAATTGACAAAGTTACAGGTTAAATCATTTGAAAATTTCTCATTTTTTTTTAATTTTTTCAACTTCAACAACGTTTTGTTAACAAATTTTGTTTTGTGGCACTATTAGTTTTAGCAGGATTCTGAAAGCCTGTTAAATTTTGCGTTCAACAAGCTATCATTTACTTCAATTGGTTGAAACACAAAAGCACTATCGAATTTTTAGTATTCGTAATAAAATACAAAAACAATTTTTTTTTTTTCTAAAAATGTTTTTTTTACCTTTTTCGTTTATATATATTATCATAAAGCTAGTGTATTGCCCGGATGTGACGGAACAGTTTGCAGTTTTCCACCACAAACACGCTCCGAATGAATGGCGTTTGTTTATTGAGGGATCTTGCAAGAGCACGATTTATTTAAAAACTTTTTGTGTGATTCTTGATATGTTAAATTCTGATATATGTAGGTTTGAAAGCTGTGCTATTACACAAAAAAAATTAGTTACCATCGGTTCCTTTAGCTTATGCAACGAACATGAAAGAAACATTCGACAATGGAAAAAATACTTCGTTTTATAAATTAAAACACGTTTAAATGGCAAATAGTCGCCGACTTAAAGGCTCTAACAATACTGTTTGGAATGCAAGGTGGAAATACCAAGTATCCTTGCATTATTTGCGAATGGGATAGTCGTGCGACTAATAAATATAAGCAAAAGGAGTGGCCACTGCGTGAAAAGAAAATATCCTGCACGTTCAAATCTTTTATAAAAGTTATTTATTCATTTCGGTTATTCTAAGGTTTATTTGTGGGCCCACAAATTCAGAAAATTTTATTGGACACTGATTTCGTTTCTAAATTAAATCCAGTTGAAAAAAAGAGCTTGTAACAGTTTTATTTCGTTATGCATTTGTTTCCTCGGCAACAGGAAGAGTCGAAATTACTTAGATGTTGTAAATGAATTTTTAAGTGCCTACGAAGAAATGGGCTGCAATATGTCAATCAAACATGTAAACATTTTTGCATTTTTGCACTCCCATATAAACTTTTTTCCGAAAGCCTTGGGCAGTTTAGTGATGAACAAGGAGAAAGGTTCCACCAGGAGATGGAAGCTATAGAAACCGGTTTTCAGGGAAAAAATTCCATAAACATGTTGGCAGACTACTGCTGGTCCCTAAAACGTGCAACCGATGATAATATATATAAAAGAAAAAGGTGAAATAAACATTTTTAGAAAAAAAAATTTTTTTGTATTTTATTACGAATACTAAAAATTCGATAGTGCATTTGTATTTCAGCCAATTAAAGTAAACTATAGCTTATTGTACACAAAATTTATCAGGCTTTCAGAATCATGCTAAAACTAATAGTGCCACAAAACAAAATTTGTTAACAAAACGTTGTTAAAGTTGAAAAAATTAAAAAGAAATGAGAAATTTTCATATGATTTTACCTGTAACTTTGTCAATTCTTTTTTTAAAAAATTGGTCTGTATATTATATTAAAGGTATACTTTTCTTCTTTTTATCAATGTTTAAATTTTTAAAATTGAGCTAGATATAACGGAGTTACATAACAAACTATACATGTACCTACCTAAAATCGGTTTTTTGACCACAAATCCCGATTTTGAGGGTATATTAAAAAAACCAAGTATGCAGTTATCTTATGTTCAACCAGACCTACAACCTCTACTATGTCTCGAGCCGAGTTTATTTTCACTGTTACACCGTGTAATTAATTAAGGAAATAAAAGAAATTATCAATTATTGAGTGTTTATTACCATTAATAATAATAATAGATAAGAAACGTATACATAACCATTTATTAAAATTTAATCCATTTAAAAAATATAAAAATTATAAATGTTCATCAAATTTCATCAGAATCCTCAATTTACAAATAATTTTTCGAAAAAGATGACACGAATCAAAAGACGTGGATATAGATATTGCATAGCTTTCTCAAATACTTTAAAATCTGGGTGATTGGGTGAGACTGGCAACTATTATGACAAGTAATATATACTTGATCACCTCAATACAGTTTTAATCCGGGAAAATTCGAGATGGTTAAAAGATAAATTTATTTCCGAGGAAGGAAGATAAAATCTTTCGAAAAGCAGCGTAAAGTCAGTGTAGAAATGCAAAGGCTTTCTAATACATACAACACCGTTTGTCCGTTCGAATATCTGTCTGATCGTCTATAAAGATATTGTTATATGTATCTTTATAGAATTAATATAGAAATTTATATATAAAGATATTGTTATATCTTTATAGAATTATTATAGAAATTTATATATAGAAAATTTCATATAATTGCTAAATGCAAGTAAATATTTTTTGTATTAAATGTAAGTAAATATTATTTTTCTTAAATTGCAATATTAAAAATACCTACATAAAATCTTTAATACATTTATATCAGTATGTTATATACTCATGTTTACTTATGAAAATAAATAAACATTATTCAATTTAATATTATAATTTCTTTTGAGCTGTTCTAGGGAAATCTTGTGAAAAATTTAGTAATTAGGGAATTCAAATTTAAGTTTATTTCCACAAAATTATTTGCATTAAAATAGAAAGTCAAACTTATTAATAAAAAACTTTAACTTAAATTATTGTAAACATTATTAATATAAAATATGAATTTAGATTTATGTACTTGTAATCATATTGGCCTTAATTGACTTTGATTTTATATACATGAAATAAATAAATAATTATTTATTAATATATCATAATTAACAAGATAATTTCGTATTATGTTTTTGTTAATTTTATTCAAATAATATTTTGTAATTTTTAAAATAATATAGGATATGCTTATAAGAATACCAACATTTGAGGTGCATATTTCTTTTTTGTTAAATTTGTTTTCTTTTCGAACTTGAACAAGTACGTCTAAAAATTATCAGATGCATATTTTAAAATATAAAAAAAAAAAAAAAATTAAAAAAGTTTAGATGCTAATAAATGATTTTTCATCAAAATATATTCCATATGTATTTCGGTTTGTAACCACATTATTCAAAATGGTTTCACTAGTAAATATTTAGCTTCAAAATGATCTTTAAACGATTTCCGCAATGTTTGCCGCAAAATTTCTTTAATGTTTGATCTAAGTAATTAATCTGTTTTGAGATCAACACACGAACAACAAACTCAGTGCAAAGGATACCAACAACACAAAGCAATGCTCAAAACAACAACACAAAGCTAAGCTAAAATCAACAAAAATCATGCGTAACCATCATGGTATAATAATACATGGTAGCATTGACAACTGCTTATTTTCTCTTCAACAGGAAAACATAAATTGTCAAAAACAGCTTTTTGTGGAAATACATCAGCAGCTGCTGTGGTTGTTGTTTTTTTCACTTCAACGTTTTCAACATTGCTTGTGTTTTCAATGGCGGATTGTGAGCGCTCTCTTTTTGAGTATATTTTTTGACAGTATATGATTTCCCAAGCAACTGTCAATACTACCTTGTATTATTATACCATGCGTAACCATGATACAATTATACAGGTAGGTTAGACAACAGGCTATTTTCTCACGAGATCGTTCATGGATTGTCAAACTCGTCTGTTTTTTGTTTTTTTTTTTTTTTTGTTCTTTTTTTTTTTTTTTTGTTTTTTTTTTTGTTTGCTTTGTCTTGTATGATTTTTGACAATTCATGTTCGCTGGAAAACTGTCACACCTACCTGATTAATTATACCATGTGCGTAACAAATAAGATCGGAAAAAGGTCAGATATCGCAAATTTATTTTATGTCAGCTACGAGGCGGACACAAATCCATACATACAAATGAAAAACGGTAAAAGTAGTGGAAGTTTCATTCATGCATTCGTCTCAAGTTCTAGCTGCCACTCTCAAACAATTTTGATGCGCTCGTGGGAGAGTGAAAAAATGTCATTCACGGTGATGCTTTCGCTAGGTCTTAAACTCTGGCGCTTATAATTAACATTAACAGTGCTCTGTTAAGTTCATGAAACCTCTTTACAATATATGCTCTTTGCACTAAGTTCGATAATGACATGGCTTACTTGAATGTTTGCATGATGTACATTACATACTAATTCATTAAAATTAGTATGAAGACACCAAATCATGTTATGTACCATTATGTGAGTGTGGTTAGAAAATGGGTTGAGTCATAGGAGCGTTTGTGGCAAACAAACTTTGTGTAGCGTAGATACGGTTGTGTTAAAAAATGGAAAGTTTGGAAAGTGATAAAGACAAAATTAATAGTGAGTGGAATACACTCATAAAAAAATATATATAAATATAAACAAAATGTGTTTTTTTTCATATTATGAACAGCATTACATTCATATACACAAAATAGAGCGTCATATATCAAATACATGTATGACACAGAGATTCAACACGTGTTTTCAATAAGCCATGCAAGCTATGAATTGACCTACCAATGTAAAAGGGGTAGGTTACCGAATCGGTAAAGGGGTCCAATTGAAATCAAGTCAATGAAAGACGCGGACATCAACGTGAGAGAGGGTAAGCTTAAAAGGAAATAGCAAAGAATTGATTTCAAGTCTTGACCAATGTAAAAGGGGTCTTACTATGACATGGCTTGAATTGGCGTTGTCCTTGAAATGGCGTGCATGATTTGGTTTGGTCGTTGGCATGGCTTGGCGTGAATTGCTTTTTGGTTCGATGAGCTTTTTGAATTGAAACATGCACTTGTGCTAGCCTTTATTATGTTGCAATCACACGTGTTAGATCACAAGGAAAACTTGCTAGAATTTTGCTCATCGTAACTGCGATTGAACGTGAATTTCATAATGCATTTTAGAGAATTCTGTTCGTTCTTTCCCTGCAGTATTCCATAGTATATATATTTTTTTTTAAAAATTCCAAATATCAAGTGATACTGTGACAAAAATTGATTACATTTTTGTCTATTTTTCAAAATGAAAAAAAAATTCCGTTTTTATATATATTCCCGAAATATATGCAGCAACCTACCTATACGTATTATGCGTTAAGATAACTTGAAAAAAAACTATGTATAGCTGCGTTCGATTCGCCAGTGCTCAACTCAATTACGAAAAAAACGGCTACTCACTTAGCTGTTACTTGCTGAATAGTTGGCAACACTTTTGTTTTGACAGACCACAAGAAGTCTGCCAATAAATTAAATTGAAATCGAAGAAACTGCTTAAGGGGGGAGATACCCTTAGACAGGGTGAAATTAATTTTGTTTAATAATTTTTTTTTTCAAGTTGATAACATAATTGGATAATTTTTTTATTTTCCTATATTTTTAGTAAATGGTGGGTCTGCAGAGTATCTGCTGTAGCTGTCAAAATTTTTCCAATTATATGAAACAAAAGAGGTTTTTTTTCTTCGAGTACCGATATTTTAAGGATAAACCTGTAATATAATAAAAAAAGTTAAAAACTAAAATTTATATCGGCTGTTTAATCGAAGGTCCAGATGCGACTATTTTTTCAAAAGTTTTGACCCTAAAAAAATTATTTATTCACACGATATCTTTCAACTTGTAGGTACATCCTTCCGGAAGGTACATCCGAGATGTACGAGCTGCTTTTATCTTGGAGAGACTCTTTCGGTTCTGCTTCGCTACTCGTGCCTTATCGATATTTTCGGCGAAAACTTTGCAATAGGTATCAATATAATATTCAGCTCGTACATAAGCTTCAGAATGGAGGTGTAGCCTTCACTAAATATTCTAGAAGCAATTTTAGCTGAAATTTTGAAACCTAGGCCTCTGGATCCTGACTCACCAAAACTTATTTTGTACTTGCATACAGAACAAAATTAAAAATTCTGATAGAGCAGTAAAAACTTCGAAGATTTCAATAATGCTGTAGCCATGCAAAGGATTTGTGCGAATATCATCACTAAAAGCAGTTTATAATTTTTTGTTAACCCTATTCACCTCACGCTGTGTCTTTGGGTCACTATCCAATTTCAAACCAATATAAATGACTTAAAACTTGTTTTAAAGAAAAATTCGAAAAAAACATTAGAAATTTTTCCGAAATTATGAGGTACCTCCCCCCTTAAAGGAAATTAATTTTGTTTTTGTACTCACATCACATTTTGACAGAATCTTTTACATTTTACTTATTCCGTACACAAACCAACTAAGAAATAAGAACTTGGCAACGCAACTTTACTCAACTCAACTGATAGTTGACCTACTCTATACTCAACTAGCTGTAGACTTTGTTGTTGTTTTCACATACAGATTTTGAAATAAGCGACATGAATTGAGTATAGGCTGGCGAATCGAACGCAGCTTATATTATTCCCAAAACTCTGGCTGTTTCATTTTATAACCCATTTTATCATATATCAATGATTTCATGTGTATTAATTATTTGTATACATATGTATATGTAGAAACCTCTGTTGTATGCGCCAACATAACTTGAACAAATAGTATATAATTTATTCCCAAAACTGATACTCTTTTATAATAAATAATAAATAAAGAATTAATACAATAAAGAATCAAATAGACTTATTAAAATAAAAAAACAAATCGACAAAAAATATAATGTCTTAA
The DNA here is from genome assembly GCA_943735915.1 of Pherbina coryleti. Classification (NCBI taxonomy): domain Eukaryota; kingdom Metazoa; phylum Arthropoda; class Insecta; order Diptera; family Sciomyzidae; genus Pherbina; species Pherbina coryleti. The sequence goes on from OX030951.1 coordinate 63,856,138, forward strand.
ATATACTGAATTCAGTATTATTTGCTTAATAATGAATAATTTATATTATTATGAATGATGGAAGTAGTGGTAAAATTTGTTAGAGATGCTTCAGTAGTTTGTTTATTTCAATTAGAAGCCCGAAGCTACTGCTCTCTTCTTTGTTGCTAATGCAATTATTTGCTAACCTCAATCCACAGCCAACTCTTAACGCATTACTGAGTTTTCAAACCCAGGCCAACTGCCAGCTAAACTCACTGCTCAAAAGATCGAAACCGAATTAATTTGTACAACTCAAAAACAAAAACATTGAGCAGTAAAACATAGATAAATCATGAAATTCATAATGCCACAAACGTTCCCAATGCTTTTGAAGTTTTCTACAGCTCCTCCTCATAGCATCCGCATGGGATCACAAATTGTAAACCAGCTCGTGCTGATAGAATAAAATAAGGAAAAGACGTGTAGCACTTTTGCCGCCTTAATTTTGTTCATTACTCCTATTTTGAAAACCGGGTTGAACGATGTTGTTGAAAGCTAGATATTAATTTAATGAAAATAAGAGCAAAGGATTGCCATGAACGTAATTTAACTGTAATGAATACAAGCCGAAATGAAATGCAAAACTCTAACCAAGCCAAGCGTCCAAGCAAACTGGGAGTCAAGGTGGAATCGTGCTAAATTCTAACAAAATGAAAAACATGCAGCATAACGAAAAGCCACTCAACGATATCATAAGATTTCGGAAAAAAGGCTTAGCATCTTTTCATGACAAAGCACTAGGGTGGCACGAAATTTACTGTTTAAAAGTGTAGATGACTCAATAAACAATTGAGTTACTGTTGAAGAGGTTAAGGAAAGGTTATGTAAAAAACAAATATGATACGAATATTCAATTTTAAAGCAACAACAAGCGATAAAGGAAATGTTCATTTTTAATTTTGACCAATTTCACAGTGCTTTAAACATATTTTTAAGCCCGACAAGCTACATTGGCTTCAATAAACATCAAGATTTTCTCGGACAAATTTGGCACCACCCTAGCAAATAAATTTGTACGCATATCTATGTTGCTCTAGAGTAGCAATTCAGTCTCTAATGAGTTTTGCACAAATAAAAAGCAAAGCAGTCGAAATGAAATAAATATGAAGCGTATTAAAGTCAGATAAGGTTGCGTTGAGATGTTATCTTCATTTTACTTTGGGACACGACCAAGTTTTACCGAGCTTACCAAATTTTACAATCTGCGTTTAGAGCAGAAGTAATACCGCAATAACAGAGCCACCTTCAATGACCTAACAACCCCATGTCCTCCTTCTCCCCATAAGTATTTTAACCTCTTTCAAATTAAGAAACTTTATGATGACGCAATGAAATGGCAGCAACAATTGAGTTGCCAAAGATTGTGAGTGAAACGATTTTATTTACGTTTGAATCTGGTTAAGATATTATTGTTGGATTTTGTTGATTTGGATTTATTGTGGTCATATTTTCGTAGGTACATTAATTATATTATCTTCTTTTTATTAAGATACCATTATTTCAGGTGATTTTTAGCGGTAAATATTTAATTGGCATAATAAATTGTCTTGAAATTTTACAGGTAAAATGCTGAAGAATAGATGCAGTTGGACAAGATAAAGTAGCAAAATAATTTTTTATTTTATCAAATTCTTACGTGATATGTATTAAATGGAACTTATTCAATTTATTTATGCTATGTCTATGCAAAGGGTTGAGTTTGAGTTATCAACGCAATACAGCTGAGTGTAACCATTTAATGAGAAATGTACTCTTGTGTTACTTACTTACTTACTTATCTGGCGCTTACAACCGTAAGTCGGTTTTGGCCTCGTATAAGAAATTGCGCCAGCCATTTCTGTTCTGCGCTTGCTGGCGCCAGTTGGAAACACCAAGCGTGGTCAGGTTATCCAACACCTGATCCTTCCAACAAAGATGTGGGCGTCCTCTTCTGCGTTGACCACCACCGGGCACCGAATCGAATATTTTTTTCGCTGGAGCGTCGTTTTCCATTCGCTCAACATGACCTAGCCAGCGGAGCCGCTCGATTTTGATACGCTTAACTATGTCGATGTCAGCGTACAGCTCATACAGCTCGTGGTTCCATCGAATTCGGTACTCGCCATTGACGCAGATTGGACCGAAGATCTTACGAAGGATCTTTCTCTCGAAGGCTCCCAAAGTCTTTTCATCAGAAATGCTCAACGTCCAGGTTTGTGCTGCATATAATAGGACGGGCATGATTAGTGACTTATAGAGCGTGAGTTTTGTTCGTCGAGAGAGGGCTCTGCTTCTCAATTGCCTACTCAGCCCAAAGTAACACCTGTTGGCAAGAGTTATCCTTCGTTTTATCTCAATACTAACATCGTTGAAAGAGTTAATGCTGGATCCCAGGTAGACGAAGTCCTTAACAACCTCGAAGGAGATGTTGTCAACAGTGACGTGGTTTCCAAGACGCTGGGACTGTTTATTTGTTGACACTAGGTATTTCGTCTTATCTGCGTTCACTGCAAGACCCATTCGACTCGACTCTTTCGCTAATCTGGAGAATGCTGCACTGACTTCGCGCGTATTATGGCCAATGATATCGATATCATCAGCATACGCCAGCAGCATAATACTTTTGTAGAATATCGTGCCGCTGCGTCTCAAATCAGCAGCTCGGATGATCTTCTCCATCATCAGGTTGAAAAAGTCGCACGATAAGGAATCACCTTGTCTGAAACCTCGTTTGGTATCGAATGGAGGAGTGAGATCCTTCCCGATCTTAACTGTGCTGCTGGTGTTGTTCAGTGTCATTCTGCAAAGACGGATGAGCTTTGCAGGGATACCAAATTTAGACATGGTGGAGTATAGATAATTCCTTATAGGACTGTCGAAGGCGGCTTTATAATCGACAAAAAGATGGTGTGTGTCGATCTGTTTTTCTAGGGTCTTCTCCAAGATTTGTCGTAGCGTAAATATCTGGTCTATGGTGGATTTACCAGGTCTGAAGCCACACTGATAAGGTCCAATCAGCTGGTTTACGATGGGCTTCAGTCTTTCACATAGTACGCTCGACAGAACCTTATATGCGATATTCAGAAGGCTTATCCCACGGTAGTTGGCGCAAATTGTGGGATCGCCTTTCTTGTGGATTGGGCAGAGCACACTGAGGTTCCAATCGTTTGGAATGCATTCTTCCGACCATATTCTGCATAGAAGCTCATGAATGCATTTAAATAGAGCTTCGTCTCCATTCTTGAAGAGCTCAGCCGGTAAGCCATCGGCTCCTGCGGCTTTGTTGTTTTTAAGCCGAGCTATAGCTTTCAAGACTTCACTATGGTCGGGCAGCGGAACTTCAACGCTGTCGTCCACAATTGGGATTTCCGGGATATCATCTCTATTGGCGGGATTGTTGTCGTCGTCACCATTCAGAAGCCTAGAGAAGTGTTCCCTCCACATCATCAGTGTACTCTGGATATCTGTCACTAGATTCCCATTTTCATCCGACCGGAAGAGGCCCCGGTCTTGAAACCATCGGCCAGGCGTCTTATTTTTTCGAAAAATTTTCGGACCTCATTCCTGTCACCATGCATCTCAATTTTCTCGCACTCACGCATTTCTGCTTCCCTTTTCTTTCGCCTGAAAATGCGTCTCTCTTCCCTCCTCTTCTCTTTGTATCGCTCTTTAGCAGCACGCGTTACAACCGACTGCAGGGTGGCTTTGTAGGCGGCGTCTTTTTCTGCAGTGGCGTCGCGATACTCTTGGTCGTGCCACTGGTTTCGGCGAGGGCGGTGATAGCCTATCACTTCTTCGGCAGCCGTACGCATAGAGTGGGAAATGTGATTCCACTGCGCGCATATATCGTCGATCGGAGGAGTGCTTTCTTGAAGCAGGAGTGAGAGTCGAGTAGCGAAGTCTTCGGCTGTTTGTTTTGATTGCAGCTTTTCGACGTCTAGCTTTCTCTGTGCTGGATTGCGCGCATTCTTCGTTGCGCACAGGCGTGTACGGATCTTGGCTGCGACAAGATAATGATCCGAGTCTATATTGGCACCACGGATCGTGCGTACATCTAAAACACTGGAAGAGTGCCTTCCGTCAATCAAAACGTGATCAATTTGGTTACGCGTCTTTTGATCAGGAGACAGCCAAGTTGCTTTATGAATATCGAGATGCTTGAATCTAGTGCTACTAATGACCCTGTTTCGCGCTGCGGCAAAGTCAATCAGCCTCATTCCGTTATCGGAGGTATTGTCGTGGAGGCTGAACTTTCCGACTGTTGGACCAAAGATATTTTCTTTTCCCACCTTGGCGTTGAAGTCACCAAGCACGATTTTTATGTCGTGGCGGGGGCTGCGCTCATAGGTCTCTTCAAGGCGCTCGTAGAAGCTGTCTTTGGTCTCATCGTCCTTGTCTTCTGTCGGAGCGTGCGCACAAATCAGGCTTATATTGAAGAATCTTGCCTTGACACGGCAACTCTTGTGTACTCTTGTGTTACTAGTCCAAAAAAATTCAATTTTACTCAGCAAAACCCAGCAAACTGTCTGAGTTTTCATAACATCAATGTAAAAAGTGCCTAAAAGTATGCACTGAATTATAATGTTTGCCATAGCTTCAGCTATCCAATGTCAGAAAAATATTAGTACAGTAAAATCTCATATATTAGAACCATTTTGTTCTACGGGTGGTTCTAATTTCTGAAATGTTCTAATTTCTGGAGGTTTTTTTTCATAGAAATTGAAAAGAAAAGAATGAAGCTGGTTTAAAAAGAATTTAAAAAAAAAAGATACAGTAGTTTCGACTATGTCGTAACACAAAACGTAGAATTATTCAATTCGCTTTTGATGACATCTTTTTTAAAAAATATTTAGCAAAATATTTATTCCATACACCTGAGCATATGACCTTTAAAAGAGTGCCGGAGAGGGTTAATATGTATGACCGACCCCCACTACTTTTGCAAAAAAACATTTTTGCATTTCACACCTATTCCCTTAGACCACTCCTTAGGGGGCTCCCATACAAATATTATGGTTTTTGTATATTTATTCCATACACCTGAGCATATGACCTTTAAGAGAGTGCCGGAGAGGGTTAATATGTATAACCGACCTCCATTATTTTTGCAAAAGGAACATTTTTGCCCTTGACACCTATTCCCTCTGACCACTCCTTAGGGGGGCTCCCATACAAATTTTATGGTTTTTGTATATTTATGCCATACACCTGAACGACCTTTAAGAGAGTGCCGGAGAGGGTTAATATGTATCACTGGTCCCCATTACTTTTGCAAAAGGAACATTTTTGCGTTTGACACCTATTCCCTTCGACCACTCCTTAGGGAGCCTCCCATACAAATTTTATGGTTTTGTCGATAAAAACGGGAAACTGTCGATAAATAGGTAGAAAACTTAAACAAGCAAACAAAATTTGTTCAATGCTACCAAGTTCAACAACCCATGTGGATGGACGTCGATAATATGCCCGGATATTTAATTGGCTGCGGAATTTTGACATTTCAATAACAGATTCTGTTAAAAAAGCATGCCCCTCAAAATTACTCAGAAATTACTGGGCTACGCGATTCTGTTAAAAACAACATGCCCCCAAAAGCATTTTTTTATAATTATAAGATTTATGTCTTCACGCTAGATAACGCTGTCTTCACCGTCGAAAACACCGGAAACCGTTGATAAATAGGTAGAAAACTTAAGCAAACAAAAACATCAAATGTTGGCTTTATATTTCATGAAATTGTGTAAAATTTATATAAGTTAGATAGTTCAAACATGAATTTTTCTCCCAGTGAGGAGCAAGCAGACCAACAAGTGCTAACATCAACATTGTACGATCAGTACTTTAGGCACACCAAAGGCTCAAATTGTGATAAAAATACCGACACCTGATCACTATCAACCACCCTACTTACCTCCGAGAATGACGTATTCTACGTCAAAAATATATGTTAACAGAAAAGAATTTTTATTTATTAATATTTAATGTTTTTTTAACAAAAAATTCATTTAATTCATAGACAAAAAAAGAAAATTATATGCGTTTATATCAACCAGTTTCTTTTTCGACGTTTTGTTTTCAACTGACCCAAATATGTACAAGTGCATGAACTTTCGCCTACATATATAGATGCATGTGACCGAACTGTACATACCATGTTTTTTTTACTGTATTTTTTACATGCCATGTATTTTATTCCCCTTTTTATATTTATATCAATGAGCAAAGATCACTTATGAACTTAATAAATAAAGAAATGTCCAGAAATTAGAACCACAGATTCAAGCGTTCAATACATTGAAATGGCAGGTTCTAATTTCTGGACAATTCGAAATTGTGAGAGTTCTAATTTGTGAGAGTGTACTGTATTATTATTATTATTTATTAATGTTAGAACATATATGAAGGTAGAAAATAGAACAAAAAATTCAATAACCCTCTGGGAAATAAAAACATTAACGGATATAAACCGGAAACATTCCATAGAATGTAGGAAGCATTCCCTTTCGTTGGACACTTCATTTCTTTTTTTACACACTATGTCATTGCTGGGAAACATTCCTGTCAGCTGTCTTAAAAATTAATATGGAAACATTCCTCTCCATTGTCTTAAAAATTAATGTGAAAACAACAACAAATAAATAACAACTAAAAATAATTAGCCTGGCCGGGATTTGAACCCGGCACCTCTCGGCTGGCAGTCAAGCACTCTACCTACTCGACAACCGAAGCTGCCTTATTATTCGAGATTTTATTATTCGAAATAAATTAAAATAGAAATTGCGCAAAACAAGCAAAAGTTTCCACATGTATTCCTTAAGAAGCGGTTTGAAAACAATATCAATTTCAAACTTTCCATAAGTTTCCAAATGATACTTTGAGGAATGTTTCCCCTTCACTTCTGATTATATTGTTCCCACATAAATTTTTAAGAAAGCGGTTTGGAAACAATATTAATTTAAATCCTAGCAAAAAACTTTCTTTGAGGTTAATGTTGTTGACTAAAAGAGCTAAAATATTGCCATACATCATATTCTTGTAAAACATCTTTGTAAAATGTATCTTTAAAAAGATACTCATATACAAACAAATTACATTTGAATAAATGGGCTTGAAGGCCAACTTTGAGGGGCGGGCGACACCCCTTAAACACAACTTATCGCTTTGAAACTTTTTTGTATTTTTTTTTTACATAAAACTGAACCGATTTGGGGGGAGAGAATATAAGAAATAAAAAAAAAAAATAACGGCCACGCTAATGTATATACATATACATATACTGCATGATATTTCGGTCATTATTATTTATTATATTAATTGTCTTTCCCCCTATGTCCGTCGTCTTCTTATGGATTGTCCTCATCGCACCTCTGTTGCTATCTCCGTCCGCGTTTTAAAAAAATTACCAATTTTAATTTTTTTTAAATTTAACAATTAAATTTTATAAAAAGCAAATTACCAATTTTTTACCAAAAAAAAAACCTTTATCGCCAGTTTGCCGCAACGAACTTTTGTCGTGCTTCAAATCGTCATTTGTAAACTTTTCAACAGTTGTAATAATAGTAGTCAGTTGCGAGGAACGCGTCATTTGGTTGCAGCAAATGAACTTCGTTTGTCATAAACGCGTGTGATTTTTAAATGGCAGCAATTGGAAAATTTGTTTTGCCCAACTGAAAACTTCGTTTGCTTTTCCCTTCGTTGTATAAACACAACGCTTATGGCATCATTTTATAAATCACCGTGATGAAACGCAACGCTAACGCGGCGCATCACTTGGATTAAAAATTTGCATTTTATTAATCACTACGTTATTGCGTTAGCTATGTTACGTTACCACGGTCAGCTGCCAATCAACAACAGTTTAGGGTTGTCACATGTAAAATAAAACTAGCATCATTATTGCAAATCTTTGAAATATTTAAGATTCACCAAATTCTGACTTGTTGGCAACCTATCAGCTGTTCTTTTCAGCCATCATTAAATTGAAATTGCAATATAAACGCCAAACACTGGCGTACACATTTGCTACCTGCGATAGTTTTTTTATTTCTTTTAGCAACATTTCGAACTGTTTGTTCGTTGTTGCTGTCTTCAAGCTATATTGAAACGATATATGTAAACATTTAAGAATATATGAGTGAAACAAACAGTTATTACCCTTTCAATACCAACTTATTCGTTCTAACGGCAGCTCAAGAGCAAGTGATGAAAGTGACAGTTCAAGTGAACGAATTTCAAGTGTAGCGTTTTATAAAATGCGAACTTTGTGCTGTTTTCATTACGCTATTGCGTTACTCAACGCTGAAGATCACGGCGTGAAGCGTTGCGTTTTATGAATTGCTAATTTCAACAACGCAGCGTGAAGTGATGTGCAGGGATTTATAAAATGATGCTATTATAGTTCAGAGTTACTTTTTGGACAAAATGTTACTATATCAGTAAATTGATAAAGTGCTTAATACCAGGGCGGAGATAGCAACAGAGGTGCTATGAGTGCAATCTTGGGGTATATATATATATATATATATATATATACATATATATAAGTTATATTTTTAAGTTGTTGACAACTGATTATTCGTTTGAGGTAAATACAACTCGCAAACGAAGTGTAGTTGGTGAATTTTTCAGTTGCGGTAAACGAAAAATTTCTTTGCGTGCAAATTTATTAAATATCATAAATAAAACTTGTTTTTGTCCGGATATTAAATGGTTTAGCTAATAGTTCTATTTATTCGACACATTCTAAGAAAATCTTAATAGGTGGTTAAAAATTCAAATCTCAGCACTTTATTTACATTACGATTTATTTTTGCAAAAGTTATAATGTACGACTAAGTTAAAATTTATCTAATATTTCACAAGTTTAAGTCAAAACAAGAATAGAAAAAAAAAATCAGTTTTAAGCGAGTAAAAACTTTGAATACTCGTATAGCTGAGATACATGTTCTTGTTAGCATTCAACACACCGACCTTAATGCCATGCATCGTGGGAAGCAACTTCGCGTTCGTCTTATAAGTAACTTAATTAAAGTTTAAATGAGAAAACGTCTACCTTTTTAATTATACAATTACAAGCATTTAAATGTTGCACTGCGTTGATGCCTAGCGCAAGGATAACTAAAGGATAACAAAATAAATTAACTATTATTATTATTTTTGTTTTTCTTATTTGTCTTCTTCCTTCTACATACTCGCGTAAACTCTCTAAATCGCGTCTCGGATTAAGCTTGTTGAGTGACACGCCTTGCGGCATTACTTAAAACAAGGATGCCGAGTAAGCTGCAAGGATGCAAAGTATGCAGTTATTTAGTGCAGTTGTCCTAACTAAAATGTAGCTGAGAATGTCTTTTGATTTTTGTTGAGTTGAGTTCATTTTTATAGTTGCCATTATCCTTGTTTGTGCTTTGTTTTTACTGCATGCAGCATGTAATTAGATCTTAATTTTTTTGCACTATTTTTCATATTTTTTTTTTTAATTTTTTTTTTTTTTGTGTCTTGTTAGTTGAGTTGAGTAAACATTGTATGTTCGTGTATTTCTTCTTCCGTTTGAAGTGCTCTTGGTGACAAAATTACACTTACACAGTTACAAACAGCAACTACATACTTTGACACTAAAAGTGAAATGTTTGCATTTTTTTTTCTTGTATGCGCTGCAGCACAAACATTGCTAAATGCACAGCGCGATCTGTACTTGATGCTTGTAATGTCCGCAGTCTATCATCCTTTGTGGCTGTTTATATGAACGTTTGTTTGTGTTTGTCAAGCTGTTCCCCTTCTTTTTAATTTGAATTCCCTACAATTTTCGTATTTGGTGTACACTTTTTTTAAAAAAGAAATAACATCTCATTATTCAATTTGGATAAGACCGCACAGCTACCCAGAAGTACTCTATTCGTTTTATTAAAAAAAAAGAAAATAACTTGCTAAATAGCACTTTGTTGTAAAATCAGAAGTCCTATTTGATCTAGTTAATGCTAAAATCCACTTCAAATAATAAATTTGTTACAATATTAAATTAAATGCAAACAATTATGCAAATTTTAGCACTTAAATAAGGAAATAGTTGATTTTTTTTTTCATACTGTCTTCATCTATGGCCGTGGAGTCCACTCAATTTAATTGACGGGTGGATCAAATATGTCTGGTAATATATATCATTGCAAAATTGCAGTGGGAGAAAGACAATTTGTTTAACTTCATAGGAAATTAGAATGTCCACAACAAAAACCGCAAAGTAAGAGATTTCGTTCTTTTGATTAGAATCTAATATGACTAAAAAAATGTTAAAAAACAGGCTGTACGAACAGTTTACAATTGTCCAAAACCAAATCGCCCAAAATTCAAATATAAAAAATCGCCCCAAAAATTTGAGTAAATATTGAAATTCTATTATTTGAAAGTGGGGGGCGAGTACGACGTGTAGGTCGCTTTGCGCAAGAGCTCTCACTCATATGTCTTACCACATGTCAACATAAGGTCATTAGGTATACATAAGCTACATGATCATATGTAGTTTTTTACGCTTATCACGATAGTGAAAAGAAAAAAAGGATGCTTGCATCTAGTTTAGATGTTATAGGGGTCTAAAATTTAAAAAATGTCCCTAAAAATGTTGTCAAAGAAAATCGAAGTCTCCTCTGGAGTACCGCAAGGTAGCCACCTTGGTCCTCTTCTCTTCAATATCTTCATATCCGACTTGTCCATAGTGTTGAAGGATATTCCACATCTTATGTATGCGGACGACCTAAAAATGTACCACGTAATTAAATCGCAGGAAGATGTCAACTTTTTACAGTTAAGCCTCTTAACTCTTGAGACCTGGTGTACCCAAAACAAACTTTACCTCAATGTAAATAAGTGTAACGTGATAAGTTTTTCCCGTAGAAACCAAGTTACGAATTATAACTATCGCCTCAACAATATCGAACTTAACAGGGTCGATTATATAGTTGATCTTGGAGTGGTCTTGGACAACAAACTGCGTTTTAATCTACACTATGATAAGATTGTATCCAGGGCCAGCAAACAGCTCGGATTTATTAAAAGACGAGCTCATGAATTCAAGAATGTATGGGTCACTACATCCCTGTACTGTGCACTAGTGCGCCCAATACTGGAATATGGCTGCATTATTTGGAATCCAGCTTTTGAATCCCATAGTGATAGAATCGAATCCATACAAAAACAATTTGTCCTATTCGCTCTGAGAGAGACTTATAACCCCCGAGAATATTGTAGCCTTCCACCGTATGAACACAGACTCAGCCTATTAAATTTGATTCCGCTATCAATAAGAAGAACGGTATTGGATTCATGCTTTACTGTCGATGTTCTGAACGGTGTAACTAATTGCGAATACATCTCTAACAAGATTACCCTCAATGACCCTATAAGACGTACAAGACATACTCGGCTGTTAACTGAATATCAGCATCATACTGCATATGCAAGTAATGAACCCATCAGCCGTTGCTGTAGAGAATTTAATAGTTTATCCGACCACTACTCACCTTCCATGTCTAAATCCTCATTCAAGCGATCTCTATCCAAGTCTCTTTTCTTCCTAATCAACCCAATCTTTGAGCTTTCTTTTTGAGCTTTCTTTTTACTTTCCTTCTCCTCTTTCCTTTTCTACTACTAAATATGTATAAAATATACTAGTATTTAAGTAAGTAGCTTTTACTTTTATTTGTTCTTCTTCTTGCCTTATCTTCTTGACGTGTTCGTAAAATAATGTCATTTAGGTGGGCGGATTACGCCCACATCAAATTGCATATCTTCGAACACCTAAAACAAGGAAAGGGGAGAGAAAAAAAAAAAAAAATAAAACTGTTAGAATAAGTAAATTGTATTGCCTTGCTTGGCCAATAAATAAATAAATAAAAACTTGAATTCAATTTATTTATTCATTCTATTTATTCTATTTATTCTATACACACGTTAAAATCGATTTATTGAAGAATAAGTTTGATGAGCGTGTTATCTCAAGAAAGGGGCCAGTCGATTGGCCGCCTCGTTCGTGGGATTTAGTGCCTCTAGACTATTTCCTTTAGGGCACGCCAATTCATTGGTCTATGCTAATAAGCCGACGACGTTGGAAGAGCTCAGAGTCAACATTGAATGCGAAATAGCGGCCGTTTCGGCCGAAATGTGTGGCCAAGTCATCGAATATTGGATCGAACGAATCGACCACTGCATACGTGCCCGCGGTGGCCATATGAACGTAGTCGAGTTCCATTCATAATTGTTTTGATTGTACTCAAGCCGATAGTATAGTTTTTGAAATATCTCAAATGGTTTGCGTTTTATTTAAACAAAAAGTTGTCAAGTCCTTAATGGAGAACCATTTATTTAGAATCAGAAATGGCTTTATTGTTTTTCAAAATATTCTCCATGGTTCGTTCGTTCATTGAAACCAATTTTCGAAGCACTTTTTCCACTCCGATTAGAATAGCTCCAAAACATGTTATTTAAACGCATCAACTTCTTGTTGCGTCTGTGGCGTAGTTGGTTAAAGTGCGTGGCTTCTACGTCAACGAACCTGGAGACCCGGGTTCGAACCCCAGCAGCGACAGAAAATTATTGAAATTAAAATAATTTTCCTGTACGGCCGCCACCTCTCTGCAGACAATGGCAAACCTCAGAGAGTATTCAAAATGCCATGAAGAGCTTCTTGAGAACAAGAACATTCCGTTCATCGCCGTTCGGAGTCGGCGTTAAACATGTAGGTCCGGTTCTCGGTCAATTGTGTACAAACTTAATAACACGCATAACACAATTGATCATAAGAAGCTAGGTCAAAGTGCTTTCAAATGCTGAAATGGCTAGTTATTTATTTATTTATTTAACTTCTTCGTCAGGCGTCAAAAAACGATGACCTCGCAGTTTATTTTGATCTGCGGGAACAAGAAGAAATCATACAGTCAGGACTGTTCGACGAATGACCGAATCAATTCGATGTTTTGAATGCTCAAAAAAGTTTTTGTTTGAGCTGATATGTGAGAGCTTGCATTGCCGTGGTGGAGAATGATTCCTCTTCTGCGATTGGTTTCCCTAATTTTTCCAAACACTTCTGCCAAACAAATAGTGATGCACGATTTAGAATTGACCATTCTACTTTGCTCTAATGAAACGGTGGCGACATGTGCAGTTATTCCGAAAAAACAGGTGACCATTTGCTTCGAAGTACTTTGTGCGCGCACAACTTTTGTTGCATTTGGCTCGTCTTGAAAGACTTATTCAGTCGTTTGTTGTTTAGTTTTGGGTTCATATGAATAAATTCATGATTCGTAACCTCTTGCGATGTCACAGACATGTTTTGAAGTACTGCGATAGTATTTTTTTAACATTTCTTTCGACCAATCGACGCGAGCCTTTTTGTGAATGATTGTCAAATGATGTGGAATCCAACGGGAACAAATCTTTTTGACGGCCAAATATTTATGCAATATTGAATATCTATTGGTCCCACTAATTTCCAAAGATGTCTCTATATCACGGTAGGCCACATGACGATCATGCAATATCAGATCACACACAGCATATATGTTTTGTGACCTTCACGAAATTCGTCTTGTAGCGAAGTGCGAAAACGATAGAATTCGGAAAACCAGCGTTACAAGGTGGCTAGAGATGGTTCATCACCAAAAGTCGAAACGAGTTTATCGGCACCCTGCTCTTGGTTGAATTCACATCGAAAATCGTAGAAAACTGTTGGAAAATTTTTTGAAAATAAAAGTTTTTAGGCACACTTTTCCAAGTTTGGACCCCATAACTTCTTAGCTAAAGCTTTCTGCAAAACTATTCATCATGAGCAACCATCAAAAAATTTGGACAATTGTTAATTTTTTACTTTTCGGCAATCTTTTATTTAATTTTTAAGCGATTTTTTTTTTTGTCTTGGACTTTGATTGACAATGTACAAAGATCCTATATTTTTGGGTGATTGCCTGTGCATGCACTTCTGATCAAGAACATTAAATCGCCCAAAAAAGATAGCAATTGCGGAAACCATTATATCGTATTAGATAATCCGAAAGTGAAAGTTTGTGAGATAATTGAGGCTACAAAGATATCAAATTGTCTTCCATTTTGCATGATAATTTGGGTATGAAAAAGCTGGTTGCCAGATGGTTGCCAAGTCTGTTAACAATCGATCAAAAAAGACAACAAATAAGCTATCCTGAACAATGTATACACTAAGAGAAATAACGCATATTAACATTATCCACGCCTGAGTATATATTTCATTTAAATATTTACGTGGATAAATCAAATATTTTCCTTACAACTCGTTTTTTTCCCGTATTTAAATTTTATTTATGCCACACACATATTCCATACAGCTGCCAAATAGCCGCCAAGCAGCAGCAGCATCGCACTCTGTTCCTGTGCGATTGAGTGCGGTGGTGAGTGCGAAGCATGATGAATTCATGTAAGGTGGAGTGACAAATCGATATTTTCTCAAGAATGTCACACCACTCTACATGATTTCATCATGCATCGCACTCACCACCGGACTCAAAAATCTTATTTTCACAAAAAGAAAATAAAATATACCACTAAATGGCGTTTGATATGGACGCAGCTCGTGGGAAATATTCAAATAAATTGTTTTTCAATTTCAATATTTTTATAAATATAAATTTTCCTTAAATGCGATAGTTTTATTTTCAAATAGTAAATATTTGAAAGATATTTAAATATATTCGTGCATAATTTTAATATTTTTTTATTAATTCTGTTTAAATATTTTAATATTTTATTTAATTAAAAAAATATTTAAATAAATTTTAAATATTTACGTGGTCGATTTAAATAAATGCGTTATTGGTGCAAAAATGACTCGCTTTTTGGATAAATTAAAAAAGTTTTTGGATAAATTTAATATTTTGTCCCTTAGTGTAGCCATGTTTAATCGTTATATGAAAGAGTTTTTACATCTTTTAGTGACCTGTGTTCACCACTATACACCAGAAGTTGTACAACATCAAAAAAAAAACCAATGGGTGGGAAACCAAAATGACCACATTTTAGAAGGAAATAGGATAATGCATCGTCTCACAAGCCATTGCACAAGGCAATCACAAAACTCAACCAGTAACGCTTTATATTGTTTCTCATCCACCTTATATGCCCGATATGACCCCCGCATTGGACCATTGAATTTCTAACGGAAATCGTTCTCTCTGCCAAAAAAAATTCCGGGTAACTTTCTACACTAAGGGAAAAAAATATTAAATTTAAATATTAAATATTAAATATTAAAGAATAAATCGACTACGTAAATATTTAAAATTTATTTGAATACTTTTTTAATTTAATTAAATATTTAAATATTTAAACAGAATTAATAAAAAATATCGAGAGCTTATATTCAATATGACCTATCTACATTTTCCACGAAATTCGTTTTTTATCGCAAAGAAATCGTTGACTCATCTGTGATTCGTGAGATTAATTTCAAAACGAAGAAAAAAATGTTTAGCATAGTTTTTATCGTTAATTGTTTTACTTATCTACTACAATTTTTTTTTTTTTTTGTGAATGCAAATCGACTCATCTACACAATTCTTTCAAGATGTCTAAGAAAATTTTAAAAAAATCATGGTAGATTACAATGACAGTGCAAAATAAAGAAGGAAATGCATTGAAAAGCATAGCAACTAATTATGCATTATGCAGACGGAAGAAGAAATTGGGCAAATAACAGGTTATTATATAATCGGATGATTGAAATATTAAGGCTTTTTACGCTGACGATAAATTGCCAATAAGCCTTATTCGAAGAAAAAAGAGAAATCATGACTCTAAGTCTAATAAAAGGACAGAAAACGCAACGGACCGCATGAGGGGTAAGCAATACTTTGGATTTTCCACTGTTGGCAGCAAGTGCGAACAAAAAACCCAAAAACTAGAAAGAAAAATTGGTCCAAAGTGCTCATCAGCTTTTTATTTCAAAAGCAAAGTAAGGCACTGTCACAAGTTTGATGAAGAAACCAGGAACAATATTTTCTCGATGTTTTGGAGCATAAGCTGGGAGGCTTAGAAAGTTTTTGTTAAAGACCACGCTACAATGTTGCCCAGCAAGCGTATCACAGTAGAAAATTCAAATAAAAAAATGTACTTATATTAAAAGGCCATCGTTAGAATAACTTTCCTGCTATTTCGATATTTTACTAGTTTTTTGATAATACTTTAACCAGAATAAATAAGAATTGATGAAGAACTTATTTTTTCTATTGAATAAAAAGACTTATCTACATATTTACACAAAAAAATAAAAAATTTTAATATACAAAATAACGTATCTACACCTAGAGGAAAAGTATAAGATTAAATTAAATTTTTTTTTAGTATGGAAACTTATTAACCAAATTGTACAATATTCTAGTACTTTGATTGGTAAATAATTGTATACTGAAAGATTAAATCGGTTTTTTTGCTCTCATGAAAAAATGTGTTTTTGTAGATAGGTCATATTGAATATAAGCTCTCGATATATTAAAATTATGCACGAATTTTTTTAAAATATCTTTCAAATATTTACTATTTGAAAGTAAACTATCGCATTTAAAGAAAATTTGAATAAAAATATTGAATTTAAAAAAAACATATATAAATTGAATATGTTATTAATGGTTTTATGGTATTATTTTCTTCTTATTGCGTTCATCAAATGCCATTGCCTGTATAATTTATTATAGCTTCACTTTTTTCGTTCTCTAATTTATACTATTTTTGACAGTTGGTGCACTAATATTGCACCAACTGTCAAACATAGTATAAATTACAGAACGAAAAAGTAATGTACAACATATGTTTAGGCAGAAGCAAATAATGCAGGTAAATGACAACCGGTCCAAGATATTCTTGAAAATACCGAGTTGCCACTCCACCCTACATAATTTAATTTCTTTGCCAAACATGCATAATATATTGCTCTTGCAACAATAACTAAATGAGAACTGTAAGAACTGCAAATGCAAGAAATAAACTCAGGAACAAAGTGCGATGCTGTTGCTGCTTGTCGGAGTATGTGTGTAAGTGTGCGATGCTGTTGCTGCTTGCTTGTATGAAATATGTGTGTACGTGTGTGGTATAAATAAAATTCAAATACGGGAAAAAAACGAGTTGTAAGGAAAATATTTGATTTATTCACGTAAATATTTAAATAAAATTGATACTCAGGCGTGGATAATGTTAATATGCATTATTTCCCTTAGTGTAGCCAAAATTGGCGGCATAAGTAAGACTTAAGTAGCTAAGTTGATCACAGTGAAAATCATGCAAGACTACCGATGAGTTGTTGTAGCGCCAATCGAAACAGTCTGTCTAGTCTGCTGTATGATTTGCTCTATACAAAGTTGTTGTTGTTGGTTCTTTTTTTCAAAATACGTGGCGTCCGTGGCGTAGTTGGTTAAAGTGCGTGGCCTCTATGTCAACGAATTTGGAGACCCGGGTTCGAACCCCAGCAGCGACAGAAAATTATTTGAATTAAAATGATTATTCTGTACGGCCGTCACCTCTCTGCTGACAATGCCAAACCTCAGAGAGGAGAGTATTCAAAATGCCATGTGAAGCTTCTTGAGAATAAAACATTTCATTCATCGCCGTTCGGAGTCGGCGTTAAACCTGTAGGTCCGTTTCTTGGTCAATTGTGTACAAACTTAATAACACGCACAACACAATTGATCATAAGAAGATAGGTCAAAGTTCTTTCAAGGGCTGAAATGACCAGTTATTTAATTTATTTATTTATTTTTATTTTTAGATTCTTTGAAAGTATTCCTCGAGCTCAACAATTAGTCTAAATTGTTTAATTTTGTGTTTAACATGTGTTCAACAATAAACCTACGCAAAAAATTAGTATATATGGGAGCGTCACAATTATGATATATATTGATAATTTCTGTTATCGTAGAAATATCAGCTCTACAAATTTCATTGTCTATAGCAAACTCCCAATTGTGCCTACTAAAAATATAAGAATACAGATAAATTGTTCCAAAAACAAATTCCAATAAAAAATTCTAATTAAAAATCAATTGGCTATATCATGAATTCACCCGTTTATATTGGACGTGACTACATTTCTTTACCTCTGTCTTTATTCTTATTCGCATCCTTTATCATGTTCCTTTTTTTATAAATAATGTACTGTATTCTTGGTAAATGGTTGCAAAGGCGTATTATTTAATCGCTGGTCTCTTGGCTGTTGTCAAATGTTTGCATTTGTCATTTAAAACGCGGAAAATATACGATAAAATGCTACGCAGTAATATTTAGAACCGAATTCTTTGAATTTTAGGAAAATTAGCGTTCAATCGCAGTTGCGATGCGCCAAATTCGAACAAATTTTCCTCGTAAACATGTGCCTTCTGAGACGTGTGTGCGCAATGTATGTTAATTAAAAAAATTTCAAGAGACTGACTCAGTACAAGACATCAAAACACCGAAACGACTTTGCCTAGGATGTTCAGTCGAAAATATCGACCCAGTGAAGGAAAATGTGGAAAGCGACTCAAGCAACTTACATATTACGTCACGTGCTCAAGAACACAAACTTTCCACGTCCACACTGCTACGAATATAGACGAAAGATTTAGCTCTACATGCACATTCGTTCGCCACAACTGAAAAATTAGCCAACTATACTTCCTTTGCGAGTTGTATTTACCACAAACGAATATTCAGTTGTCAACTTAAAAATATATCTTGTATATATATACCGCAAGCTATTTCGGTCATTATTATTTATTATATTAATTGTCTTTCCCCCTATGTCCGTCCGTCTTCTTATGGATTGTACTCATCGCACCTCTGTTGCTATCTCCGTCCGCGTATTAAGCAAATTACCAATTCGCTTATATAGAACAGTTTGTCCATAAAGTAATTCTGAATTATAAGCGTTCTGTGTATAGAACGAAGGGAAAAACAAACAAAGTTTTCAGTTGGGAAAAACAATTCTTCAATTGATGCAATTTAAGAATCATTCGCGTATATGACAAACGAAATTAGTTACCTGCAACTAAATGACGTGTTTCTCGCAACTGACTATTATTATGGCAACTGTTGAAATGTTTGCAAATAACGATCTCAAGCACAACAAACGAAGTTCGTTTGCGGCAAACTGGCAATAAATGTTTTTTTTCTTTGCGTGTGCGTACAAGGTTTAATTAACTCAAGAACTATAGCCGCCGAAACATCAGCAGCGCCGTATGATCTCCGGTTGGGTTTTGGAAAACATAAACTCTGACGGTCATTTTTGAAAAAAAACCCGTTTTCTTACGCAGCTCATTTTCGCATTATCACTTAAATAAGCGACCTTGCCGCATCGGGATGTGGTATATAGACCCAAAAGGCTTCTAATTTCAACAAGCCTAATACCTAGGCACAATAAGAGTCTCAAAACAATCAAGTTTTGTCTCAAACATTGCGCACGAAGTTCCCTGTTTGCATAATTTCGCTATTCGGAGCACCAGTTGGCCACTAAGATCTTACGATTTGCCACCGTTAGACTTCTTCCTTTAGGGTTGTGTTAAGAGTAAGGGCTACTTTAACCATCATCAGGCAGTTCAAGTTCTCAAAATGAACATTGAAGTTGCCATCTCCGAAAGTGAGCCCCAATTATGCAAAAGAATGTTCGAAAATTTCGAAAAAAAACTATTAAGGTCTTGTAGCTAGGCGGAGACAAATGTTTGAAGATGTTAGTTGTACTCATGAAAGCTCGGAATCTTGCATATTCGTATTTGCGCAAATTTGTATACGCCTTATCATGAACACACCCTGCAGTTACGAGAGTATAAATCAGACGTTTTCATACGAGTCAATTAATACGAGGCAAACGAACTGAAAATGCAGGGTAGATTTGCGAACACCAAGTGCAAACTTTTTTGTATGGTAAAAGAGAACAGCTAATATACGAAGTGAAAACTTGTAAGGCTTACGTGGTATACGAGGCAGTTGAGAGCTTTCATGAGTAAATATAAATAAACTGTCCATTTCAGCCCTTGAAAGAACTTTGACCGAACTTCTTATGGTCAAATTGTGTTGTGAGTGTTACTAAATATATTTACACAATTGATCGAGAACAGGACCTACTAGTTTTATGCCGACTCCGAACGGCTAAGCTAATGTGCATGTACCAGAGCTGTAAAAGATTGAATCATTTCGGAATGCACACACTCTTAAATCATTCAAAAGCTGCATCAACCAGATTGCAATCTTATGCTTCTGTAGAGTAAATGAATTACAAATACACAATTCATCAGTCTTTGAAGATAAAAGAATGCACACCCAATGCTTTATAAGGAATGGGACTTATGAAAAATATCAATCCCATTCTTGTAGGCTTAAGAAATACGATGAATGCACTCAGTTTTATCATTCTTTTCAACTCTGAAACACTGGACATTTTATTTACTACCATGAAATACTACTAAATATAAAGCAGTATTTTGCATTTTTGTTGTCATTTGTTTTCGACGGCCGATCTTAGTGACATGCTTTTGTCTTTCCTTTGACATTTTCTGGAATAATAAAGTGCTTTTTAACAATAAATATTATTAACAAAATGTATAAAAATAAACTTCTACAATTTGTTGTATATAATACTTTTTCTATACATGATATCAAGCCAATGGCAACCCATCACAGTCATGCCCAACAGTCACACACGCATACACAAATACACACAAAACAACTTCAGACAACAACAAATACTTGCGGCTGAAGCCATCGCCGTCTGCATTCACTAAAATTTCAATTCGGCTGCAACTATCGATGGTTGCAGCCATCGTGGCTGAAGCCATCGGTAGCTGCACTCGTTAAAATTTCAATTCAGTGTGCATTCTTTACGTTTTGCAATTCATGACTTGAAAACAATTTTATTCAACTCTTAAGCCTAAAGAGTTCACACTTTGAATACTACAAAAAAAGAGTTCAGCTTTTGAATTTTTAAACAAGAGAATGAAAACTGAAAATTATTCAATCTTTTACAGCTCTGGCATGTACTCAAGAAGCTTTACATGCCATTATTTACTCTCTGTGATTTGTCATTGTCTGCAGAGAGGTGACGACCGAACAGAAAAATTAATTCAATCGGAAAACTTTCTGTGTCAGATGGAAATTGAACCAGGGTCCTCTGGCGTATGGGTCACGCACTCTACTCACTGCGCCGCCGTTCGAATAATCGGAATTTTTGGTTGGAATAATTCTTCTAATACTTGTCCTAGGCTTTTTTAATTTTTATTTTTATTTTTGACGTGACAACGTTAGATTTTACCGTGTAGGTTTCCAACAAAGTTAAAAATGCATTTTTTGAAAAATACATCGGCGTTGCATGGATTTGTTACTCATATGTGTTATGATTAAAGAAATGATACGGCAACAAAACTTCAAATGTGCTACATTGAATTATAACGCGCTATCTATAGGTATACTGGTAAAAAAGTATTACATGCTAGTAAAGGCTGGTTCTTAGTCCGTATGAAATAAATAGACAAAAACTTCATGACGTCATACAGCTACGGAGAGAGCTGCTACAAGATTGAAAATTAATCAATCACGCAACGGCGTTGCATGGAATTATTACTCGGTGAGTGCATGCGCCACGGTAAATGTTTTACAACAAAAATGAAGGATTAATATTTGGCCTTACGACAAAAATAAGAAAATTAATTTTGACTTTGCCAGGTCGCGTAGGTAGCAGCTTATGCAACAAAAATGCAATATTGTTGTATGGAATTATTACTCGCCCTGTAGGGGTGATTCGGTTAATTTTATTTTATGTCAGCAGATGTTGACTCTGTGTTCTCATAACGAAAATAAAACAAAAATTTTTCACGTCATAACACCACGCAAGCAACCTATTAATGCATTGAAAATGCAACACCAATGAAAAAACGTTGCATGGAATTATATCATGAGCCTCACGCCCGAAAAAAAAATGGGGAAAAAGCCCAATTTTCTATAGCTTCGAATTTTGGAAAAAACTCCCGAATTTGATAAGAACTACAAAAAAAAAAAAAACAAACCAAACTGAATGACGTTATGAGGCCTTATAGGGAACCCTTAAGAATAGGGGTATTCACAATGTGATGTATTTAGTCTTGTATTCTGTATGTGTGGTAAATATGGTTTCTGTGGTAAATTACACAAACAAAATGTAAGCAACTAAATAATACCAAACTTACCACAAATGCAATACTGTACATCGTTGTATTTATGATATATTTGTGGTTATTGCTTATCAAAAATAATAAAATGGAGAATATAGTGCGCGCTGTAAGTAAAGTTATTGATGAAAATAAGTTTATTTTCTACATTGACTTATAATTTCAACAATACTATAGGATGAATTGAAAACAGAAAATAACAAAAAACAAAAAAAAAAACAAAAAAGAGAGAAAACTGATAAGAAGGGAACCAGCGAAGAAATCGAAATGATCCTTCAATTTCTTTTGGAGCACCCGAAATTTTTCGGCATCTTGGTAGTTTTATAACAAACGTAAGCAAAATCCGCTGATTGTTAATAATTAACAAATTAACAAAAGGTATGCTCACAATCTTATTCTAAGCGTTGTAAATTTTTAATATATTTACCACAAATTCACCACATTTTGAATACCCCTATTATCTTAATTTACCAAATACAGGGTGTTTTTTTTAGGGGTTTGTTTTTCGAATAGAGATAAAACTGGCATTTTGTGATCAAATCTGGCAACTCTAATGTCATTTATGTTCAGTTTGGTTTGCCATTTCATCATGAACAGGTTGACAAAAGAACAACGCTTGCAAATGGGCCGAAAATGAGATTGATCTCGATGCTGATTTTCATCGCAAAATTTTGTTCAGTGATGAGGCTCTTTTTTGGTTGAATGGCTACGTCAACAAGCAAAATTGCCGCATTTGGAGTGAAGAGAATCCACATGAGATCCTTGAGACGCCATTACATCCACAAAAACTGACTGTTTGGTGTGCTCTATGGGCTGGTGGTCATTGGGCCATACTTCCTCCGAAATAATGCTGGAGAGTCAGATGCCGTTAATGGAGACCGGTATAGAGCCATGATAACCTACTATTTTGTTCCCGAATTGGATGGCATGAATGTGGATGAGTTGTGGTTCCAACAAGACGGCGCTACATGCCACACAGCGCACGTCACAATCGATTTATTGAAGGAAACATTCGATGAGCGCATAATTTTGCGGAATGGACCTGCCAATTGGCAACCAAGATCGTGTGATTTGACACCATTGGATTATTTTCTTTGGGGATGTGTGAAGTCGCTCGTCTACGCCAACAAACCAGAAACGTTAGGGGACTTGGAGGCCAACATTCGTGGCGTTATTGCCGACATACGGCCCCATATGCTCGAAAAAGTGGTTGAAAATTGGACCTGTAGAATTGGCTTTATTCGAGCCAGCCGCGGCGGCCACATGCCCGAAATCATATTTAAACATTAATGGCATAAAATTATCCTTCCAATAAAGCCAAATTGATGGACATTAAAACGATTTTCTTGTGTTTTATCTCTATTCGAAAAACAAACCCCTAAAAAAAACGCCCTTTACAATAGCAAGCCCACAAATAACAAATAAAATAAAGACAAAATAGATATAAATTAAAATAAAGACGAGCATAAAGAACAGAATTTGGATACGGATTAGGACAAGGATTAGAAATTTGAAAAAAACCCCCGAATTTGAAATAGCAACTGACCCCAGAAGAAGGGAATTATGTTCAAATGGTTCTGAAAAAACTCCGAAAAAAATGGAAATTACGCCCGAAAATTTTAGCAGTTTTTCGGGCTATATTTCCAAATTTTGGGGCGTAATTTACGGGATCCAGATTCAATGTAAGATTATCAAAACATAAAAGAAGAGATTTTAGTAATAAATTATTTCTCTGTGAAAATATCTGCAAAGATTTCCTTAATTTTATTTGTTTTTAATATTATTCCATGAACAAAGGGTCCATGGACATTATGTCCGGATAAGGTCCAAATGGTGTTTTTTTTTATGATAAAATTATTTGAAAGTAAAAACACAACATTTTGTATAAGGGGAAACCATTTTATCATAACAAGTTTGAAATTTCTGAATTATTAATTTCAAGCTTATTTTTCTGATCTTTTTTCCTTTTAAAATATTTGGAAAAAAGACCCGACAATTTTTGGCACAATCACTTGAAAAACTGGCATAATCGTCAGAAATTTCGGACATTTTTTCCTAGGAATTAATGACCGACTTTGTTGAAGAATTTCTGACTTTTTTGCCATTTTTTTTTTCGGGCGTAAATTCCGGGAGCACTCGGTGACTACTGGATCTGAATTTGATGAAACGATAGTAAGGCTAATCATTTCGGTCACATGAAAAGAATTAAAAGAATAAAAAAAAACAAAAAAAAAAAAATTAATGGCGTCATGAGGCCTTTCAGGGAACCCTTAAAATTATCTAAGCAAAAATCATAAATAAAATAAAAACAAAAATAAATATAAATTAAATTGGAATTGGAAGAGGTTTAGGACAAGATTTCGGATAATGATTCTGAAAAGGACTACGACACGGATTTGGGCTAGGGTAAAAGCAAGGATTTGGACACATCTTAATCAATATTTAGGACAAGATTGGGAAAAAGATGAGAACCAGAAACGAGCCAATGGATAGAAAACGGATTTGGACACATATAGGACAAGATTTAAGACAACGATATGAAAACGAATTGGCACAAGGATTAGGAAAGCGATTCGAACAAGGATAAGATTTGGAATTTTGATGTTATTTAAATCAAGAGTTTGGACAAGAAGTAGGGCAGCTATTACGACAAATATAAGAATAAGAATAAGAATAAGAATAAGGATAAGGATAAGGATAAGGATAAGGATAAGGATAAGGATAAGGATAAGGATAAGGATAAGGATAAGGATAAGGATAAGGATAAGGATAAGGATAAGGATAAGGATAAGGATAAGGATAAGGATAAGGATAAGGATAAGGATAAGGATAAGGATAAGGATAAGGATAAGGATAAGGATAAGGATAAGGATAAGGATAAGGATAAGGATAAGGATAAGGATAAGGATAAGGATAAGGATAAGGATAAGGATAAGGATAAGGATAAGGATAAGGATAAGGATAAGGATAAGGATAAGGATAAGGATAAGGATAAGGATAAGGATAAGGATAAGGATAAGGATAAGGATAAGGATAAGGATAAGGATAAGGATAAGGATAAGGATAAGGATAAGGATAAGGATAAGGATAAGGATAAGGATAAGGATAAGGATAAGGATAAGGATAAGGATAAGGATAAGGATAAGGATAAGGATAAGGATAAGGATAAGGATAAGGATAAGGGTAAGGATAAGGATAAGGATAAGGATAAGGATAAGGATAAGGATAAGGATAAGGATGAGGATGAGGACAAACTTGTGAAGAATAAGAACAAGAATAAGGCCAAGGATAAAGATACTTTGTCACGTCAAAACCCACGGGTTTTCCACGAACAGTTAACTTTTTTATATATATTTTATTTCGTTTCCTTTGCTTTTGCTTGTACTTGTGCTTTTTCTTTTGCTTTTGCTTTTGCTTCTGCTTCTGCTTCTGCTTCTGCTTTTGTTCTGCTTTTGCTTTTTCTTTTGCTTTTGAAGTTTGCTTGATTTTGGTTTTATGTTTTGGTTTTGTTGTAGGTTTTGTGTTAAATTTTCTTTTGCTTTTGCATTTACTTTTGCTTTTTCTATGCTTTTACTTTTATTTTGCTTTTCAACCGTTCAACCTCCATCTCCTGCCTATGGACCTGAGGCCGCACATCTTTCTGCTGAATAATGTTAAAACAGTTTTAAAACGAAAACCTTCAAAGTTCAATTTATAGCTGTTCCCAGCGGCACACTAACATTCCACTACTTCTGGACACGCCACATACATACAACAGTACTCAACACTATGCAACAAAATAACATGTTATTGTTATGTAACTTCATAACACAATAAAAACCATTTAGGTTTCATATCGCGCTCTTATCCCAACTAAACTATTCGAGTAATTGTTAAAACGTTATTTAAACCTAGGTTTTTTTTTAAATTTTTTGTTTTAATTTTTACACATGACATACTGACATGCCGAGCATATTCAACTTGTTCCTGAATGCAGTAAAATGAAGGATTTTTTTGTAACGTGAGCGCATTTTTCTTTTTTGTTTTTGCTTTTTAAATTTTTCGTGTTGTTATTGTTATTGTTGTGAAGTTTTGAAAATATGTTTGTTTTCAAGCAACGAATAGATGGCGTTGAGCTTGTTTATTTGTTCAAGTGTGCGGTACACACACACACACACACACACAAACAAACTGATGCCAACACTTTTGTACACAGACACATATGCACAACAGGTTCTGCAGTTTTTTGCTATAGTAACCAGGTTTTTTTTTTTATATTTTGTGTGTTTGCTTGCAGGAACTTTCTAAAAACTGAAATTTATCGCTAAAATTTATACACAAAACGCATGTTTTGGCATGCGGCCATATTTATGAGAATGTTTGGACTATTTTTTCATTATGCCCATAAAACCCTTTCTCGGAGTTTTGTTTTCAAATGTTTTTCATACTTTTTTCGTCATAATTTTATTAAGCTTTGTAGTTTTTTTTCAATGATTTTGTGTACAAAAATAATAATAAAAAGATTTTTTTTCTATCTGCCGTCACGAGTCTTTATTCGCTCCATTGATTTAATTGAAAAAGTTTTTGGTCAGTTTGAAAAACAATGTGCCCAGAATTATTCTGCATTGTATGAAAAATTTTTTACAAAATTTTTCATGCTATTTATTATAGTTGAAGTGTAATGAAAAAAAACAACGCGCAAAAGTTTCCTAAACACATTTTCACAAAAAAAAGCGAGCATTTCAATTTGATGACGATTTCAGTATTTTTCTGAATATTTTCGTATTTAGTTTATTTTGTGAGTATTTGAAAATTTTTGTAGAAAAAAGCCTAGTGTGTAAGTTTTAGCGTGTAAAACCATTTTTAGATGGCAACTCTATGGAAAAAAATTATGTTACTTTCAAATTCTGACGACGGATTCGGTTTCAGTGACCCATTTTTAGCTTATTTTTGCCTAGCACCAAATTGGTAAAAATTAAAAAATTTAAATGGCAGCCATATGTTTAAAAAAATACACAATTCTGGAAATTCTGACAATGCATTCGGATTCATTGATCCCTTTTTAGCTAGTGTTCGTCTCAGCACCGAATTCGTAAAAATAAAAAAATTTAGGAGGCAACCCTATTTTTTTAGCCTATAACCTTCGCATTGTAATCATCTACATGTATTAAAAAATATCAATTAAATTGGTTAAAAATTACGGGCAGCAGAGAGGAACAGAGCCTTTTGTACATTTTGTTTAATGTATATCTATATCTATACTTCTATACTATTATATAAAAGGGTTCTCTCGGATTTTTATCGTTCAATCACGGGGTAACCGCTGAACAGATTTTAATAATTCTTTCACTATTCAATTGCTATAATAAGCGACCCTGCTACTGGGTACTACGTTTTTGGTAGATCTTTTTATTTAATTATTTAAGAATTCATGCATTTTGTCTCCATGCTGCCATTGTATAAGCAGCACAAAATAACAGCAAACAATAGCTTACGCTCTTTGTTGAGAGAGAGAGGTGAGATTCTACAACTCACCGCGCTGGTCTCTTGAGTGGGTAGTTGCACTCAGCTAATTTCTGCTGCAGTGTTGCCATAAGACCAATATATGGTAGAGATTTGAAAATATGTTTTTATATCATATTTATACTTCCAAGCAACGTTGGGAACGGGTATGCTAGTAGATTATAAAGTATCTTAATATATAAAAACGAATCGTGGTTTTTTCGGATGCTTACAACTTGAAAACGACTGGACCAAATTGGATACTTCCTTCTGTGAGTTTGTTCGTAATTGTTACGCGAAGGTTTTGGAAAAAATTGGGCGTGTACCTCCCATACAAATCAAATCTACGATAGCGAATAGCTTTGAAATTATAGGTCGCATAGCATCGGAATTCGGTGTTCTACATTAATTTACAAGTGCCGTTCCACAGGTAAAATTTTATGGGCGTTGGACGTGGGGTGATGTCTGTCTATGTACTAGAAAACTGAGACGGACTTTGGAAAAGAGGATGTGGTTCCGCCCATACAAGCTAAATTTTTGATATAGAATATCTTTGGATCTTAATGTTACACAACAATGTTACTCAGTATGGAGTTGCAACTTGGTGATATCCTTCTACTAGAAAACTGGGACAGGCTTCGGAAAATGGGGTGTGGCTCCGCCCATACAAGCCAAATTTTCGATATCGAATATATTTGGACTTAAAATTATATTTTAAATATGAATCTTGGTTTGTTCGGATGCTTAAAATTTGAAAACGACTGAACCAAATTGGATACTTCTTTCTACGGGTTTATTCGTACACTAAGGGAAATAACGCATATTAGCATTATCCACGCCTCAGTATAAATTTTATTTAAATATTTACGTGGATAAATCAAATGTTTTCCTTACAACTCGTTTTTTTCCCGTATTTGAATTTTATTTATACCACACACGTACACACATATTCCATACAAGCAAGCAGCAACAGCATCGCACACGTACATACTTACTCCGACAAGCAGCAATAGCATCGCACTCTGTTCCTGCAGTTTATTTTTTGCAGTTGCAGGTTTCTTATAGTTCTCATTTAGTTATTGTTGCAAGAGTAATATAGCTTGCAAGTTTGGCTAAGAAATGAAATGATGTAGGGTGGAGTGACAACTTGATATTTACTCACAAATATCTTGTACCGGATGTCATTTACCTACATATTTTGCTTATAATTTTCTGTCACTTTTTCTTCCTCTAGTTTATACTATTTTTGACATTTGGTGCCCTAATATTGGATCAACTGTAAAGAAAAAGTATAAATTAGAGAACGAAAAAAGTGAAACAGAGAATTAATAATACAGGCAAATGGCATTTGATTGACGCAATATGAAGAAAATAATGCTATAAAACAATTAATAACATATTCAATTTAAATATGTTTTTTTTAAATTCAATATTTTTATATAAATTTTCTTTAAATGCGATAGTTTATTTTCAAATAGTAAATATTTGAAAGATATTTTAAAAGAATTCGTGCATAATTTTAATATATTTTTTATTAATTCTGTTTAAATTTTTAAATATTTCATTTAATTAAAATAGTATTCAAATAAATTTTAAATATTTGCGTAGTCGATTTATGCAAATGCGTTATTGGTGCAAAAATTACTCGCTTTTTGGATAAATTAAAAAAGTTTTTGGATAAATTTAATATTTTTTTTTCTTAGTGTAATTACTTCGCGAAGGTTTAGGAGAAAAGAAATACCGAAAAATTATCAAAAAGTGACGATGTAGGCGTATATTTTCAACCGATTGCGATAAAACTTCGTCAACTTATTGTTTGCTTTTGCGCGATGGTTATAGACATAGTGGGGCGGGCATACGTCAAGTTCGAATTCGATTTTCACGTGCCGTTTCATTGCTAAAATTATTCTACCCCTAATAACTTACTCTGAACTTGTTTATTGTAACCTTGACTCTCATTCCGAACATAAAATCCTCGTTGCTTTTAATGATGCGGCGAGGTATATATATGACTTGAGGCGTTTTGAACATGTCTCCGCAATAAGCAAGCAAATTTTGGGTTGTACCATTAGTAACTACATAAATGCCAGAAACTGCATATTTCTGCACAAGCTGATATCTAACAAGACTCCATCATACCTTTATGAAAAACTACGTTTCAGTGTTTCCAATAGAACCTTTAATTTAATTATACCGAAATATTCCTGCTTACATACAAAGCGACTCTTTTTCATTAGCGCCATTAGGTTATGGAATTCACTTCCTATTAATATTAAAACTATAATCAGTGCGAACAAATTTAAGCTTTCGGTTATGTCCTTCTTTTCTGTCTCCTAACTAAATTTTCTAAGCTTTCAAATATATCTTTTCTCAATTAATCTTTGCCTCTTAATGCATTTTTCTTCTTCTTAGGTTAAGCATAAATTTTAAGTTAAGCTTTTTAGTAACTTTCTTCATTAATTTTTCCATATCATATTTAAAATCTTAATTGTCAAATTCTTGTAACTTTATATATTAGCCTTAAGCAATTTGTTTTCTTTTATATAATGTTATCTGTTGATGATATACTCTCTCCGTTGTACGCTAAAAGATCTCTTATAATCTTATTGTACTAATATAAACCTCAAATAAATAAATAAAAAAATAAATAAATAAATAAAAAAATAAATAAAATAGTAAAATTTATGGGCGTTGGACGCGGGTTGGCACTTTTCAGCAGCCCAAATTTAAGGTATAACTCTCGAACTATACGTCACCTATCAATTTAACTCAATAAGAACGTACTATTTAGTTGTGTCTTTTGACTGGCAAAATTTAGTGACAATTAGGCAAGGCGGTGTGGCTCCGCCCATATAAACCAAATTCTTGATATCGAATAGCTTTGGAAATAACAGTCACAGAACATTGAAACTCAGAATAGACTTATTACTTGATGATGCCCTTCTAATCGAAAACTAGGGCGGACATTAGATAAGGGAGTATGGCTTCGCCCCTATAAGCACAGTTTTTAATATCGAATAGCTTTGGAAGTAAATGTCCCATAGCACTGAAACTCAGTATGAAGTTACTAATTAGCCAGATAATACCAGATACTTCTGATAAACTGGCACGGCCAAATTTTGAATTCAGAATAGCTATGGAAGTTAAAGTAGCAACATTGTATAATAAAACAAAAAACAAAAAAAAAAAAAAACTCGCGTGTAGCAACGTACACGTGACAGAAGTGAAACTTCTTAAAAAGTAAAGAATAAGAGAGATTTTAGTGTAAAATAGAAAAAAGAAGTTATTGAAAGAAATGCAATACAAAATGGAATAAATAAAGTTTTTTCCGTTTTCTATAAGCGTGAGAACGGTTAGCTGGTTAGCACTTTTTGAATGTTAGATTGCATTTACATAGTACTCGTTGACGGAGCCTCCGAAAGCATAGGCAAATCTTGTTGATTTTTGCCTCCTGATTCCTGATCATCATAGCTGCTATGTTGAGTGAGGGCTTCAGGATGCATATCAACTTGGTTGGCTTCAAAATGTTGTTGAGATGATGCTCCAACCGCTATACTCCTACCCAAAAACATAAAATGAGAAGACCTCCAAAATATTAATTTAACAGAATTTCGTGAGCGAACGTGATGGGCTATCGAGAAGTAAAACATGTTGTGTTCCTCATAAAACCATGAAACATGTTGCGCTCCTCAGAAACACAGCTTTACTTCTTGTTGCGAGAGCAAACTTGATTTAGATATAGTGATTGTTTTTGTAATTGCTATTGATATCAACAAAAATAGTGAAAATTTGCAACAGCGCACTTTTTTGCAATTTTGTTCAATTTTTGTTTAATAATGCAATTTTATTGCAGACAATCGCGAAGGCGCGGGTTCAAATCCTACAGGTTCAAACCCACGCCTTCGCGATCGCCCCAATATATAATGCAATGTTAATTGCCATTTTAAAAGCACGAATTTAGCATGACGCTAGAAGGTCCAACTCTTGTTCAATGGTTACGACGGTCCAAGGTGCAATGCCTACTTGTGGCAAACATTTTTATATAAATATGTGCTTTAGACATTATTATAATCTTCACGAAAAATACAGTTTCCGTGCATGCGTTTAGAATGAAATTTAAATGTTTAAAAGGCCCTGGTTTTGTTTCTGTTGTGTAGTAGAAACGGAGCAGGACGCGTGCAATATTACTTGCATTTGCATTTGCATAACGCTAGGGCGTCCGACTCTTATTCGCTGATTGCGACAGTCCAAGGTTCAATGTGCGCTTATTGCAAAAATTTTATGTTAAAAATTTAAAACGTTACACATCGTCACGAATAAGGAGACCTTAAAATTTCACTCGCCGTCAAAGAAGATCCTCTTCAAAATCTTTTAACTTTTGTGATGAGACGGTTTCATTTCATTCGTATGGAAAATAGTCACAGCGAATCAAAGTTTCGATCAAGTTTGCCTTCGATTTTGCTCGTTAGTCTTAGGTTCATCTTCGTTCGGCGTTGTTGTTCATAACAATTTTGTACACAATCGGTTCAGGCGTTACTATTTTATTACTTTAAGCGCCCTTTATCGGAAGTTTTGAAACTTGCTGTCTTCTATTATTGGGTCAGTAGAACATTAATCCTAATTTCATCACAATCGTTTCAGTCGTTTAGCCAGAAACATATTATTGTTTAAAAAACTAAAGGAAAAGGCATATAATTTTACGTGCAAGCGAACAAAATTGATTGGGATCAATTCCCAATTACTGAACCGCTAACTATATATAACAGGTCATTCATTAAGTCCGTAGGATAAGTGAGAAAAAAAAAACGGTGGAAAAAAGTCACGCAATTACACATTGGGCCAGGAATTTCAATAAGTGGCCAAAAGTCAACTATTTTCTGTATACAAATGATTCTTACGATTGATAACGGGATGCATTAAGGTACCCTGAGACGAAATATTATTAATATAAAATTAAAAATTACAATTTGGGAGGCATTTTAAGTCAAAATTTCCAATTTCTTAAACCTATTAAATACAATATTGCAAAAATATATATATATGTACATATATATTTTTTTTTTGTTTTTAATCCTTTTTTCCACATACTAAATACAAAAAAATGGGGTTTAAAAAAAAATGCGGCACCTAAAGAAGATTCCCGGAGATTCCGCTCGTAATTGAAATAATTTACATGCTATTACTTTCTATAAGATATTTACTTGAAGTGGGATATGCACACCTTTGCACGTTTTTATTTGCTTTTGAGAAATTTATAAAAAACTAACGTCGCATAGTAAAATGAGTTCTTAGGATGGGGACAAAAATAGGAGGAATCATCGTAGGTACATACATGATATTAAGCATGTGTCATTATTTCATAAATATATAACGCCACACAAATTTTTATCAATATCGGCCCTTCGCCCACCTCCCATACAAAACTAAGATTAAAAGAGCAGTATCTGCAGTTGAAAAAAGTGTAGAGATCAAAATTAACTTGAATTTCATTACATAGAATTAACACTTTGGGAATCTGTTTAGAAAGAGTGGTTTTAAAATATGTATACTTAAAAATTAAGAAAATCAAAACTGCCTATTTTCTTTAATTGCGTTTGAAACTTATGAAAAATTTGTTATTTTCCCATATAAATTTGCTCATTTTCGCCAAAACATGCTATAGGGAAAGCGTCATAAAATCCGTAATTTTGATTTGACGTGATAGATCTTGATAGATCTTTCAGAAATGTGCTTAGAAAGAGTTGTTATAAAACATAATGAAAAAAAAAAAACAAAAATAAGAAAGTGTTTTATTTGACCACTTGCAGAAGTCATTTTGAATAAAATTAGCTGCAAAAAAATAAATATGTTTTTGTCTTTCTGGTTCTCGATTTCATAATATATTTATTGTTCTGAAATTGTTATTTTCTAAAACCTTGTATATTTATTTTTAGTTCACACATCACATGTCAGATTCGGTAAAAGCAACGCCTTGATCTGTCTCATATCCCGCCTTTTTTTAATACCACAGAATAAATAATAACCAAACTGCAGATTTTATTAAATAGTCTTTTTCTAAATAAACTTTTTCTAAAATTCTCGGAAACGATTGTACCCACCCCTTTACCCAATTTCAATACCCTAGTCCCAACACTAACTGAGATACGGCATTTTACTAAAGTGACACTCCCCTTTGTTTAATCCAGTCCAATTTTTCATCATGCTCGGAAAAGATCCCACAAAGCACTGTACCGAATTTTAATAACCTAGTCCCACTATTACGCCAGTACGGTATTTTAATGATATTGCAACGCCCCATTATTGAGTCCCGCCCAATTTTTCTAACATGCTCGGAAACGATCCTACCAACCCCTTTACCCAATTTCAATACCTTAGGTCAAACACTTACTGAGATACGGAATTTTATTAATAGTGACACGCCCCTTTGTTAAATCCAGTCCAATTTTTTATCATGCTCGGGAAAATATCCCATAAAACACTGTACCCACTATTAGACGAGATACAGTATTTTATTTATATTGCCCATTGTTGAGCCCCGCCCACTATTTTTCCGTACTTGAAGAAGGTCCTGTGTTAAGTATTCTGTGCCAATATTTATTTAGTTCTGGCTATGCATCGCCAAGATATGAGTTTTGGCCACTTTTTCAAATTTCTGGCCCAATGTGCATTAGTAAGGTGGGTATGATATACCCCAAAAGTATAAGTCGTGTAAACACTACAAAAAAAATGTTATCAAAAAAATTCAAATAGCTTCTCATTACTTGATTGATTTAATGTTAAAAAAATAATATTTAAAGGGCGTTGCAATTGAAATAAAAAATAGTTTTATTGAAACTTACAAATACTACAAAGAACATATTGAATTAAATAAGGTCTCTGGGGTATGTCATACCCCACCACACCAACGCCGGGTTAAGAAAGGAGCTTTTTAATTATCACCAGAATACGAAACCTTAACAATTTGTTAATATTAACTATTTTCTTAATATGGTGAGCTTAGTTAAGCTGCCAGAATAGGACTGTTCATCATAATCTCATATGCATCGTTTCTTTGTTATAATTATGAGTGATCATAAAGTACGTATATGATTGAAGAGAAAACGCAATTGTTGGCAAATGCTTTTCTCTATATTTTTATTTTTTTTTTAAATTTTATTTTATAAAACTCATCAAATAAAAAAAAAATACATCAAAGAAATTTTTCATGAGACATGGTAATTAAAATTAATTAATTAATGATGTTGCATTACATTTAATGCTTCAAAGTGTTTGTCAGCAAATTAACACTACGAGGCAGTGAAAAATTCTTAATCAAATAATTGAATTAATTAAAACCTTTTTTCATGCTCACTTTAGACAGAAACACACTCGTGCTTTTAATTTCATTAAAAAAAAGCTTCATGCGTGGCTTTTTCTTTTTGTGCGAAGAGGGCTAACTCACAAATAAGGTTTGTTGGGTTATGAACACATGTAAGTCTCATTGTGTGTTTTTTCATAGAATGATAAAGTGAGTGTGTATGTGTGTGTGTGTGTGTTTGCCTTGGGATTAGCATGTAAAAATGATTAAGGATGCCACTGTCGGATTTATGCAATATACTTAAACAAATTCGTATCTCTATGAGGCTGTGTGCTTGCGTAGGCGTGTGCGGGTGTGTGTGTGGCAAGCGGGTGCGTCTGTGTTACAGGTAGGTATTACATTATGTTTTTTGTGTTACCAAAGTATTTGTGGTTTGACAAGAAAATGCCATTATAATTTGATTTGCAGATCTAAATCATGTAATTTTTTTGCTTTACCATAGGTTGAGCATAATTTAAACGAATTTTTAAACATATGAAAAAATTTAGCTAGAAGCTACTTCAGCAGTTATTCACAGCAAAACTGTTGAATTGAAATTCTTTTATGCTTTCATGTCCTTGTATTTTTTTATTATTATTTTGTAACATTTTATTAATTTCAAGAATTTAAACAAACACACTTTTATATTCATGTAACTGCTATGTTATTGAGTTGAAGCTTTTTTGTGCTGCCAATTTTAAATAAATATAAAATGCGAAATATTGCTGCCGATTGCTCAGGCAACAAATTTACTAGAATTTATTTGCAATAAAATGTGTAGCTCAACCTTTTTCAGGCACCATCGCATGCAGGACACTGAACAAAAAAATACAAGGATGCGCAAAGAAGTGGCCATAAAAATATCCTGAATATTCATTCCATTCCTTACTCTTTTGTTTGTGTGCACATTTTGACACTTTTTTCGACTGTCAATATTTGTATATTAAACATAAAAGAAATGTAGACAAAAAAACAAAAAAAATATCTACCAAACACATAACAAATTCGATATCCGTTCGGGTGAAACTAAAATGAAGGTAACAACAACAACAACTACTACGACAAATAAGCAATAAACAGTCATTCAACTGCAGTGATGATTGCAAAAAAAAAAAAAAACAAAAAACAAACACATTGTCAACAAAATGTCACAAAAGCAAGAAATATACGCTGGCACACATGTAATCGCACTCGAACACACAAATACACACACGCATAGCCCGAAGGAGTAAGGGATAACACTTCATGAGCTTCCGTTTTAAAATGTTATACGTTAAGACATAAGCACGCAGTAAAAGGATGTCGACGTCGAAAAACCTGAAGTTTAAACCACACCGACACTACACAACACGCCTTGCCTGATTGGTAATAAAAGTAGCTATAGGAAAGCTAAGTGGCAGGGAGGAAAACCAGTTGAAAAAAAAAAAAAATAAAATAAGACAAAAAAAAAACAAAATCAGTTGACAATTTATAACACATCAAGAGAACATCCGAAAAAGCCGTAAAAGTTGTAGCTATTCATTTTGAAATGTGATTGTGAAGTTAAGGGCGTGATTTAGGTTTTCAAACTTTTCTACAAGAAGGTATCAGAATAAAGTGTTTTTAACTCAATTTATGTAAGGACTCTTTTGTTGGAATTAATCTATTTATTAATTTCAAAAAAAACCTTATTTCCAAATGTAACAAGATATGTAAGTGGTGACTTAAGACCACCAAATACAAATACCAAGGCATACAAACGACACTTCATAGTTTTCAAAACACTTTACAAATTTATCTAAAGAAAAATTATTTAAGTTTTTAAAAAATGTCAATTTCAATTAGTAGTGATTTTATAAAAAAAAAGAACACAACACCCATAATCTTAATATTTAGAAGCATACTTTTGGGCTTTAGAAGAAATTTATTTGAAAAATCATTAAAATCCGATCTGTTCAAGTTTTTTTGCTATAAACTCATAATTTTTATTTTGAATTTTTGCGTGCTTAAGGGGGTAAATATACCCAGAGGCCGAAAAAAATGTCATGTCTGTTCATTTTTTTAAGGAAACCTAAGGGATATTTTTAAAGGAGGGTTTTTATACCTTACAATATACACATTTAAGAGTATGTTAAATATTTAATATTTAATATTTAAAAATTAATATTAAGGTAGATACAGCATTTTTTGTAGAGCGCTCTGAAAATGCGGTGACCAAGATTGCTCCTCCTAAATTCAACTGAAACAGAAAAATAAAGTCATTTAAACTATGTACTTAAAACTCGTACTTGTCACAGCCGATTTTTAAAATATTAATTTTTCACAAAATGGCGGACTTCCGAAAGTAAATTAATGATTTTCGACCAAAAACTCGTCATTATTTTGCCTATAAAAAATTAACGAAGCTACGAAAAAAAATCCTGTGACAAGTACGGGATTATTAAGAATAAAATAAGCCTGCAAAAAAATCAAAACGATCGGTTGATTCACTAAGCTTCGAGAAATCTTGGTCACCGACTTTGAAAACATGGTTTCGAGAAAAATGCGTGTGAAAATAAGGGCCAGCACTGCGCGCTCTAGAAGGCGGTTCACTCACTAGGCTATAACTTAGTTATTTTTTTGAGATATCGACTTGAAATTTTCACCACATATTCTTGAGACCTAAAGCTTTAAGAAAAAACTTTGCAAAAACAAAAAGATCTGGGTATATTTCCCCCCTTAAGGTCCAAATATGTTGTTGTTGTTGTTGTTGTTGTCGTTGTTGTTGTTGTCGTTGTTGTTGTTGTTCCATGCTGTATTTGCGTCCTGGTAGCGTCAGAACTTTATTTTTTTTATTTTTGTCGTAAGGCCAGGTATAAATCCATCATTTTCCTTTTTAACCGACTTCAAAAAGGAGGAGGTTCTCAAGTTCGTTGGTTGGTCCGGTTTTTTTTTTTTTTTTTTTTTTTTTTTAAATGTACATACATCGATAACTCCTAAAGCACTTGCCCGATTTCCGTAATTTTTCGTCAACAGATATATATCATAAAGGCGGAGGTCATTTTCAAAAAAAGTGGGTGATATTCGACAAAGGGGCGTGTCACTATTAGAAAAGCACTGTATTTCAGTTAATTTTAACACTTCAGTACTGAAATTTACAGTAAAAATACTGGGGTAGGCATAGTTACTACAAATTACGGTCAATAAATTTGGCGTTATTTGACAAAGGGGTGTGGTCATATTAGAAAAATACTGTAGTTCGAATAGTATTGACACTAGGGTACTGAAATTTAACACATGGGTAGGCACAGTTACTAAAAATTACGGTAAAGTGGGCGTCAACAAAGGGGTGTGACAATATAATAAAAATACTATATCTCAGTTAATATTGACCCTAAATATTTAGTATGCAGGTAGGTGGGTAGGTAGAATCATTACAAAAGTGGGCGGGATTGTACAAAGGGTGTGGCACTTTAAGAAAAGTACTATATATATCGGTTAATATTGATACTTGGCAACTGAAATTTGGCACAGGGCTAGGTAGAATCATTATAAAGTATGGTAAATAAAATGAGCGGGATTAGAGAAAGGGCGTGGCACTTAAATAAAAATTGTAAAGAGACAGAAATGGAAAATACCCAACAAACTTTCAGGAATTAATAAAAAAAAATTTTTAAGAGCAAAGTTCGAGTTTGAAAATTTCCTCAAGTATAGTATTACATAACATTTTTCATATTCTCTAAAAAGGAAGAAATAAAAACTTTTTAACAAAAAAAAAAAACCGACTTCAAAATCACTACAAAATAAAAAATAATTTTAAATAAATTTTGCATTAATTTCTTGGTCAAATTTTAAAAGTTATTTTTATGTATTATAATATTAAAAATCTTATCATTTTCATTTTTTCTATTTTGCTTTATTATCATCAATATATTAATTGCTTTATGAACATAAAAGCTTTGAAGTCGGCGCTAATCTTTGACACACATTTGATCATGATTTTTTACCATCCCTGCACTATTTTAAACTTTTTTATTTGATGCTATGCTGCCTTGGTGACACTGTAGTAATTTTAGCTTAGCACACATAAACATTATAACTATACTGGTTTGGGAGAGCTTGTAAAGCTCATATTGAATGTGACATAGTGTGTAACAGCTGCACAAATGATGCATGGAACACATTAGCTACATTCAGCGTACTCAACAATTGTCATCTGAAATAAAAAAATCGTTAAAAAGCATAATATTCATAAAGTTAGTAATATTTTTATGATTATAATCCAAATTAAAAAAAATTAAAATAAAAAGATTTCGACTTAGTAAGATAAGCGCAGACTTCAAAGCTTTTATGTTCATAAAGCAATTAATATATTGATGATAATAAAACAAAATAGAAAAAATGAAAATGATAAGATTTTCAATATTATAATACATATAAATAACTTTAAAAATTTGACCAAGAAATTAATGGGAAAAGATATTTAATATAATTTTTACTTTGTAGTGATTTTGAAGTCGGTTTTTTTTTGTTAAAAAGTTTTTTTTTAATCATTTTTCGTAGCTTACATACTCACTGAGTAAAAACTCAATGCAACGCCGCTGCATGAATGTTGCATAGTCGATCTTTGAGCGGCTCTCTCTGTGTCCCCATGACATCAGAAATTTTAAATCTAATTTTGTTGTAACGGCTTAGAACAGGCCTTTGTAGGTGTATCATAGTAATAATTCCATGCAACAAATTTTTAGTTGCGTTGCCTAAGTAGCTCACACCGCGTCCGGATGACGTTTTGAATTTTTGTTTTTTTTTTATAATGAAGTCAAAAAATTAACCTTTACGGTCATATCATTTTTTTAGTCATAGCTATTATACTCAGCGAGTAACAATTCAATGTAACGCCAATGAATTTTGACAAAAATGCAATTTTCAACTTTATTGGAGACCTGCGAGGTAAAACGTAACTTCGTCACGTCAAAACAAAAATTGATAAACTTGACAAATGTCATTTACAAAATTACATGCAACTGTGAAGGGTCCAACGTATGTGACCAGGCATATGTTGAAACAACTAAAAACAAGCTACGTACAAGAATTTCTTCGCATCGATCGGACCAAAAAGCTCTCAGATCTTTGGACCAGAAAATAGCACTTGCAGCCCACTGTATGGAACATGGACACACGCCTAATTTTGATAATATAGAGATATAACAATAAGAGTAAAATTACTGTAAACGATATACATTGAAATGCTCCATATCATAAGCTTACCAGAAGACAAGAGACTCCAAAACAGACACAGACAGGTGCACACACATATACAGGAAGTATGTTGTGTTAAATCCAAAAATTAAAAACCTGACGGCAGAAGAAGTGGATATTTTTTGTAAATTTGTTTATCAATGTTTTTGTTTTAATTATTAGAAGCTATGATATACATAAATATTAAATGTTAAATATCGTCCGTAAATATCAAATGTTTTAATTGTTAAAATGATTTAATTGTTTAAATTGTGAGTAAACAATTAAGAGTTGCATGTGGGCAACTTCTGATTTTGTGGCTCTGTTTCTAGTTTGGGACCCTACGATTTTTTTTCAATAAATTTTTATGATAGATTGAAGTGTTGAAAATTAATTTTTATAACATGCTTTTCAAAGTTATGTGGCGTCCGTGGCGTAGTTGGTTAAAGTGCGTGGCCGCTATGTCAACGAACTTGGAGATCCAGGTTCGAACCCCAACAGCGACAGAAAATTATTTGAATTAAAATAATTTTTCTGTACGGCCACCACCTCTCTGCAGACAATGGCAAACCTCAGAGAGTAATCAAAATGCCATGTAAAGCTTCTTGAGAATAAGAACATTTCGTTCATCGCCGTTCGGAGTCGGCGTTAAGCCTGTAGGTCCATTTCTCGGTCAATTGTGTACAAACTTAATAACACTCTCAACACAATTGATTAAGAAGCTAGGTCAAAGTCCTTTCAAGGGCTGAAATGCCCAGTTATTTTTTTTTTTTTTTTCTGAGTAATTCCGAGTCAACTCATGTGCGCGACCACGCGACTACGCGGCTTTAAAATAGAGCAAATTAAAAAATATGTTTTTAAATATTTCCAAAAATTTTCTGAAGCTACAAGTAATTAAATGTAAAATAACGAATGTAAGAGATCTTATTTACATTTTTAGTTAGAAGAAATATGTGATATTTAGTGCGCTAGAATTTGTAAAAAATTTTTTACAAAATTCAAATTTTATCTAGGAAAAATTTAGAGTTGAAGAGAGAATATTATCAAATAATTTATCAATTGTGACAGATGAAGAAATAGAGGAATTTTTAAACATGGTGGATACACCGAGTATACCTGCAGCTAGAGAAAAATATTCTGAAAATGGGAACGTAGATAGTACGTCGCCTTGCAGCCCAAACAGACTTTGAGCATATGAATCAGGCAATAACCATTCGATAAGGCAATTTAATGGAAATATAGACAGATACGGAACAACGATGCCGAAATAATTAAAGTAACATGGAAGAAATTAAGACCTGGAAGACTTAAAGCGCACCAACTTAAACCTGTTTAAAATAGTAGGAATCCTCACGGGTCACTGTGTAATCTGAACGCATGCTCTTCGGTTAGGACTAATATCTAATGTTTTTGCAGAAGCTGCAATTGTGACGAAGAAGTAGAAAATGTTCAGCATTTCCTCTGCGAATGCCCGGCACTAATAAAAACGAGATTGGCAACTCTTGGACATCCCTTCCTCAATGGACTTACGGAAGCCTCATGCCTGGAAATCAAGCATATCCTAAAGTTCAACATCTGTATGAACTGGTTTGCTGAGGAGGGAAATCTCTCATAGGTTCAAAAGAGATTATCACAACGGGCCTGCACTGGCCTAATTGCACCAGTCGTTTGTCGGCTCAGCCACCTCAACCTAACCTAACCTAACCTGGAAGAAGAAAAATATACCGATCCCCGATCCATCTATCTATATATATAAAAATAAGTTGCATTGTGTATGAAATTGATGTTCTCGGTAATGCGTGAACCGATTTTGTTTCTGGAAAACAAACATTTCCCATGAAAGGTGACGTCAATACAAATGTTTTTTTGTATAAATGGTCTTTGAATGTGTATTGGTTCATGAATTATAGGCATTTTAGTGAACTTTTACAAAATACAGGTGTGAAAAAATACAGATGCGCACATATGGTGTATATGGGGAAATATTTGCAAGAGTAATTGGAAATAAATGGAATATTGGAATAATTTGGCACGTCTCACTTTAGTTTGCATTTGCGCGAAAAATATAGGCATAGTAAAAGTTTTCCATACCCCTTTTTTTCCATACCCCCTTTACCGCCTACGAATCAATAAAAATGCTATATTTAAGACTTTTTTGGTCGTATTAGACTAAAATTTGGTAAATAAGTTTGTATGGTTACTGTCGGCAACTATACTTAAACTGGGCGTGGTCCAACTATATATACGCCCACTTTTTAGAAATCATTATTATTCCTGAGTTGTACATGTTTTGATAGTGGAACTTGATATGTAGACGTTATGGGCCCAAGAGGTAGTTATTATATATTTGAGCGAACATTAAACGAGGGGGAATTTGGCCACACAGGCCAAATTTATGATATCGAATTGCTTTGGAACTAAATGTCGTATGTAGTTACATAGACTCCTAAATTACTCATCCGATTACACAGAAAATAAAAGAATTGATTTATTACCTAAACTAGTTTAGCTAATGTGAAAGTTTCTATTTCACCTAATCTTTTCAACAACTTTTCTACTTACACAGTTAATTTAACAATCATGCATTAGGTAATTCACCTAATTAAAATTAGTTAATTCAACTAAAATTTTGCTTATTAAATCATCTAATTCTTCTAGTTATTTTACATAATGCAAGTTGTCGATTTGTTCGTACACTAGGGAAATAACGCATATTAGCATTATCCACGCCTCAGTATAAATTTTATATAAATATTTACGTGGATAAATCAAATGCTTTCCTTACAACTTGTTTTTTCCCCGTATTTGAATTTTATAGGAGCACAGCGCTCTCCTATAAAAAACATAAATAAAAACAAAGTGAGAAAATTTTACAAAAAGTAAAGTCTAACGCGAGAATTGAACTCGGGCCACTTGCTTTATAGTCAAACGCTTTACCGCTGTGCTGTTACGCCGTTTGATAAATTGTGAACAAAATGTATATAAAAATATGAGGTCCACAACTCTGAAATTATGGGCATCTACAGCAATTTGATTAATTGGTATGTAGCGTAAATTCCTCAATTGGAAATTTAGCTCAATAGATAAGGCGTTGGTTGTTGAAATCTTGAGATCACAGGTTCGATTCTCAGCGGCGGCAAAGAAATTTTTCAGTCATTTATACAATGTATATATCTCTCTCATTCTATCTACTATAAAACAAATCTTTCTTCTCTATGATGTGACGAAATGAAGTAAAGTCACATAAGGAAAGTTTCACTTCAAAATAGAAATTGCAAAACAAAAAACATATTTTTTGCATATTTTTTGCACGGCATTTCCACTCTTAAGTGGGAATGCTATCTAAATAATTAGATGATTTTTCTACACTTAGTAGGTGGCTTGCCTAATCTGAAGTGGTCATAGTTTAAAAAAAATTAGCTTATTCTTCTAATAAATTATGTGTCTTATCTATTTTATGGTTGAAGGTACACCTAAATATTTAGGTTTTTTTAGCTACTCTCGCAGTTAAACTACCCAATATAATTGCATATAATTAACATTTAGAAATTGGTAGCGCACCTAATCAAATTCGTTGACTGAAAATCACCGGATTACTTTAGCTGAATTGACTACATTTTTAGGAAAAAGTTCTACTCTTTTTTTTCTGTGTAGCATGAAAATTTGTGTATAGAAGTTTTTTGGTACAGTGCGTGTTTGTGAGCTATCAATTTTTATCCACCTTGAACACCAGATGGCGCTGTAGTACAAATTTTTGACAAAACTGCCTAAAACTCGCAAACCGCTTATGCGATTAGAATAAAAAGTGGTATACAGTCGTTTGCGTGTAGATTGAGTGTTTTGCTGCAATCTTTTTTGACCTATCTTGAACACCAGAGCGCGCTGTAGTACAAATGTTTTGCAAAACCACCTAAAACTCCCAAATCACTCATGCGATTAGAATAAAACTTGGTATATAGTAGTCCTCGGGTACGATGCGTTTTTTGACAGTATCTTCTACAAATTTTTTACAAAATCGCATATTTTTAGTTGTTACATATGCAAATATTTACAAAATATTTACAAAATATAAAATATTTCTTAAATTTAGTCCAATTAAAAAAATTTCTGTTATTTTGACATTAAAATACATGAACATATCTTGAAAAATATGAAAACTTTTACTACAACGATATGTTTAATGCAACCATCGTGATCAAAAATGAGAAAAACACAATCAGAAATTTAATTTTGTGACTATCGATTCAAATATCTCCGCTGCTTTTTTATACATTTTGTTAAATTTTTTATTGTCTTAAAGCTTCATCAAAGTACTATAAAAACCTTATT
Source organism: Pherbina coryleti (assembly GCA_943735915.1). Classification (NCBI taxonomy): domain Eukaryota; kingdom Metazoa; phylum Arthropoda; class Insecta; order Diptera; family Sciomyzidae; genus Pherbina; species Pherbina coryleti. Next base: position 63,900,658 of record OX030951.1, read on the forward strand.
GCAAAAATACCGGTAGTTGAGAAAATATATTTTAAATATTTTTTTCAAAAAATGTCTGAAATTATGGAGTTTTCCTCAAAATAAGGCTCAAAATTTGTTTTTGTTGTAAAAATAATTTAAATTTAAATTCGCAAGCTTTTTCTATTTAAAAGCTTTAACATTTATAAGCAAAAGTTATTTAAATTTTACGCAAAAATTAAAAACCCTTTTTGTGATTAAAAAAACTAGACCTCCCCCTTGATTTTTTCGAACAAAATTTTTTTTTCCAATATTGTGTTTTTATATTTTTGAAAAAATAAACAAGCTAAAAAATTAATTTTTTAGAAAAAAATTATCTTAGTATCTCTTACCAATCAAAAGTTATAGCCAATAATTTTTATCCAAAATATAAATACAAAAAGCAAAACGCTGTCTGTGTGATGGCTGGAAACTTCAAAATTACTTAGCCGATAGAGCTGAAATTTTTGGCAGTACATTTTTTTCAAGTACGAGATGGTTTGAATTTCTGTCACACCCCCTTTTACCGACCACAAATCAATAAAAATGCTATATTTACTACGGTTTTCGTCGATTTGGCTACATTTTGATAATTTAGTTTGTATGCTCACTGTCGGCAACTGTACTAAAACTCGGCAATGTCCATCTACTAGAAAACTGGGATGGGCATTATATAAGGGGGTGTGGCTCCGCCCATTCATTAAAATTTGTATTATCGAATAGCTTTGAAAGTAAAAGTAGCAGTATTTGCATCCAAACTCAAAATGGAGTTACTATTTCGTGATCTCCTGCTACTGGGAAACTGGAACGGGCAGTGGAAAATGACAGTGGTGTTAAACTATGGGTCTAAGAAAAGTTTCGAATATAATTATTATGTTGCGATATAATTGCTGGGTGCAGCAACGCGCGCCGGGAAAGAGCTAGTATATGCTAAAAATACAAAATAATATTTTTAATATGTATTTTTTTATAAGTTTTTCTGAAATAAAGTTTCGTTGTTTTTATTTTTGTTTTTAATAAACTATTTTATTGTATATTATATTTTTTTTATTAATATTTTTTTACATAAACATTAAAAATGTTTGTAATAAATCAGGAAAGAATAATTCTATGTCAAGGTGTAAAAATAAAAATTTATTGTGTTGCTACAAGTGTTGGAACGTAAACTGCATAGCAGTGCCTTTTGGCACTCTTTTATTTTTTAACTTTATAGCTAAACTATACGTTGTATCAAAAAACTGATATCAAATTATTGTCTTGTGACATAAATATCATCTTCGAATCATTTTTAATTTGCTAAATAAAAATTATGCATTAGAGGGTTGAGTATCTAGTTTAATAATAATTTTCGTTGTTTGTCCAGTTTTTCTAATTAATAATCAAAAATTTTTTGGTTTATTAAAATCGGTCAAGTAGATTCGGATAAAAAAACTTTAAGAGGTAATTTTTTAATGTAAAATGAATCGAAATTTGTAAACAAAAATTATTTTAAAATTTAAGGAGTCCCTTTAAAATTTTTGGTTATTTTTAGCAATATATATATATATTTATATTGATGCTTTAACTGAAATCAAATATAGTATCATGAAATATCGAAAAGTATCATGTTTGAATCAAACAGCGAAAAAGTTCATTCAAGCTTGTTTTCTCTTAAAACACGATTCAAACAATATTTTGTTAAATAACAAATATTTTTGATTGAATATTTCGTTATACGGCAATAGTAATCTATGAAAATATTAAACATGAGAATGTTTGAAAGTTTCACGTTTACTTTTTCGTTATGCTTTTCTGGAAAAAAAAAACTGAGAATGAAGTGAGGCGGAGGCTTAGCTTACTTAATAAAGAGTTTTTAATGCAGTCTTGAATTTGCCACAAAATTCTATTCCTGTTTTTTTTCATCCAGGTAGCACATAAGCTTCTTTTACAGCACATGTTGCATAACATGTTGCAAAACAGTGCTGTTTTTAATAATCTGACAGTGCGAAAAAGGAACAGTCTTACAACTTAACAAGCTTTTGTTGCTTGTTAGATAAAACTAACAAAAAAAAAAAAAAACATTCTAGGAACATACATATTCATAACGTAAAACCATCAGAAAGTATGCAGAATTTGAGTAACTCATACCTAAAACAATTCTGTTTGTATAACAAAGTGTCTTATATGGAAATATTTAGTTTTGTGGAAACATTTATGTGGAGCCTGGATTTTGCTTAAAGTGTTGCTAAGACTGGGTACGAAAGTCATTGTCACTTTGCTCTGAAGAATTTTACAGCAGAATTAGATAACTCTTGCCTAGGTTCAAAATTGCAAACACGTGATGTCTTATATTTCCCAAATGGATTTTAGAAATTTCAATACATCGAATGAACCTAAGTTAGACATAAACGATAAAAGCACATGGCCTAGTGTTGATGTGAATTTTGTTATTCTTTTCATTTCATTTCATTATTGTCTAGAAAGTTTGTTGTGTTTTTGTGACGGCTTTCATAAATTCAGGTCTGACACATGTCTCTGCATATTTTCAAGTTTTTGCACAATTTCTAAGTTCTTGGAAACTTTTTGCATTCCAGCCTAAAATGTCATCGCTCTTAGTTTTATGTCATATATATTTTTAAGTTAAAATTAACAACACTACAAACATCGATAGGCAAAAATGAGCACATACGCTTCACATGAATAGGTACAGAGCTTTCAACATAAATCAAAGCTTATATCTCGGCTACAAGCTTATTATAAAGCTTTATTTTTATTTTGTTGCAAAGATAATTGATTTTTGGAGAAATGTGGTAAAAGAGAGGAATATAATTTCATTTTTTTATAATTATTTTTTATAAGCAAAGGGAAAATTTTATTCTATTTTCGCATCACTTCAATAGGTCCTATATTCGTCGAAGCCTTGCTATTAAATCAGGTGAAGTTACAAAAATTTTATAAAAGTGTAGTAAAAGGTAGTAAGAATATTTTTCTTTGAACTCGGCGCAGTGAAATAACTCCCAATGAAAGAGCTCCCAAATAAAAAAAAAAAAATAACTCAAAATGAAATTACTCCCAAGTGAAATGAAATAAGTCCCAAATCCAACAAAATTAAATACTCCCAAGATAAATGAAATAACTCCCAAGAAAAATAAAATAACTTCTAAAATAAAAACAAAAACAATAAAACTCCAAACACAAAATGCGATAAATATGTTTGGTCAAATTTGAAAAAAAAATCGTAAAAAACGCAATTTTTTATCTGGATTTTGTGCAAAAAAATATAGAAAAAATAAAAATGTTTGCAATATTTTAGTTCACACGGAAAACACACATGTGGAAAGTATGCGGTTAAAATTTGGAGATAATCGGACAAGGCAATTTTGTGTAACGATGGTAACCAGATATAAAAAAGTAAAAAACTTCAAATTAAAGTTTCATACATGAAAAATGTAAAAAATTAATAAAAAATTTTTTTTTTAAATTTTTTGAGTGTTCCTTTCTATTCCAAAAAAATTTTCCACTATCTCTTACCGTTTTTCTGTAAAAAAATTTGAAACTTTCACTCGAATACCGAGCGCGCCAAGTAGCAACATGCCTTAACCTTAATCGGTCCCTTGTGTAAATTTTACACACTTTTTTCAACTTCAAGCTGTTATTTTTTTAATATAATTTCAGCAAATTGACCGAACTAGGATTTTGGCTGGTTTTTAAAAAATTTTTTTTTTAAATTAATAAAATAATGAATAATAAATAATTTTTAACGACTAGATCGCATTAATTTCATTCATCGATAAAAATATGGCTCTTGAAAAAGTGTGTAAAATTTACACACAAGGAACTTATTCGTTTCTAGAAATTAGGGGCCGATGAAGGTTAAGACAAGTGAAATTGCTCTTAACTTAAATGAAATAACTTCCAAGGGAAATGAAGCAACTCCCAAGATAATTGAATGGAATAACACCCAACCAAATATTTTGGGACTCATTTCATTCCCAGATTTTTTGGTAGTTATTAGATAATTGGGAGTTATTTCATGAAAAAATTACCCAAACCCCAATAAAAACGCAATATTTCACAATTTGTTGGAATTTATTTCATTTTTGTTTTGGGAGTTATTTCATCGCGCCTTTGAATTCCTGTGTATATAGAGAGAACGGATGGGCCGAAAAAACAAACATTGAGGCATATTACAAGCAGAGACTCTCAGGTCGATCAATGACAACAAAATTGGAAGAAGTGTTGAGGTTGTCTGTAGCTTCTTGTGAGACCCAAATATTTGCAGGAAAAACACGAGAGGAAGGCAAAAAAGCCATAAGGATGTTAGCATTAAATTCCAGTGACTCTGCGGCGGACATAAAGATTTAATCATAAAGATTAAAGAAATAAGGACATAAAGAATTGTTAATGCTAGTAATTCTACTGTTAAGAGGGTTGTTAATGAGTTTTATGGTTTTCTGGGATGAGAACGTTTCCTTGCTCATCACAACAGTCGCGAAGGAGCTATCTATAAATAAATAGCAGAAACGGTTTTACCAAAATTTGGAGACATTTTTTTAACCAATTTCATGGACTTACCAGCAAGATAATACCCCGATTTACATGGCAGTGTAGTCAAAGTTAGATAAGGAAGCAAAATATAAATTTGTTGCAGTGACCACTGTAAGATAGTTGTAAGATAGTTCCAAAGAAAGCGTTTTCCATTAAGGACTTCACAACTTTTTTTTAAATAAAACGCAAACCATTTGAGATGTTTCAAAAATTTTATTATCGCCTTGAAGTGTAATCAAAACATTTATGAATGGAACTTGACTTCGTTCATATGGTTACCGCGGCACGTATGCAGCGGTCGATTCGTTGGACCCAATTTTCGATGACTCGGCCACTCATTTCGGTCGAAACGGCCGCTATTTCGCGTTAATGTTGGCTCAGTCTGTGTGCTGTGTGGCTTGTGGCACCGTTTTGTTAAAATCACATGTCGTCCAAGCCCATATCTTCCAATTCGGGCCAAAAATAATCGGATATCATGACGCGATAACGATGGCCATTAGCAGTAACGTTACGATCGTTATCGTCGATGAAAAAATATAGTCCAATGACGCCGCCGGCATGCAAATCACGCCAACAAGTTGTTTTTTGGGGATGAAGTGGTGATTCATGAAGCGCATGTGGATTTTCACCTGACCAATAACGCATAGTTTGCTTATTCACGAACCCATTGAGCCAAAAATGAGCTTCGTCACTGAAGATGCTTTTGCGATGAAATTCATCATCTCGGCGCATCTTTTCCAGAGCCCAATCGGAAAACTTACGTCGCTTGAAATGGTCTATCGCCTTCAATTCTGTAGTCAGCTTGATCTTGTATAGGTGTAAACCAAAATCCTTATGCAATCATAAAGTGGACCATAACGGGTCAGGGCAATGCCCAATTCTTGAGAATGCCGTGGAATTGACTGTTTTGTGTCGTTTGCTACGGACGCCTGAACGGCAGCGATGTTTTCAACACTTCGACCAACCCGTTGTCTCACTGGCACGGCAACATCACACAACGAATATGTAGACTCAATGTTTTGCACTAAACTTGTTATTGTCTGTCTACTAGGGCAAGAATTACGACCGAAAATTGCACTTAACGCTCTTAAAGTTGCGATCACAGACTTCGAACTTCGGTAGTAAATTTTTATAATTTGCAGAGGTTGTTCGTTCGTGTACTTTATCGTGATGGAAATGTTGAGTTTACTGAATAAATTGACAGTGACAGTTCGATGGTTAGTGAAAGGGTGCGTTCAGAAATTTAATTTAAAGTTGTCAAGTCCCTATTGGAGAATCCTGTACATGATTTACAGGTACATGCCTATAATTATGTTTTATAATTAATATCGGTACTTAAAAGTAAATCATTTAAACTGTGGTATCCTTTCCTGTTGTTAAATAAATGTTTATTAGATGACATCATTTCAAATTTGCAGAAAACAAAGGGAAGAAAACTTTTCCCAAAAGTCAGTTCAACAAAAACATCGTTTTTCTGCCATAAAAATGGCCCGATTTGAATAATTTTTTTATTATTCCTAAACTTCATAAAAAGGTCAACAATAATACAGCATTTTAATTTGAGAAAGTTGCTGCGACCTCGGCGAAGGTAAAGCTTCTTTTTCAAAATTATTAAATTATGAAATGAAAGAAAAAATTATGAAATTCTTTATAAATTAGGCCAATTTTGGGTCAAGGACTAATTTTATTAAGAATTTTATGGCATATTTGAGTTTAGCGGACGATTTTACATACGGATATGTTATAGTTAAAAGTTTTTGTAGGACTTAAATTTAAATTGGGAACTCGATTTGAAACATTCATTTCATACTTCTTAAAATTCACGTTTTTTAGCGGCGCCAATCCAGTTTGCGAATTTTATGGATTTTTTTTTTGCGTCACATGCTTATATTACATCCAGGATTCAGAATCTGGCCTTTCAGGGAGGTTCTGGAATACTTTTGGAAAAAGGAACCCATCTAATACTCATACCTTATGTAATAAAATGGACGAATTTTAAAATGCTATATCTTTTAAATGAACCATAAAAACGACTTTCATTCTTAAATCATCAGACTCCTCTTATTACGTAGTTTATTTAACATTAATTTAAAATTTTTTCACCCGTGCCCATTGGAGATACTTGACCCCAAAGTTGGGGCAAATTTGAGATTTCTTATTTTTCAAAGTGATGTAACCCAAAAAGTTTATGATCTAGTCACTTTAAAAAATTTATATTTTAAGTTCTTACTAAGACCTAATACCAAAAAATAGGTCTGCCACTAGCTTCTTTCTATTAAAATTTTTTTTTCAAAGTTACCAAAAATTACGATTTTTTTTTGGAAACTTTAACTTTTTTTTTTAATTTAAGTAACATCCCAATTAATTTTTCTGATATGCAAGATAATAGCCTAAGATATCATTAATATTATGTTTTTTCATTTATTACCGTATGTTGAATAAGAGCTGAGATATGATCATTACCGCAAACTCTATAAGATACGAAAATCACTCGTGGTTGTATGACAAATATGGCCGCCGTTTTGAAAATACAACAAAAAATTTTTCTTGAAAGCAGTACTAAGATGCTGAAACCCTACGAAATTTGTGGTAAAAAAATAACATTTTTTTCAAATAGTCGAGCGACCACTATGTGATCAATCTCTGCGGACTGACCCATAAGGCAGTATATATTTTTCTGTCGCCATTAATTATAAATAGCTTTAAGTTTCGGAATCAAAATTTTAAATATTTTCCATATATGTACTGCAATTTGAACAACAACCATTTTTCGCAGCTGTCCCTATTCCCCTATTCAAGTGAAGCGGAGTGTATACTTATACGCATACCTATCAAAAATTATATATCTTATGCCAAAAAATTGTAGTCTATTATAGAATGCTCAAATTGTAGCTATTGAGAACAAGCAGAAATATACTTTCATGCGTAAATTGCAAAAATATGATAACACGCCTCAGTGATTTCTTTCTATATAATTTTCAACTTCCGCTTTTGCACTCTTTTTGCCTTTTCTTGTCGAACAAAATAGTTTTCTTTAAAATTGTCAAAGGTTTTTAATATACATGTCTGAAAAATGTTTTAATGGCAGTTTTTGAAAATACACTCAAGGAAATTTAATTATTAAAAATACAATTTAGATTCGTAGAGTATGCAGCACATATGCAAGCTCTTTTCTTTCTAGATAAAATTTCTTTATGATTATAATAGATTATAACACTTAAGAGTATTGTTCCATACTTTTTTTTTTCCTGTTGAGCTTACGAGCCTTTAATTTGGTTTTTCCTATTTTTTATTAAATAATATTTTTTCCTTCTTTACAAAGAAATTTGCAATATTTTTGGCTCTTGAGTATTTAATGTCATGGAGTTGAGCAATATTTGTAATACTCGCATATGTTTCATACGTTTATAGTATATATTTGAATGTTAATATATTTGTGTGTGTGTGTGTGTGTGCAAGTGTGCTTCTGATTGCATTTGTGGCTTTTGTTTTTGAAATTGTTTAAATCCTTCGTATGTGAAGTAATATTGATTGCACATCATTTTTCGTCCTGTTATTGAGGTGAGTGTAAGTTTGCATAATTATATAGAAAAGGATCCAATTGTAATACTTTGCTCAAGTCCTTGTATTCAAAATGTAATCATTTTGTGTGTGTGCGTGTTTGTGTGCGAGAGCTTATGAGTGTGTGTTGTTATAAAAAGAATTTGAATACTTTGTAGATATTGAAATTATAAAGTCTTATGGTTATGTTCAATTGTAATACTTCACTTTTGTAATAATTTCCTTATTGAATTTGAAAAACTTTAACAAGTTATAACAAAAAAAACTAAAAAGGATATCAAAATTATATAAATGCAAGTTTTTAGAATAATGTTTTTACTTACCAAATATGACTTAATTTATTTTTTGTTTTTTTTTTTTATAAACTTAAGCTTAACATAATTACATGGTGTATATTGGTATCACTCTAACTTATAGTTTTGATCCAAGCACTTTGGATTTCAATTGGAATATCAATTTTCTAATAAACCGTGTTTGACAAAATTTATTACTGTCATTGTTCTTCTATATATATTGTAAAAATATATTCTAAAGATATATTGTAAAAATTAAACTAACCAAAGGAAAACGTAACCAAAAACAATGTTACATCTTATTTCAACCAAATACTTCGCAGTTGAGCAATGATCCGTTATCTTGCAATTTAACGGTTGTTTTTTTATGTTGGTAATTCCATACCATTTGAATACCTGCAAACTGTGTGAATTCCAACAAAAAGCTTATCAACCCAATAAACGACAATTGCACGTTTTTATGGCAGTTAATCAAAGTAAGCTACGAGGGTAATTTGAGATTTCAGTGTCGTTTTGAATTTCCAGCTTAGTAACTCTAAAAGCAACAGTGGTCCTGTCAACAACCATCTGTTAATGAATCACTGCCTATTTTTAGCAAGGTAAGATTTTTCGAAAATTCAACCTAAATATTTTGAGACTACCTTGAACAAATAGTCGTAAAGAGGTTAAAGTATCACCATTGAAAAGGTTATTTTTTAAACTTTTTTAACCTGAAAGGTTAGCCGTCAGAATTTTTGGGATTTATTAACGAAGTTTTGATATATTTTTGGAATATCTTCTCAGCCAATAGTCGTGTAGAGGCAGTGGTGGATCTAAGATTCACCATAGGGGAGAGGGGCGGTGCGGGTGTGAAACAACTGTTTTGTATGCCAAGGGGGCTGAAACGTCTCTTTGGACTTTTTTTCATTTTTTCCCATACAAAAAAATTCTTCAAGGGCGGAGGGGCTAAAGCCCTTTCAGCCAGTATGTAGATCTGCCACTGTATAGAGGTCAAAATACCATCATTGCAAAGATTATTTTTCAAATTTTCATTGGTTGACTTTCAAAACAGATTAAAAACAACGAGCTGTCATGAAAAAAAAAATAAAAAAATAAATAACTGGCCCTTTCAGCCCTTGAAAGGACTTTGACCTAGCTTCTTATGATCAATTGCGTTGTGCGTGTTATTAAGTTTGTACACAATTGACCGAGAACCGGACCTACAGGTTTAACGCCGACTCCGAACGGCGATGAACGGAGTGTTCTCGTTCTCAAGAAGCTTTACATGACATTTTGATTTTTCTCTGAGGTTTGCCATTGTCTGCAGAGGGGTGGCGGCCGTACAGAAAAATTATTTTAATTCAAATAATTTTCTGTCGCTGCTGGGGTTCGAACCTGGGTCTCCAGGTTCGTTGACATAGCGGCCACGCACTTTAACCAACTATGCCACGGACGCCACGAGTTGTCATGAAGTAAATCTAAATTCGACTTCAAACTTTTCGCTCGTGTACTGTCCACGAGAGAAAATAGTCTTTAGACATACATTTTTACCATTGACGACCATTGAGACACATAGGTCCCATGATTTTTTACACCTTTGCAGGTAAAAAACACAATTGCGTCGTTGGACACACGAGAGGAACGAAGCTTTTTCGCAGTTTTATGGATTTTGGAATATCAGTTTCTTTTTTTAAGTGAAACTTCTTTAGCTGCGATGGCAGTAAAACCGATGAATCAATTCGACAATGAAACACTTCGCCGTGAAATGCTTCAGCGTGTTTTTAAAATAATGTTACGCAAAATTAAATAATTATATCATAGTATGGACACAGTAGCTTTTCAACTGCATGGTATATATGTAGTTACATCAAGTAAAAAATTCGAAGCATATGGAGCATGTCTTTGATATTCATATTGAAAACATTAACCTTAAACAAAAAGACAAACAGTGACTGCTGTTAAATAACAGAGTTATAATGTACAACACTTTAAAGTATATCTCAAACTTTTGAGAGTAACAAAAGAGTACACAGAGTATATTTCTGTATTGCATTTATTTTCTTTATGTTATTCTTATTTTATTTACTTTATGTTTTTGATACAAAATTCTACATATCACATAGTTTTAAGATACATATAAACCCTCTCCGGCCCTTTATGAAAACCTCTTTGGAATAAATATACAAAAATAATAAAATTTGTATGGGAGCCCCCGAAGGAGTGGTTGGAGGGAATAGGTCCCCAAGGAAAAAATTTTCCTTTGCAAAAGTAATGGAGGTCAGTTATACATATTAATCCTCTCCGGCCCTCTCTTAAAGCTCCCCTGTTCAGGCGTAGGGAATAAATACACAAAATTCATAATATTTGTATGAGAGCCCCCTAAGAAGTAGTCGGAGAGAATAGGTCCCCAAGGCAAAAATGTTCCTTTTGCAAAAGTAATGGGGGTCGGTCAAACATATTAGCCCTCTCCAGCCCACCCGTAAAGCCCCCTTTTCAGGTGTAGGGAATAAAAATCAACATGTGCCAGCAACAAAGCTGTGTGGTGTTTTAAGTTTTGTGTTTGAGAAAAAAAAATGAATGCTGGACAAATGATTTCTATTTTTTAGCGTTAAATCAAAGGAATGCATTGGTGTGGACGTATTTGATGTTGATGATATGAAAATGTAAAAATAAATGAAATATTGCCATCCCTGCTCTTTATTAATAACAAAATAAATGTCAGTAATGTAAGAGTCAGAACAAAATAAATGTCAGAAAGTATTTCCATGTAGCATTTGGTAAGTGTGTGATGTTTTCGACGGAGGAATATAAGATTTTCAATATATTTTCATAAGAATAACAACTGTCTGAAGGCCCACCAGAGGTTCAGATCATTGTGATATTTTCTGTTAAGGACGGCATTGCGAGTAAGAAAAAGCATTTTGTCTGTCCAAAAGCTACCAAGAATAGGTTAAATATTATCGATTTCATTTATTAAATTCCATTTATATTTATAACTCTAGGCGGCACTTGGCTCTAGGCAAGTGTTATAGAACTTAAAGTAATGTTACAAAATGTACACTTTATATTTGTAATTGATCATATTCATTAGCAGCGACACCAGCATTCGTTACGCACGATTTTAAAATACACAAGAAAAAAAAAATATAAAAATAAAAAAATTAAAACAAAGAAACACTCTAAAAGAGTCTTTGCTAACATCCTTCGCAGTAAGATAAATGAAGTGCTCTGCGTCGTCTATAGTTGGTGGCCTCGAATAACTCAAGTTATTCGTTGGTTGGAACCGCATTAAGCTTACACTGCTAATTGCAGCAAGTATTTGTTTGGGTTTGTGTTTATGTGCATGTGTGAGTGAGGTCTTTACTTCTATATATATAGTATATATATATCCCGGTTAACTTAATTGAAGTCGATCCTTCTTTCGTTTACAGTTTTATTTCGTTTTCTCTTTCACTTTGTGTTCATGTGTGTCCTTTTGGAGGAAGACGTTTTAATTAATATGCTGCTGTAGTGGCAGCAGATTCACACACAGTGTGTGTCACATATGCACACATACATACATATTTCAACAAATAGTTCGTTCGAAACCCAGTGCGGTGTGGAATTTAAAAATAGTTGAACTTTTATAGTTCAAGTTTTCAACTTGATTTGTTACGGTGGTGTTGTTTTTTTTTTATTTTAAAGGGTCAGGCATGGGTTACAATGTTTTAATGTTGCAAGATATCTTAACTTGATTGTTGTTTGGCTTAAAGCAAAAACTTCCTTTTTTAGTCGAATACAATTTAAGACCCTGAGAATTTCTAATAAGTACTTTCCAAATTTGTTATATTTAGAATTTAAAAATTAAACTAGAGAGCGAACCCTGTTACTTTTTATTTTCCCATTTCTTCCTTAGATCGAAAAGCACTCATCGTATTCAAGTAAAAGTAAGTAAGGAAGCAGCTTGTTAGCAGAATAAATAACCATTCTACAAAGATTTCTACATGTAGCAAGCGTTGACAACATCAGCAAAAATACTAGCTCTGAATTGGTTGTTGCCTTCGTCATTGTTGTTGTTGTTGTTGTTGTTGTAATGCCAAGCGAGCTTCATTCAGAGCAACGCTAACAAAGTGTTGATGGCTGTGACATCGAAAACACCTTCGCAGCGTCATCATCAGCTTCACTTCGTGGAGCAGTGCCATGCTACATAGTATCCCTTTCATAAGTAACAAAAACAACAATTGAAGTAGTAGCAAGAATGTTGCTGCTACTAACAAAACGATTTTCGAAAATTTCAAATAAATGCCGAGTCGGCCAAAAAAAATGTTCCTTGCAAAAGTTTTTTTTTTATTCCGTCTCTCTGGTTTTTGGTGTTAGTAAAAGAGGCAAAAAGAAAATATGCTCTGATAGCCAGCAGAATGCGTAGCAAAGCATTGTCAGCAGCTGTAAGAATTTATGCTGGCATGACGGCTTGATTGGGATTGTGCTGCTCTCGTTGAAGCTTCCCATCATCAACATCAACAGCAGTTTTTAAAATCGTTTTATTTTCCTTGTTGTTATGCAGTTTGTATGATTTTCGCATAGTCCTGCATTCTGAGTGAAAATCCTGCATAGATAGTTGAGTGCTGTTTTTTCCCATAATTGTTGAACGCGAAGATTGCCATGATTTCTCATTCGATTTTTTGTTATCTTCGCTTAGTTGGGTGTCTCTTCCATGTTTTTGGTCCTTAGTTGTTGGTTATTTTTTATCTTGGTGTTTTACGCATTTTGCTTTGAGCCTTAGCAGCTAAAAAAGTGGGTTTTCTAACCGCATTACCTAATCGAATTCACTGTTTTTCAATGGTTTGTAAATGACAAATTAACAAATATTAAAACAAAAGTTTTTTTATATATTTTTTTTTTTCTTGTGGAAACTAAGATCTCGATGTTCTTGTCCCAATTTTGTGGATATCTGAAAATACAAACAACACATCAATTCTACGTTTTTACGGCTCAAAAAGTCTTGATTGAGCTGATGTGTGGTAATTCGCATTCTTCCTTCGGTGGTTGGTTTTCCTCAATTCTCCGAAGACTTTCGGCAAATAAATGGTTGTATACCATTCAACATTAACATATCTCCGTTGCTGAAGTGGTACACTTGTGACATGACTGGGTTTTCTGGAAAAACTCACAACTAGTTGCTTGGATGTGCTCAGTCCGGGGACTACTTTTGTTGGATTTTGCTCACTTTGAAAGTCCTAAACAGTTGATTGCTGCTTTGGTCTGGGCTCATAAGCGTGATTCGTCACTTGTTGTGATATCGTAGACGAGTTTCGAAGAGTCCCCGCTATTTTATTTCAGCATTTCCTTGCATCAATTGACTCGAGGATTTTTTTTTAAGCAACCATCAAATTATGGGGTATACAATGGGAACAAATGCTATTGTAAAATCGAATGTATGCTAGTAGTCCCACTAATGCCCAAGGATGACTCCATCTCACGGAATTTCGCATGCCGGTCAGCTTCAAACATTGCATGCACTGCATTGATATTTTCTGCCATAACAGCCTATCGTGGACGACCTTCACGAAATTCGTCTTGGAGAGAACAACAATATTGTTGCATGCAATTATTACTCGCTTAGTAGAAATGCCATTGTAAATTTTCTTTTATGATAGCAAAGAATGGTTCTTTGACCTTATAACGGAAATAAAGAAAAAAAAAATATATATAGAAGGTGGCGCAAAAGTAATCCTCCTATCAGAAAATGCTATAAATTTTGCGCTTGGCCCCTGATGTCAGTTCTGTTTTGACATTTGTGTAGTAAACACATGCAAAATACACGTTAATAAACAATGTTACGCTACACTGCTCCAGAACGCGGAATATTGCTGACTATTTATTTCACCAATAATCGGTCGGATTTTTCATCAAAAATAATCATGAGTGATAAGGCCCATTTCCATCTTAGCGGGTACGTAAATAAGCAAAATTTACGCTTCTGGGGCACTGAAAATCCGCGTGTAACCCACGAAGAGCCATTACACCCGCTCAAAGTCACTGTATGGTGTGCTGTTTTCGCTGAAGGATGCATCGGACCTTTTTTCTTCGAAGACGTCGCGGACCAAACGGTTACTGTGAATGGTGAGCGCTATAGAGCAATGATCAACGAGCAACTTGATGAATTGGGATTGGAAAACATATGGTTCCAACAGGATGGTGCAACGGCACACACTGCACGTGCCACAACCGGTATGCTGAAGGATGCATTTCCCGGGCGCCTAATCTCCCGATTTGGCGATTTGCACTGGCCAGCAAGATCGCCTGATTTGACCGCTCCAGACTTCTTTTTGTGGGGCTTTTTGAAGTCGCGGGTTTATGTTAACAAGCCTCAGACTCTTGCAGCTCTTAAAGACAATATCCGTCAAGAATGTGAGGACCTATCGCCGGAAGTTTTGGCCGAAGTGATGGAAAATGCCATAAAAAGGGCTCAAATGACAATCAACTGTGGCGGCGGCCATTTACATGACATCGTATTCTCGACTTGATGTAAAAAAAAATTAAAAGACCAAATAAAAATAATCTACAAGAAGAATCAAAGTTTTTCATTTTTTGTTTAAATTACAGCCAAAAAACATCGGAAGGTTATTTTTGCGCCACCTTTTATATGTATATGCCCATATATA
Organism: Pherbina coryleti; assembly: GCA_943735915.1. Lineage (NCBI taxonomy): Eukaryota > Metazoa > Arthropoda > Insecta > Diptera > Sciomyzidae > Pherbina > Pherbina coryleti. The sequence goes on from OX030951.1 coordinate 63,915,659, forward strand.
TGGCATGATAACACGAAGACAACCCCAACAAAAAATTTGCATGGAATTTAAACTTTGCGGCTATTTGCTTAACGGTTGATTTTATGGAACCGTTATTTATTTTTTTTTTTTTTGGCACATTCGAATAAAAATAAAAATAAAATGGCGGCATTAGGACTCTCGAGAATCACTAACGTAGCAAAACTGTACAGCAAAAGTAAAAGCAAGAGCAGAAGAAAGAACAAAAGCAAAAGCAAAAGCAAAAGCAAAAGCAAAAGAAAACAAAATATAAGTAGTAATAAGTAAATATAAGTAAAAGCGAAAGTAAAGGAAAAAGCAAAACCTAAAGCATAAGCATAAGCAAAACAAAAATAAAAGCAAAAGCAAAAGCAAAAAGAAAAGCAAAAGGTAAAGCAAAAGCAAAAGCAAAAGCAAAAGCAAAATCAAAAGCAAAAAAAAACAAAAGCATAAATATAAGTAAAAACGAAAGTAAAAGAAAAAGCAAAAGCAAAACCAAAAGCATAAGCATAAGCATAAGCACAAGAATAATCATAAGCATAAGCATAAGCATAAGCAAAGGCAAAGGCAAAGGCAAAGGCAAAGGCAAAGGCAAAGGCAAAGGCAAAGGCAAAGGCAAAAACACTAAAACTAAAAGCAAAAACAAATGCAAAAGGAAAAGCATAATAAAAAACCGAAAATAAAGAAAATGTTGATTTAGACGGGGATAAGGATATAGATTATTTACTTACTTACTTACTTATCAGGGGCTTACAACCGTTAGTCGGTTTTGGCCTGGTATAAGAAATTGCGCCAGCCATTTCTGTTTTGCACTTGCTGGCGCCAGTTGTAAAAACCAGGTTGTTGGTTACCCAACACCTGATCCTTCCAACGAAGATGTGGGTGGCTTCTTCTGCGTTGACCACCACCGGGCATCGAATCGAATATTTTTTTTTTCGCTGGAGCGTTGTTTTCCATTCGGTCAACATGACCTAGCCAGCGGAGCCGCTCGATTTTAATGCGCTTAACTATGTCGATGTCAGCGTACAGCTCATACAGCTCGTGGTGCCATCGAATTCGGTACTCGCCATTGACGCAGATTGGACCGAATATTTTACGAAGGATCTTTCTCTCGAAGGCTCTCAAAGTGTTTTCATCAGAACTGCTCAACGTCCAGGTTTGTGCTGCATATAATAGGACGGGCATGATTAGTGACTTATAGAGCGTGAGTTTTGTTCGTCGAGAGAGGGCTCTGCTTCTCAATTGCCTACTCAGCCCAAAGTAACACCTGTTGGCAAGAGTTATCCTTCGCTTTATCTCAATACTGACATCGTCGAAAGAGTTTACGCTGGATCCCAGGAAGACGAAGTCCTTAACAACCTCGAAGGAGATGTTGTCAACAGTGACGTGGTTTCAAAGACGCTGGGACTGTTTATTTGTTGACACTAGGTTTTTCAAGGATTACAGCATGGATTTATAAAGGGAATGTAAATGGGGGGATGAAAGTGTTTAATGAGCTCTTAACTATCGTGGGAATTGGTTGGTTGGTACTTCCATGAAAAGTGTTCAATGAAGTTTAGAGCGACCCCAATAAACATTAATCTAGGAGATTAGCTTGACCTCCAGTGGAGCTCCAGTTCGTTTCTCCAATCTCCAGGGCTGGATTTTCACTTAATATCCACTTGATCTCCAATTGAGATACAAGCCAATCTCCAGGTGAAATGGACCTTCCATCTTCAGTTGAGATTTGGCTGGTCCTCCACTTGAGCTCCAGTGTCCTTCTCTAAGCGATCTCCAACCCAAAATTAAAAAATAAATACTGTTTTAAGAGAAAGCTTTTCCAATTATTTTTTTTTTTATTTCATTTATTGAAAATTATATTAAACTTAAGAATTTATTAACTTAACCCTTTGACGACCGCTCCTGAATCGCTGGAAAATTCGTTTACCCGACAACGGATTCGTGGTAAGCGACTTCAAATTACTAAACAAAAGTGTCGCAAAAAACAATTTTTGAAGTGAAACTTCTTAGGCGGCGCTTCGACATTTGAATGAGAATATTGAGGAGTGAAATTTCAAGGTCAATTTACTTCATTTCGTTACACGATAGAGAAGAAAGATATGTTTTACAGTAGAGAGAATGAGAGAGATATACATTATATAAAAGACTTAAAAAATTTGCTTGTCACAGCTGAGGATTAAACCTGCGAACTAACGATTGCAAAGACAACGCTCTATCCAACGAGCTAAACTCTTCATATATAAATTTTCTCTATATACCAATTAATCAAACTACTTTTGCTGTAGATGCCCAGCGGGAAAATAAAAAGCGTTCCTAGAAATAGCGATCTGCTTTTCAGAGTTCAGAGTTGTGGAGCTCATGTTTTTATACACATTTTGTTCTTAACAAAAACATCGGAAAATAGCACAGCAGTAAGACATTTGATTGTAATGCGAGCGGTGCGAGTTCAATCCTCGCATATTAAAAAATTTTCTCGCTTTGTTTTTTGTTTTTTTAAAGAGCTTTTTAACTATTTGTTTGTTAAGAAGCGCTTTCATCCTAGGATATCCAATATAAATTTTAATATGAATTTGGTTTACTTAAAAAGCGCTTCAGATGAGTGAAGCGCTATGGCAGAAGCGCTTGTTTAGGACTTTTGAAACGCTTCGATTACCGCTGGGTGGCAAAAGCCGCAGATTGTGTGCTGATTGCGTTCTATGTGTGGTAGACAGGGTGGTTGCCATGACTCGGGTAGAAGAGAGAAAGATTCAGCGAAGCAGAAGTGAATAAGAGAGTTGCCCTGAGCGCATTATGATTTTCTCAAAGTAAACTCTCATACTAGGGCTGCCATGCCAATATTTTTTTAGAATACCAACGTTGGTATATCTTTAATTCAATATATTAATATAACCTCTATGAATTTTGCTCATATTACACATATTATATTATTATTCATAATATTGCGATATAAAATTATATAAAAACCCAAATTCATGAAGCATATGCTGTCGCCCATGACGCTAACTTGACACTGTGCGCAAGAAAAGTTGGAATAATGTCTTTCAATAGATAACTATTTTATACATATTGTAGTTATATAATTTTATATCGAAATATTATTAATAATAGTAAGTATGATATGTTTGATATAAGTAATATTAATATGTACATATATATGTTGAACTAAAAATATATCAAGTTGTATTCTGCATTCACATCTATATGTAAATACGACGCAAATTGGTTATCAAATTAATTGCTTTTCGGACATAGGTCCAAACCAATGAATATTAAATAAACAGAATATTTTTTTTATAAAAACTTTTTATTGTATTTCTTTTGCTTAAAAAGTTCTCTCTTTGCCTTTAAGGTTCGATTATGCAATCGTAAATCAGTTCTATCTTATGAAAAATAAGTGTAAGTGGTTAGTGAAACCGTAACGTAACCTAGCGCAGCGATGGGTTCTATTCCAGATAGAACTCTATGCCACGTTACGTTGCGTAGCTTTACGATTGCATAATCGAGCCTTTACACTAAAATGGTTCTTATTCTAGAAGAGAAAAAGAGTATACAAAAAAGAAGTTTCACTTCTTTACTGTATACACGGTATACTGTATCTTTTTTTTTACCTGCAAAAGTGTGAAAAATCATGGGACCTATATGTCCCAATGGTCGTCAACGGTAAAAATGTATGCCACTATTTTCTCTCATTGACAGTATGAGAACGAAAAGTTTGAGGTTGAATTTTGATTTACTTCATGAGAACTCGTTGTTTTTAATCTGTTTTAAAGGTTTACAAATGAAAGTTTAAAAAATAACCTTTGCAATGATAGTACTTTGACCTCTATATGACTATTGGTTTAGGAGATATTCCCAAAATATTTAAAAAGATTGTTAAAAAACCTCAAAAATTTTATCATAATATCTGACCTTCTATATTTGCTACGACGTAATGTTTGATATCCAATGAAAGGTTGAAAAATAACCTTTCCAATGGTGGTACTTTGACCTATTTACGACTATTCAAAATATCACAAAATAGGTTAAATTTTCCAAAAAAATCTTTCATTTGATGAAAAACAAAACTCCGTACCAAAAAATTTTTGGGATTTTTTAACGAATTTTTGACCTATTTTGGAAATATCTTTTGGACCAGTCATAGAGTCTGGTCTCTGGACTCTCTTCGAGAGCCAGTCGTAGAGTGGCCAAAGTACCACCATTAGAAGGAAAATTACACTTTTGATTTTGTGTTTTTATTTCAGTATTACTACGAACACGATCGTAAATCAAAAACCAAATTCCACTTGCGTCTTTTCTGCGATCGCTTTGATTTGAGTGAGCACAATCAGTGGCGGGTCTAGGATTCACCAGGGTGGGGAAGGACTGAGCTAACAGTTTTGTAGTCCAAGAGGGAGGCTGAAACGGCTTTTAGCGCTTTTTTCAATTTTTTTCCCACACAAAAAATTCTTCAAGGGGGATGGCGGCTTAAGCCTTATCAACCCGTATGTAAATCCGACGCTGTGCACTGTGGTTACAATAAAATTTCTACTTCGAATAATGATTCCTTTTCTATATCTGCATTGGAAGTCCGCGGGTAACTGGTTACTCAAATGATCAATACGGTCACCAACCGCGAAGTTGTAAGACAGGTATCTAAGAGATTTAAACTTGCGGATATTACTTCCCTGTCCGATAATTCTGCAAAAGTGTACGAAAGAATGTATTTTCTGCTCAAAACAACACAAAGGCCATCGAATGAAATATATTTGTGCCTTTTGCAAAAAACCATTTTGCTTCGCCAATGATCGAAATAACTTCATATTTCATCATAAGAAAATGAAAATTCAATGCATTGATCAAAACTGTAAACAAACTTATTTTTATTTCAAATAAATCAACTTTTCAACAAAATTAAATATGTCTTACCGCTGACGACCATTGGGACATATAGGTCACGTCAGATTTGGCGGTCGCGTGGATAGCCCAAGTTGGACTATCTTTTTTTGCTATTTTTTGTTAAAAAGTGGAAGGTTGCCCGCAACTTCCCCAAAAATTTGTAACCTATAGCTCCTCCTACCCCTAATCTAAAAAAGTAAAGATTTTTCGACTTTGGGGTGGTCCGGTAGGCAAAATGATGAATCTACCCTTGAAAATTAAGTACTTTCTGGAAGCCACATTCATTCCCTGTTGAATGATACCTTGTTAAGAAAAATCGTTTTCATAGTTTTTCCAGGAAAAATTTGAAAGTAAAAGGGTCACTGGTGTCCCAATGGTCGTCAAAGGGTTAAGACTTAAACTTATAGTTGCAATCCACTTATACTTGACATCTGTTAATAAATTAACACGAAACACAATAACAATAATAAGATGTTGGAGTTGACTTGGAGAAATGCGTTGGTAAAACAGGATACGTGGAGGTTGAACACTTTTTTTTTAAGCTTGGAAAAAAATCTTTTTCTTGCTTGTTGGGAAGTTTGGAATATTTGGCAGCGTTAGGGCTAATTTGAGGCTGAAAGCAATTAAGTCACTCCACTGAACTCTTGGTGTTTATTGGTGTTGTGAGTCTATAGCACAATTAATCCAGTGACTCAAGGAGAGAACTGAGCACTGCACCGGTTCATATCAGCAGATAACTTATTCTTTGTTTACTCACTTGCTATGTATGAACGAGTATGGATACTATACTATGTATGAATGGATATGGGTGGAAGATCTGCTTTGACTTAAATCCACTCCTGTGCTAGTCAACCAATGACCCACAAACAAGAGTAATTGCAGATCTCTTGGCATATCACGGTTGGAGCTAGCTTATGCCTATACGACAGCCTATAACAACTGTCCTAAGGCAAAAGCTTATAAAATAATAAAAAGCAAATATCGCTATGTACTTCTTGTCTGATAAGTGGTAACCACCGAAGTTTTCACTCATTGAAAGATACCCAGTTAGATAAACAGTAAGCAAAGAAGCTTTTCCAAATACAAATTATGCTCAAGCCACAGAGTAGTACAAGGATTAATTAAACCACGATGAAAGATAAGCAACTTTAGCAAGTAGGATAAAACTCCACAATAGATACAACAGCAACGACAACTCATTGAATATCCTAGTATTATTTCAATGCTGCTTGTGGCTTGGGAAAATAAAACAAAAGCAAAAACAAGCAATAAAAGAGCAAAGAACAAAACAATGCAAGAACAAACAATGCAACGAATATTGACGACGTACTACATGCATATATCTCACTAACCTCTAGAGTTGTTTATGAAGATTGAAAATTTGCGGGTGCGAACAATCTATAAAATCAATATCCTTTTTGAATAATATAAGGTAACGTGAACAAGAACAGGATGATAGCAACAACAACAACAACAACAACAACAACAAGTCAATAACAGCAGCAACAGCAGCGAAAGACAGAAAGAAAAACAAAGCAACAACAACAAAATTACCAAAAGACAATAACACGTTGCCATGTTGCAAGGAAAACAAAGTATTGTATTATATTCAAATCGAAGATATATATATAAATACAAACACAACAGATACAAATATACAAATACTAACATACGTGCGTTGTGTTTATGCATATTCAAACATTATATATATAGATATATACATATATATACATATATCCACGATATCCTTTAATTTATGGAACTAAATGAAATCAATGAAATGAAATGAAATGATATGATATGTATGGCAAAAGAAAACCAGAAGGATGCAGCAACAAAACAAGCAACAAGAACTACAACAACAACAACAAATATTACAACAACAACAACAACAATAACAACAACAACAACAACAACAACAACAACAACAACAACAATAACAACAACAACAATGGCAATAACCAGCAATGACAATGACAACAATACAAGCAAATCACGAACATAAGCCATGAAGACTAATGGCAACAACAATTACAAATAACAACAGCAGCAGCAGCAGCAACAACAGCAACAACAACAGCAACAACGGCTAGCAACAGCCAACAATAAGTATGAGCAACAAATTTGAATATTTGTGCACTCATACTGAGGCAAGGCAGCTGATTTTTTTTTTTTTTTTGTCATGCAACACAATCATTGTACAACACAAAACAACAACAACAATTGTAACTTTGTGTTGTTTGACGCACAATGCAGCAACAACGTTGTTATATAAGGAAATTTACACTTTATCCTTGCATATTCAAGGCACTGACTGCAAGCAACACCAGCAAAAATAAAGTATCGTCTAGTGAATACGAGGGCAGGATCATCAAGAAGCCGAATAGTAAGCTTGTACTTACACACACAAACACACCCGCACTCACAAAAGATGCAATCGCCAACGCACAGTTGCTGTCATTTAAAACATCCTATTAATGCAGTGAACACAGCCCAGGATGTTACAGTATTTATGTGTGCAGAATATCGTTTGAAATAGAAAACACAGTAAAACCTTGATAAGAGCAACTTTTGTAAAACTTGTTCACTACAAATTGTTTTTTTTTTTATTAAATTTTGTATTATATTGTGGCGGCCGTGGCGCAGTGGGTAGAGTGCGTGACCCATACCCCAGAGTATCCTGGTTCAGTTCCATCTGACACAGAAAGTTTTTCAATTGAATTAATTTTTTTTGTTCGGCCGTTACCTCTCCGCAGATAATGGCAAACTTCAGAGAGTAAATAATGTCATGTAAGCTTCTTGAGAACATGCACATCACCCGTTCGGAGTCGGCATAAAACTAGTAGGTCCAGTTCTCGATCAATTGTGTACAAACATTTAATAACAAGCACAACACAATTTGATCTTAAGAAGCTAGGTCAAAGTCCTTTCAAGGGTTGAAATGGCCAGTTATTTTTTTTGTATGGAACATTGAATCTCGTATTGACACTTCCATTGATTGTCCACACTTTAAATATCGAGAATTTCAATTAATCTCCATCAGCTAAGTGAAAATGCTTTGTTAAAAGTATTAATCGATCACTTGACACTATTCTCAAGTTACATAATATATATGCGATCAACACTTTGACGACCACTGGGACACCGGTGACCCTTTTACTTTCGAATTTTTCCTGGAAAAACTTTACAATCGATATTTTTTACAAGATATCATTCAAAAGGAAATGATGTTGGTTTCAGAAAGTACTTAATTTTTATGGGTAGATTCATCCCTTTACCTACAGAATCTTTACTCTTCTCCCCCTTCTTCTTGCAACAATATTTTTGGGGTGAATGGAGATACAGATGCGACTTTTTTGTAAAAGTTGCGGGCAACCTTCCACTTTCTAACAAAAAATAAAAAAAATAATGATCGGACAGAATAATGACCTCCGAAAGTTTGAATCGCTTAGTTCCCTGTCTTATAACTTCGCGAGGTGGTCTCTTGCGGTTGGTGAATGAATCGATCAGTTGCGCGCCGACTTCCAATGCAAATATAGAAAATGAATCAGATTTCGACGTAGAGATTTAGTCGTTACCAATGTACGCAATAGGCACACTCAAATCAAAGCGATCGCAGAAAAAACGCAAGAAGAATTTGGTCTCTGGTTTGCGATCGTGTTCGTTGTTAGACTGAAATAAAATAACGAAATAAAAAACTGTTTAATTTTTGTTTCCAATGGTTATACTTTGACTTCTGAAAGACTTTTGTTGGAGAAGATATTTTCAAAATAGTTCAAAATTTCGTTAAAGAATCCCAAAAAATATAATAAAGAGTGATTTTTTAAGTGCCTGATAACTTTTTTTTTAAAAAAAACGCATAAAATTTGCAAAATCTCATCGGTTCTTTATTTGAAACGTTAGATTGGTCCATGACATTTACTTTTTGAAGATAATTTCATTTAAATGTTGACCGCGGCGGCGTCTTAGGTGGTCCATTCGGAAAGTCCAATTTTGGGCAACTTTTTCGAGCATTTCGGCCGGAATAGCCCGAATTTCTTCGGAAATGTTGTCTTCCAAAGCTGGAATAGTTGCTGGCTTATTTCTGTAGACTTTAGACTTGACGTAGCCCCACAAAAAATAGTCTAAAGGCGTCAAATCGCATGATCTTGGTGGCCAACTTACCGGTCCATTTCTTGAGATTAATTGTTCTCCGAAGTTTTCCCTCAAAATGGCCATAGAATCGCGAGATGTGTGGCATGTAGCGCCATCTTGTTGAAACCACATGTCAACCAAGTTCAGTTCTTCCATTTTTGGCAACAAAAAGTTTGTTAGCATCGAACGATAGCGATCACCATTCACCGTAACGTTGCGTCCAACAGCATCTTTGAAAAAATACGGTCCAATGATTCCACCAGCGTACAAACCACACCAAACAGTGCATTTTTCGGGATGCATGGCCAGTTCTTGAACGGCTTCTGGTTGCTCTTCACTCCAAATGCGGCAATTTTGCTTATTTACGTAGCCATTCAACCAGAAATGAGCCTCATCGCTGAACAAAATTTGTCGATAAAACACATTTCGAACCGAACACTGATTTTGGTAATAAAATTCAATGATTTGCAAGCGTTGCTCGTTAGTAAGTCTATTCATGATGAAATGTCAAAGCATACTGAGCATCTTTCTCTTTGACACCATGTCTGAAATCCCACGTGATCTGTCAAATACTAATGCATGAAAATCATAACCTCAAAAAAATCACCCTTTATGTGGCCCTCTTTATTTGTTACGAAGCAATGTTTGGCATCTAATGTAAAATCAAATATTTTGGAATATTTAACCTATTTTGTGAATATCTATATAACAACTGACTACGACTATATGGGTCAATTGCAAAAAAAACGTACACAAAGAGGTTTTCATGTTTTGTTTTTAAAGTTTTTTAAATTTTGCCGTTAGAGTAGTCAAATTAAGTGAAAATTAATGGAGAATTCAAAGTTGTTTTTAGGGCCTGCAAAAAATAATTTTTTCTATGATTTTTATACGATTTTTGTACTGAACGTCACACAGCAGATATACGGGAAAAATCACTAAAAATTTGAAAAATGTTGTAAATGAAATCTTACTGTGATGTTTGTTAATTTATTTAATCAGTTCAATCAGCTTTTGCAGAAATCGCCACTAGTAATTACAGTTACAGAAATAATAATTTTTTACCAAATATACCTACATATTTTACAATTTTAACGGAAAAAAATTAAAATTTTTCTCCAAAAAGACATCAACATAGAGGTTATTTTCAAAGTAGTAGACTTGCAGCAATAAATAATAAAAACTGTTAAATAATAAGCAATTTCAGAAAAAAAAACAGAGTGACGTTCAATACATTTTGTGACGTTCAATACATTTTGTTGCACTTAACCACATTATTGAAATCAAATTGGGAGTTTAACAACAACAGGTTTATTCTTTTACAAAAAAAAGTCAATATAAAGTATATAATTCAGCTATACATAAAATTTTCATCCAATTTTTGTATCTTTAATTTTTTTAAAAAAAATTAAAAAGTCAATAGCTAGTTGAATTTGTATTGAAAATTTATTAAGACTTAAACCTGAAAATTATAAAAAAGAAAAAAAAAATTATAGCTCGTGTTGCTGGCAAAGTATTGAACTTAAAAAAATTAAGAATGAGTATTTATTACTCTTACTTATTGCAATATTTTCAAAAATTTTGTACTTTTCCTCAAAATAGATGAAATAACTTTTCCAATGATACTATATTACCGGTAATCGGTCTTAAGTTGATTGAGCTACGTTGTCTCAAAATATACCCTATTTTGGTCGCGAACAATTATTCTAAAAATTTATAACTTCGAATTTGGTTTTCAAATCAATAAACCAATGCAAGAAAAATATTTGAGAGAAATCGGCGATATCAGTTAGTAAAAACAAAAAGCAAAAATCAGGTCAAAGTCACACATAGGTACCATTCTTTTTGCTTTCGTTTCTATTCTTCATTTCGTTCCTTATCTAGCTTTATTTTTTCCCGATATCTTCGTGCTCTTTCAGCAGGCGTTAACTTTGCTATTTTACTCTTAAATATACAAAAACGAAATACAAAATGAATACTTCAGTCGGTGGTGTGACATGTCTTAAAAGTGACGTTCAATATAATTGCCACTTTTTAGTTTTTTTTTTCTTAGTAATTTTATTTTGCAAATATACGAAAACAAAGAAATTAATCAAAACCTATGAAACAATGATTTTAAACTTGAATTTTTTGATTTTCTATTTTTGCTTTAATAAAACTCCGCGTGACGTTCAATACATTTTTACACGTACTTATTATGATGAACTGAGAAAACACAAAAAAAAATAACTTTAATATTATTTGATCGTCTTAATTTTTAGAATTTCGTAAGAACTAATCTCTCCAATTTCTTAATATAGCTTTTTTTCATCTATACCACACCTATATTAAAACTAACGAGGCGTAAAAAAAAGTGACGTTCAATACAATGCGCGGGAACTAAATTTAAATCGAAAGCCTAATTCGCGATGACAATGTTTTGAGAATAACAACAAAATAAAACATAAGAAATAAATGCTATCATTACAAAACAGTTAATATTTATTAAATTTTTGCATTGTTTTCAACTTTTTTCCACGTTTTTCATCAAAAGGTCTAACTGGGACACATGTTTTTGTATTAAGTGAGTACTAGAGAGCAATATAACATTCTTAAAAATAAATATGCAAACAATTTTAGGATTCTGAAAAATATATTTTGTCAATAAATATTCTTCTGTCATAATTTTTTCATGTTTAATTTGTTTTTTTTTTTTTTATTTTTACCTAAAAACAGAGTTAAAAGATCGGGGACAAAAAAAGAGCATTTTGTATGCAATTGACCCATATACATAACCAATAGTCGTAAAGAGGTCAAAATACCACTATTCGAAAGGTTATTTTTTAACCTTCCAAATAAAGAAGGCAAGTTTTTAACGAAATTTTGAAATATTTTGGGAATATGTCCTCAACAAATAGTCATATAAATGTCAAAGTACCACCATTTGAAAGGTTATTTTTTAAACCTTCATGGGCTAACTTTCAAAATAGATTAAAAACAACGAGTTCTAGCAGAAGTAAATTCAAATACGACCTCAAACTTTTCGTTCACTCTTGCTGTACTGTCAATGAGAGAAATTAGTCGCATACATTTTTACCGTAGACGACCATTGGAACACATTGGTCCCATGGCACCTTTGGAGGTCAAAAACTTGTTTTTGGCGAAAATTTTGGCCGTATATTAATCGATTTGTTTTGTTTTTTTGCCTGAAATTGCAGATATGGATCTAAATTATATGTGGTTTCAACAAGGGGGCCACGTGACTTGCTTATCGTTAGTGTTCCTTTTCGTGATACACAATGAAGGGATAAATATTAAAAAACGAACAACATTTTTCAGTGCTTGTGAAGCAGTTAGAGGCCAAGATCATCCAATTCAAATTTAGACACATCTAAACAGAAAAAAAATTGCAGAGAAAAAAAGCAACATCCAAGCAAAAGATGGTGATTCTTTTCGGTTAACTACAAGTATTTAATAGAAACAGACCATTGATATGATTCTGCTTATGTTAAAGACAGCAGATAAATTAGCTTTTGAAAGCTATAGGTTTAAAGCTTATTTTCATTATATTTCACGTATGCTTATATTTCACTTTAAGGTTATGAAAGTGAAACGTATAACGTTTAACGGTAAGTATAGGGTGTTTTTTTTAGAGGTATAGAACTTCGAATTGAAAAAAACACAAGAAAATCGTTTTAATGTCTATCAATTTGGCTTTATTGGAAGGATAATTTTATGCCATTAATGTTTAAATATGATTTCGGGCATGTGGCCACCGCGGCTGGCTCGAATAAAGCCAATTTTACAGGTCCAATTTTCAACCACTTTTTCGAGCATATGGGGCCGTATGTCGGCAATAACGCCACGAATGTTGGCCTCCAAGTCCCCTAACGTTTCTGGTTTGTTGGCGTAGACGAGCGACTTCACATATCCCCAAAGAAAATAATCCAATGGTGTCAAATCACACGGTCTTGGTGGCCAATTGACAGGTCCATTCCGCGATATTATGCGCTCATCGAATGTTTCCTTCAATAAATCGATTGTGACGTGCGCTGTGTGTCATGTAGCGCCGTCTTGTTGGAACCACAACTCATCCACATTCATGCCATCCAATTCGGGAACAAAATAGTCGGTTATCATGGCTCTATACCGGTCTCCATTAACGGTAACTGACTCTCCAGCATTATTTCGGAAGAAGTATGACCCAATGACTCCACCAGCCCATAGAGCACACCAAACAGTCAGTTTTTGTGGATGTAATGGCATCTCAAGGATCTCATGTGGATTATCTTCACTCCAAATGTGGCAATTTTGCTTGTTGACGTAGCCATTCAACCAAAAATAGCCTCATCACTGAACAAAATTTTGCGATGAAAATCAGCATCGAGATCAATCTCATTTTCGGCCCATACACCAAAATCACGACGCATTGCATGGTCTCGCGGCTTTAATTCTTGCACAAGCTGGATCTTGTAAGGTCGCAAGCCAAGATCTTTGCGCAAAATCTTCCATAAAGTTGATGGACAAAGCTCCAATTGCTGTGCACGGTGGTGAATCGATTCATTCGGGTCCTCTTCAACATTTTGCTCTACAGCGGCAATTGTTTCTTCAGTGCGCACTGTTCGACGTCTCTGCGGATGCGTATTATCACATAGAGTAAACGTAGTGCGAAAACGACCCATGGTTAACCGAATTAATTGCTTTGATGGACGATTATGTCGACCATAAAATGGACGGAGCTTGCGGTAAACTTCGCGAACTGAACCATTATTTTCGAAATAAATTTGCACGATTTGCAAGCGTTGTTCTTTTGTCAACCTGTTCATGATGAAATGGCAAACCAAACTGAACATAAATGACATTAGAGTTGCCAGATTTGACCACAAAATGCCAGTTTTATCTCTATTCGAAAAACAAACCCCTAAAAAAAACACCCTTTATAAGTATAACGGTATGAAAGATGATTAATATCAATTTTAGGAAACAGGGACAATTTTTGGATCTAAATTCCATATTTTCCATTTCATGGTTTTTAAGAGATTTATCGAACATCCAAATGTTTAACTGCTGCTCTAAATTCAAAGTTCACACATGATTTGCAATGAATTGAACTAAAAATTGCACTGAATATCTCTCATTTGGCCTAAGCTTAAGAAATGGATGCTTCAAGAAAAACCTTGTTCGTTTCTTTGGGGTTGTACTGTATATTCCTGGTTTTACTATTGTTATTGTTCTTGCTACTGTTACTTCAGCTGTTGTTGCACTTAGCTTTTCGTTGTTATAGCAGCCAACATGTCAACATCTAGCTTTTATTCCTTAGATTTCTGTTGCTACGGATCTTGGTAAAGTGAAGGTAGTTAAAGTCTTCCATGTTGTTGGCATTACATCTTGATCGCACATATTGTATTGCAGTACATGTTTGTAACTTGCAGATTGTTTTTTATGATTAGCTAACTTTAATGTTTCATTTTCTTTCATACCACATTGGGCAGCATAAGTGTGGTCAAATATTATACAAAATATAAAAATTGAAATTTTGGATATTTCGCAAAGTTTTACCTAATTCTGGTCATCATTGACTCAATACAGAGAAAGTAAATTCGAGGATAAGAATTTAAACAATGAATTAAAGAAAATTAAATAGCATTGATAAGTTGGAATAGGTGGAAGTCAGTCACAATATATGTTAATTCCACATGGTGATCCACTTTACTTTTTGGCCTACCCCGTTATTTCAAAAAGTTTTTCTTTTACTTTCAAAAACCACCCTAATCATTAATTTTTGCACAAAATAAAAGAATTGATAAACTGTTTATTATTTCTCCAGAGTTACGCTTGTTTGAAAATAAAACACGCCTTTACACCACCCCCCCCGTAATTTCTCGGAAGCCAATCATCCGATTTGAAATAAATTTTTTTTCGTCATAGTCAACACCTAAACGCATCGAAAAAACTTCTCAAGCCAATAGTAATTATATTTTCCTAGCGGACCCGGCCAACTTCGTCTCGATTCAAGTCTACATTTACGACTGGTCTTCTTCTACTAACATTTTGTCGAATTTAAGGTGGTGATTGTGCAGCGCGAACCTATGCAATATGGGCACGTCTCCATTCATTTTCTTCTGCACGTTCTTCTTGCGTTTGATTATCACGGACATTCTGACTAATTATTGCACGACATTTACGTCGTCCAAGGTTTGTTCGTCTAATAGGAGGCATTAGTCAAGCAAACAACTCTGCCTTAAAAAAAAACACAAAGTCGTTTTTGATGAATCCAATTTACAAAAAAAAAACTTACTGAGTAAATGGTTAGAAATGGTAAATGGTTGGAATGCCCGAAATCTAATTGGATAACTTCACTTTTTACACGCAAACTTATTTTCTGAAATAATGATCGAATTGCTAAGTATCGCATTGAATTTCAATTGATCGTAGCGCTTCTACCGTTTGCGGATGTGATACTCGAGGCTCCCAGAAACGCTCGAATTTGAAATGGCAATTGAGACCGAAAGAAGTAAATTACGACCGAATGGTTTGGAAATTAAGTTTGTCTGAAAAAAAAAAAAATGGAAATAACGCCTGAAATTTTCAGGAGTGTTTCGGGCCTTTTTCCAAATTTTACGGGCGCAATTTCCGTGATCCAGATTCAATGTAAAATTATCAAAATATTAAACAACAGATTTAAGTAGTAAATTAATGGGCTCGAAATAAACGGAATTTCACCCAACAAAAACGTAAAAAAGCCCAAACATTTTTGGAAAAATGGCCCAAAAATAAAAAATGAAAATTCAGTGGCGGCATGACAGGTGAGGCGAGCGATCCGTCGCGATACAAGTGCTCAGCTGCATTGCGCGATCATCCGTCGAGATGTGTGCGATCTGGCGCGGATAAGGGGAGCTGATGCGGGCCCAAATATTTTCTTTGACTTGAACTAAAAAAAAAAAAAAAAAAAAAAAACAATATCAGATGTTTGGTTTTAACATAAAAACAAATTGTTTGCATTTTTCCAGGAGATAAACTTCCTTTGTACGAAATGAGCAGAATTTTCAATGAATCATGCTTAGAAATCTATAAAAACATTTCGTACAAGGAAAATACCAATTCTTTTCAAAACAAGAAGTTTGTTTGGTAAGCAAAAAATTCCACAAAGAAATAATGACGGCGGAGGGAAATGATTGAGGGCTACTTTCTAACAAAATTTAATACACATGATATCGATGCGCACTGGTCCCATCAAGGCTGCTCAACGTGCCATAAAGCCACCGAAACAATGGAGTTACTGAAAGAGACGTTTGGTGATCGAATTTTGTGATGTTTTGAACCTGTCGATATGCCGCCGCATTCGTGCAATTTGACAACCCTTGATAATTTCTTGTTGGGTTACGTCAAGAATTGAGCAGCTTGAGGTCAGCATTAAGCAAGGTATCAACGAAATTCATGTCGCACAATGGTTCCAAATCGAAAAAAGACGGTCAAAACCTCATTTTGAAAGAAATTTGAAAAACATTTTTTACTTCAGTTATCTATTTAAGATAGACAAAGCAAAAACACTGCGTTGTCAATTTTTTTTTTAATTTTTTTAAGGGTTGTTGAGGCCTTCAAAGTCCGACAAAAATTTAATAAAAAAAAAAAATAGCAGTCTTTTAAGCCATTTTCGAACACTAATTGTATCATTTGTATAACTTATTTATAATGTTTTATATTTTCATGTATTCGAGCAAAACTTAAGAAATCAGAAAAAATTTTAAATAATATTCCTACTTTTTTTTTAAATACAAAGAAGATGTACATTTTTTTTAAATATTTGTCTCAGTTAAAATGGAAAAAACGAAAGTGCATTTGTTTTCACTTTAATTTGTGTGCGATCGGCTGCGTTTTGCCTTTTTTCACGCATTTTTTTAAACTTTATTTTGTCTGTGATCAGTTGTGTTTTGTGCTTGCTTAAATAAAATGTTTGCAAAAATTAAAATAATACTTATGCATAGCAAAATTGCAGATATTGATATAATACAAAACCAATCTATAAAACTGAAAATCGTTAATTTTGTGGCAGAAAAATTAAAATAACTGCGACGTGAAATAAAAGATTCTTATTGATTTAAATAAAAAATTATTAAGAAATATTTTAAGAGGTACAACAAAAGCAACAGAACAAACATCCGTTTTTTAGAACAGAATAAAGAATGGCTAAATTTTTAAGCCGCCATTTTGAATTTTACATTTTTGACTTTAGATTGGTGATCAGCGACTCTGAAAACTTTCGGGGCAGCAAAAATGTACTGCATAATATAGTTATTATAAAAACTGGCAAGTTCATGGCCGCCATTTTTAAGCTGCCATTTTGAGTTTCGACTTTTTGACTTCAGATTCGTGATCAGCGACCTCAAAAACTTAAAAATCATAATTTTTATGCAGATTAAACAACTCCTTGAGGTTTGAGCCGTCTTTACTCGATTTGGAACCATTGTGCATAGTACGTCAAGCGCAAGCGAGGTGATTATCTAAATGAAATAATTTTAAAACAACAATTTAATACCACAAACTTTGAAATAAAATCAAAACAGTAGTAATTTGGTAATTTTTTATGTATATTACTTGAGAAAGATATCCATCAGTCAATTGAAAAACACCGTTTATATAATAAGACCTTTGAAAACTCTTTTGAACGCATAAAGCAATGGATTTAAATTCAAAATTAAATAACTCACATAGTATAAATTTTTGAGAAGTTACCAAAGATATTCTTATACATTTATTCTTTAAATTTAAAGAAGAATGTCTATGTGACCTCAGCCCACTTTGCCTGTACTTTGATCAGTCAGCATAATCAGTGAACTAAAGCAAAACTTTAACATCTAAATGCAAACTAGTAGAAATTATTGTCCATTTGGAAAATTGCAACATTGTCAGTAATGATGGCAGCAGCAGCAGCAGCAGTAGCAATAACAAGAACCACACTAACTACAACAACAGCAACAGAAGAAATGGCATTGCTAAGAAATGAAAACGACATTAAAAAAAAACAATAAAAAAAAAATCAAAAGCAAACGATTTTGCAACGGAACGCAACACACACAAAATTGCATGCATTAAAATTGATGAGTGTGAATGTGTCAGTGTGGCAGTGGGTGCTATTTTTTGTGGCACGACAAAGAACATACAGGAAGCAATAAAACGATTTTCAACATAAGCATGAAGACAGCGACACGATGGAAAACTCTAGACGACTCAGCAAAAAAAAAAAAAAAGAAAAAAAAAACACACACATACGACGATAGTTATTCGGACAGCCACATTTAACACGCATGTACACACACCCACACCACACACCCAGACCACACACACTCACACACAAACACATCATACAAGCACGCATTTCAAGCAATTCCAGCAATTCGAGCAACGCACATTAAGTCAGAAGGATATGCTCGTCCAAATGCACATCCGTACGTCAGAGTGTCTTGCATTAGTCTGTCCGCTCATCTGGCCATTCAGTCAACCTGGCTATAATATTGTTAGCAAATGCTTTGTTCTGCATGTGCACAATATTCTTTCACATGCATTTTCATTGTATGCTGATTCTTATTCTGATTCCGTTGCTGATGTTCATTCCTATTTCCGCTTCCGTTTTCCATATACTATATCGTTGAGTCTTAATGCTCTCTGATCCTTGGCGTTATAATCGAAACTTCTTGATGCAGCACACAGCTGCACGGTTCGTAAAAATCACAAGAATCGTCGATTACGTTGACTTCCTAATGGTTTCCATGTCGAGGTTATCACCAAGCAGCATTCAGCAAAAAGGTATACATAGATAAATATGTATAGGTAAATATGTTTGAGAAATATTTCAACATATCTTGTATTTTTAGAAATTGTTGAATGTTTTCCTATTTTGAAAGCGTTACTTTGTATAGGAGGTTAGTGAGGTTTTTATTCAATTTTGCTAAACTTCCTAGTGAGAGAGTCCTTACTGAAGAACGCAAAAGAAGTTTATACTCAAAATGTCAAGTCGAATCATTGAACACAACAGTGAAATTTTCAAAGGTCAATGTAGTCAAGCTTTTGAAATTCTGCAATTCTGCAAAGAAAATAAAATAAAACAGCTTGGTTGCAAAAGATGTATAATTCTCAAGTGGTTCTGTTGATTGAAGCTTCAACGAATTCTTATTCTCTTATGTAGCTTCTTAAGTTGGTATACTGCAGAAATCAGAGAAGACTGCTGAGGAGTTGGTGTAGCGGCTAGTTGGAGATTTTTTAAAAAAGAATTGTTGTTGTTGTGATTTTTTTTTTTTTTGACGTGACGAAGTTACGTTTTATCGCGCCGGTTTCCGAAAAAGATGAAAAAGGCATTTTTTCAAAATTCATCGGCGTTGCTTTGAATTGTAACTCACTGAGTATTAGAGCTTTAATTAAAATAATGGTACGACCGTAAGGGCGTCCGTGGCGTAGTTGGTTAAAGTGCGTGGCCTCTATGTCAAGGAACCTGGAGACCCGGGTTCGAACCCCAGCAGCGACAGAAAATTATTTGAATTAAAATAATTTTTCTGTACGGCTGCCAACTCTCTGCAGACAATGGCAAACCTCAGAGAGTAATCAAAATGCCATGTAAACCTTCTTGAGATCAAGAACATTGCGTTCATGGCCGTTCGGAGTCGGCGTTAAGCCTGTAGGTCCATTTCTCGGTCAATTGTGTACAAACTTAATAACACGCACAACACAATTGATCATAAGAAGTTAGGTCAAAGTCCTTTCAAGGGCTGAAATGGCCCGTTATTTATTTTTTTTTTTATTACGACCGTAAAGGTTAAGTCCTTGACTTCGTTATAAAAACCAAAACAAAATTAAAAACGTCATTGGGGCGCAGTAGAAGCTAGTTAAGCAACGGAACTGCAAATTTGTTGCATGGAATTATTGCTTATTGAGTATAAGAGCTAGGATAAAAAATGCGATACACTAAAAGGCCTGCTCTAAGCCCTAACAACAAAATTAGACAAAAAATTTCTGACGTCATGGGGAGACAGACAGAACTGCTCAAAGGTCAATAATGCAATGGGACATCGTTGCATTGAATTTTTACTCAGTGAATATATAAGCAACGATAAATGTTTAAGAAGGAAAATGAAGGATTTATACTTGGCCTTAAGACAGAAATAAACAAAAAAAACTCTGACGTCACCAGGTCGTGAATATAGTAGCTTATGTAACAGAAATGTAATATCGTAGCATGCAATTATTACTCCCTCAGCATAGATGTGTTATTACGCTTCATAACTAAAAAACACAAAAATAAATTTTATTGTCATGATTTCAGGGTGGCAACCACATTATGAAGCAAAAATGCTACAACCATGAAAAATCGTTGCTACAACCATGAAAATTTTAAATCTGTGACTACTGGCGTAACGGGCGGCGTCAGTAGTCGAGTGGGTAGCATGCTCGACTGCCACCCCAGTGGTCCCGGGTTCGATTCCCGGCCTGGCCATGGTCCTTCGCTTTAAACCTTTCTAAATTTCCCATCCTCATTTCTAATCAACTGAAATTAAAAATTCATCAATATTTACGACATGAAGTTGTAGTTGATGGTAGAGAAGTTTGTGGATGAGATAGCTTTATAACTTGAATTGACTGAGGTAAAAGCATAACACTTGCCTCTGATTCAAATTCCCATGTTTCTTTGGCTTTCCACCATGCTAAGAACATCCTTCATACGTTTCACTTGATTGCACTTTCCTTCCCACTAATCTGAATAGGTATTAATAATAGGTAAGTAGAATACCACTGCACTGAATAGGTATTCCACCTGAAATCCTTGGTTCAAAGCTAAAAAAAAAAAACACCAACACCAACACCAACACCAACACCAACACCAACACCAACACCAACAAATACAACAAAAATCTAGCTAGTTATGATTTCAACACTTTGTTTCGTGGCAACCAACACTGGACGGACGTCTTTGGATCAAATTGAACCTTAAGTTTTACAATATAAACTGCAGAAACCTCTCCTTTTGCTTGGCAAAGGGAAATTCGCTGAAGTTGACATCCGCATTCGCGTCATTGGTGGTGGTCATGTTGCTCAAATCTATGCAATCCGTTAAGAGATCTCCAAGGCTCTGATAGCTTTCTATCAAAAATACGTTGATGAAGCCTCTACAACGGAAAATCAAGGATATTCTAATTCAGTACGATAGAACACTTTTAGTTGGTGATCCACGTCGTTACGAGCCAAAGAAATTTGGTGGTCCAGGTGCTCGTGCCCGCTACAAAAAATCGTACCGTTAGTTCCTGAAGGTACAGAATGTACAATATTCTTATAACGAAATACTCACGGTGAAGTCATCCATCGTTCCAATTACAATATTTTCCTTGCTGATTGTATTTAAAGTTTCATTTTTATATGAATACATTTTTTTTTTTCTCAGAGTAAAATTGTCAAAATCTAAGTTCAACTTCCTTGAAACTAGAATTTCTAAATTAAAATTTAGACTTGTCTCACCGAAATAAACAGAGATTTTTCGAGATGTGTTATCGGCAGTAAAATTTAAACCAAGGTTAAGGAATTTTAAACTTTGTTTAAGGAAACCTATTTTTAAAATGGAAATGAGTTACCAGGCCTCAGAAACATTAAACTTTTAAGAAACTTAGAAGGGTGTTTCTGGAACCTTAAAAAGCCGTAAAAATGAACACTGTAAATTAAAATAATGACGCACTAAAATAGTTCAATTGAATTTTAAAACAAAGTTCTTGTACAGTTAGTAAACGACTCCTCAATCGAATATCGCTCTTTTCAGGGAAGAATTCTTATTTTATTTAATTTTTTCTTATTCTAACCTTGCTGACGTCATTATCTTTTTTAAATCAACATCAAAAGCTACAACATCAACACTGCCATCATCATCATCATACTCAGCATTATCATAATCATGAACAATAACAGCGTCTGTCAGGCGTTCATCATTCTCTTCTTTCAGATTATCTCATCATGTGGAGCTTGAAGTTTACATGCTTCCAGAGATACTCGCTGCCGCACTCATTAAGGCTCGTTACTGTGAGTGTGTGAGATTATGTGAATGTGTGTTAATATGTGTGTTTGTGTGTATATATATGGTGTATGTGGGAAGTTTAGTCAAACCCAAAGTGCACAAGCAAAGGATAAGCAGCTGAAAGCTCTGCTGAATGGAACACGCAAAGTTGTGTGGAGTTTTCGCTGTTGTTGCAACAGCTCTTTTGAGGTTGTCTTGATTTTTTTTTTTTTTTTTCAAAAAATTACTTCACTTGATACTTTCGCGATTTCTTTGCAATCTTTTTCTCCTTTTTATGTTGTTCTTTGTTCAGTTAATGAGATCGTGCGCCAGGCTTAAGATGCAGTAGCTCTTAATAGAGGAAGTAAGCATAAATTAAATAAGAGTTTTTTCTTTTGTTTTTTTTGCTTACATCCCTGGGAAAAAAAAGAAGTTGAAACATTACAATGACAGGCACGAAAACATTGTAAGCAAACCTGATGTCAAAAAGTTACCCTAAACAGTCCCAAAGAAGTGACAACCACCACTAAAACTATTTCAAGCAACTTTTCCACTCGTTAGCACAAGCTTAATTCAACCAAATACAAGTTTCCCTCACTTCACCTTGACTTAACTTCGCCTTGACTTTGATTATAGCGTTAAGCATAGAGAACACCTTAAGTTACAACTTTTACCGTTGTGGTTGAGCGTCAGAAAATGTTGAACCGTCCATAAATAAAATACTTAGTTTAAGTGGCTGAAATTGTTTTTGTGTTTTTCTTCTTGGTTTTATTTGTTTTTTGTGCATTTATATTTTCAGTTTTAATTTAGATCATCTTTGCTTTTAAATTTCCTTTATTTAGAACAGCACTCAATTCCATAGACCACAAGTTTCCCCAGCACTCTGTTCTTAACTAACTTGGCTTAATTCAACAGAATAATGTTTGCTGTCCACTTGAATCCCAAAGGTTTTTCATTTTGCACCAGCTTCTTTAACTCTAATGGCCAGGCGTCGGTTTGTGTTTTATGAAAAGCCGCAGCAAGGGTCAACTTTTTTGTGAACAGTGACCATCAGAAGGTGTGTTTGGAAAGCTTAAAAGCGTCGAGAGACGGCTGATAAATTTTATTAAGTGTTGGCCTTAGGATTGCCTAGACTGAAATTAATTGTTTATTTTTCGGTTGGGTGAACATTTTAAAAGGCAGAAAGTCAATGTTATCAGTAAGGGATGCCTCTATCGGATGTCAGGTAGATATCTATATAAAATTGGCTTAAACTATTTTTCCTCAGAGACATAAAGTTCGATGATAGAACAGAATAATTATGTTGATATTAAGTTTTTTAAATGGTACTTTACTGAATAAAGGGTGTTTATTTTAGAGGCGGAGAACTTTTAATTGAAATAAAACTCTGGCAAATGGTTTTAAGATCCGTAAATTAAACTTTATTTTAAAGATAATTTTTTGACATTAATATTTGAATATGAGTTCGGGCATCTGACCCCCGCGGCTGGAGCATACAGAACATAATCTGGAGGTCCAATTTACAAACTTCACTTCAATCAAAAGTGTATTGATCATCTTCGAGAATACTTCGAAAACCAATAAAATTATTATCATTTCATTGTTAGCCGGAAGACTTAAAAGGCAACCGTAGCAAATACTTTTTTATTCCTGTCATGATTCCTTATGAACGTTACAAACGGAGTGGCATCATTGACTAAGATGGTAGTTAATATAATTTTGTTATACAGGCGACTATGCCAACGACTATGCCAAGTATGCAAATATTTGATCATAAGAAGTTTGTTCAAAATCCTTTCAAGGGCTGAAATGACTAGTTTCTTATTATATATATATTACACGGTTCGACAGAGGTTTGCACCCATGAGAAATTCCAATATATTCTGAAAATAGACATTAAAAAACAAATACGTGTCTCGTAGTTTACATCCAGCACGTCAGAATTTTTTTTTAGTCGATTTTCGAAGTTTTCTGTGACGGAATGATCACATCTGACGCTTTTATATAATGAAATAAGGCTATAAAATATAAAAGAGTAGACTGATTTTCATGAATGAAGGCATTTAAGAAAGGTCATTAAATTTTTGAAATTGAAAATCAGTACCATAAAAAAAATAAATAAATAACTGGCCATTTCAGCCCTTGAAAGGACTTTGACCTACATTCTTATGATCAATTGTCAATAAGATCAATTGTCAAATCAATAAGACCAATTCATAAATTGTCAAATCAGTACCATTACTTACTTTATTTTCAGTTCAACACTAAAACAAAAAAAAAAGAGTTGGCTGTGCCGTGGACACACCCGTAGGTTTTGACGTGACGAAGTTTCTTGTTGTTGTTGTTGCTGTTGATGTTGATGTTGATGTTGATGTTGATGTTAATGTTGATGTTGATGTTGATGTTGATGTTGTTGTTGATGTTGATGTTGATGTTGATATTGATGTTGATGTTGATGTTGATGTCAATGTTGATGTTGATGTTGATGTTGATGTTGATGTTGATGTTGACGTTGATGTTGATGTTGATGTTGATGTTGATGTTGATGTTGATGTTGATGTTGATGTTGATGTTGATGTTGATGTTTACGTTGATGTTGATGTTGATGTTGATGTTGATGTTGATGTTGATGTTGATGTTGATGTTGATGTTGATGTTGTTGTTGATGTTGATGTTGATGTTGATGTTGATGTTGATGTTGATGTTGATGTTGATGTTGATGTTGATGTTGATGTTAATGTTGATGTTGATGTTGATGTTGATGTTGATGTTGATGTTGATGTTGATGTTGATGTTGATGTTGATGTTGATGTTGATGTTGATGTTGATGTTGATGTTGATGTTGATGTTGATGTTGATGTTGATGTTGATGTTGATGTTGATGTTGATGTTGATGTTGATGTTGATGTTGATGTTGATGTTGATGTTGATGTTGATGTTGATGTTGATGTTGATGTTGATGTTGATGTTGATGTTGATGTTGATGTTGATGTTGATGTTGATGTTGATGTTGATGTTGATGTTAATGTTGATGTTGATGTTGATGTTGATGTTGATGTTGATGTTGATGTTGATGTTGATGTTGATGTTGATGTTGATGTTGATGTTGATGTTCATGTTGATGTTGATGTTGATGTTAATATTGACGTTGCTGTTGATGTTGATGTTGATGTTGATGTTGATGTTGATGTTGATGTTGATGTTGATGTTGATGTTGATGTTGATGTTGATGTTGATGTTGTTGTTGATGTTGATGTTGATGTTGATGTTGATGTTGATGTTGATGTTGATGTTGATGTTGATGTTGATGTTGATGTTGATGTTGATGTTGATGTTGATGTTGATGTTGATGTTGATGTTGATGTTGATGTTCATGTTGATGTTGATGTTGATGTTAATATTGACGTTGCTGTTGATGATGATGTTGATGTTGATGTTGATGTTGATATTGATGTTGATGTTGATGTTGATGTTGATGTTGATGTTGATGTTGATGTTGATGTTGATGTTGATGTTGATGTTGATGTTGATGTTGATGTTGATGTTGATGTTGATGTTGATGTTGATGTTGATGTTGATGTTGATGTTGATGTTGATGTTGATGTTGATGTTGATGTTGATGTTGATGTTGATGTTGATGTTGATGTTGATGTTGATGTTGATGTTGATGTTGATGTTGATGTTGATGTTGATGTTGATGTTGATGTTGATGTTGATGTTGATGTTGATGTTGATGTTGATGTTGATGTTGATGTTGATGTTGATGTTGATGTTGATGTTGATGTTGATGTTGATGTTGATGTTGATGTTGATGTTGATGTTGATGTTGATGTTGATGTTGATGTTGATGTTGATGTTGATGTTGATGTTGATGTTGATGTTGATGTTGATGTTGATGTTGATGTTGGTGTTGGTGTTAATGTTGGTATTGGTATTGGTGTTGGTGTTGATGTTGGTGTTGGTGTTGGGGTTGGTGTTCGTGTTGGTGTTGAAGTTGGTGTTGAGGTTGGTGTTGGTGTTGGCGTTGGTGTTGTTGTTGGATTTGGTGTTGGTGTTGGAGTTGGAGTTGTTGTTGGATTTGGAGTTGGTGTTGGTGCTTTTCTTTTAGTTTTTTTTTTTGCTTCCCCATTGGTTGTGCTTAAATTTCAATTAATCCAGCAAAAGTGATGCATATGCTTCACATTAGGCGGTTCCCTGAGGGTCTTTGACACTCCGTCCATTTGTTTTTTATTTTTGTCACATGCCCGAAGACCTCACCTTCGTTTTCGTTTCTTAAAATTTACCGTTGCACCAGTAGTCACAGAGTTAAAAATCCATGCAACGGTTTTTCATGGCTGTAGCATTTTTACTGCATTATGTGATTGCATCGCTGAAATCATGACAACAAGAATTTTTTTTTAATTTAGTTGTGAAGCGTAATAACACATCTATGCTGTCGTAAAACAAAATTCACCGTGGCACTCCTCCTGAGTGAGTAATAATTCCATGCAACGATATTATATTTCTGTTACATAAGCTGCTATATTCACGACCTGACGACGCCGAATTTTTTTTTTTTATTTTTGTCGTAAAGCCATGCATAAAACCATCATTTTCCTTTTTAAACTTTTATCGTACGTTATACTCATTGAGTAAAAATTCAATGCAACGCCGTTGCATGAATGTTGCGTTATCGATCTTTGAGCGGCTCTCTCAGCGTCCCCATGATGTCAGAAATTTTTTGTCTAATTTTGTTGTGAGGGCTTCCAGTAGGCCTTTATTGGCGTATCGTATTTTTAATCCTAGCACTAATACTCTGCGAGTAATAATTCCATGTAACAAATTTTCAGTTGTGTTGCTTAAACAGTTCCCCCTGCGACCCGATGATGTTTTGAATTTTTGTTTTGTTTTTATAATGAAGTCAAAGAATTAGCCTTTACGGTCATAAAATTGTTTTAATCACAGCTCTTATACTCAGCGAGTAACAATTCAATGCAACGCAGATGAATTTTTAAAAAATTCATTTTTCAACTTTTATGGAAACCTAAGAAGTACAACGTAACTTCGTCACGTCAAAAAAAAAATTTAATAAAAGCTTTAAAATAAAAAATATATTTTGTTAGTAGTGATATATTTTAATTCCGACCTGTTAAAAATTTTGGACGACCCTTTTCGTTTATTTTCTGCAGGATTTATGTCTCGACAAATAGACCAGCAATATTCAGCTAGCATGTGTCTCGAGTCTTTTCCTTTAAAACAATTTTCCATAGTTGATATATCTTTGTGAAAACATTCACCATGCTCGTCACTAAAGTCTCCGAGGTTTGACGGGAAAAAGTCCAAATGGTTGTGTAAAAAATGAATTTTTAACAACATGTTTGTTTTCATGTCACCATACGCAGAAATCATTTCCTTCACAATTTCTTCAAAATTTGCAGATCACGTCGAGCCGTGTTATATATATATATATATATATATATATTATGTATATTATATATATTATTATATATTCTATTAACATATATTGTTAAATATTTTGACACAAATTATAGAGAGCTGGACCTACTAGTGCATTCGTGTCTGATATAAAATCGTAGGGGGTATATTATGTTTGTCACTTCTTCATTTATAACGCCCGTAAGGTGCCTGGTAGGCATAAAAAATATATATATTCTTGATAAGCATTACCCCCTGATTCGATTTAGTTATGCTTGTCCGTCAGTCCGATGCGCGTTGTTCCAATCACAGCTGTAATTTTGAAGGTAACTTTACTTTTATCCTCTCATGCGTAATGTTGCCTATAGACATCATTGTACTTATAGCTCTCTAAGTCCAGCTATTTTAATTTTTTTGACCTGAGGTTTTTTGCATTATATAGCTAATAGCTCTTTGTTTTATTGTAAGCTGTGCTCGTGTTTATTTAGTAGCCGTTCTCCGTAGAGTGAAATTGTCAAAATCAAAGTCAAGATCGTTTCGCGAAAAAGTGTTTTTAGAAAAAGTGTTTAAAAACATTAAAATTATTGTATTATTATAAAACCAAGTAAACAAACTTAAGGGGGACTATATACCCAGAGGCCGAAAAAAAGGTCATGTTTGTGCATATTTTTAAGGAAACCTAAGGGATATTTTTAAATGAGGGTTTTTATACCTTAAAATATACACATTCAAGAGTAGGTTTAGTTTTTTTTATTAAAATAAATAAAATATTTATTTTATATAAAATACGCGCAACCAAATTGATCACGTTTTGATTGACGGAAGGCACTCTTCCAGTGTTTTAGATGTACGCACGATCCGTGGTGCCAATATAGACTCGGATCATTATCTTGTCGCAGCCAAGATCCGTACACGCCTGTGCGCAACCAAGAATGCGCGCAATCCAGCACAGAGAAAGCTAGACGTCGAAAAGCTGCAATCAAAGCAAACAGCCGAAGACTTCGCTACTCGACTCTCACTCCTGCTTCAAGAAAGCACTCCTCCGATCGACGATATATGCGCGCAGTGGAATAATATTTCCCACTCTATGCGTACGGCTGCCGAAGAGGTGATAGGCTATCACCGCCCTCGCCGAAACCAGTGGCACGACCAAGAGTGTCGCGACGCCACTGCAGAAACAGATTCCGCCTACAAAGCCACCCTGCAGTCGGTTGTAACGCGTGCTGCTAAGGAGCGATACAAAGAGAAGAGGAGGGAAGAGAGACGCATTTTCAGGCGAAAGAAAAGGGAAGCGGAAATGCGTGAGTGCGAGATAATTGAGATGCATGGTGACAGGAATGAGGTCCGAAAATTTTTCGAAAAAATAAGACGCCTGGCCGATGGTTTCAAGACCGGGGCCTCTTCCTGCAAGGATGAAAATGGGAATCTAGTGACATATATCCAGAGTACACTGATGATGTGGAGGGAACACTTCTCTAGGCTTCTGAATGGCGACGACGACAACAATCCCGCCAATAGAGATTATATTCCGGAATCCCCAATTTTGGACGACAGCGTTGAAGTTCCGCTGCCCGACCATAGTGAAGTCTTGAAAGAATAGCTCGGCTTAAAAACAACAAAGACGCAGGAGCCGATGGCTTACCTGCTGAGCTCTTCAAGAATGGAGGCGAAGCTCTATTTAAATGCATTCATGAGCTTCTATGCAGAATATGGTCGGAAGAATGCATTCCAAACGATTGGAACCTCAGTGTGCTCTGCCCAATCCACAAGAAAGGCGATCCCACAATTTGCGCCAACTACCGTGGGATAAGCCTTCTGAATATCGCATATAAGGTTCTGTCGAGCGTACTATGTGAAAGACTGAAGCCCATCGTAAACCAGCTGATTGGACCTTATCAGTGTGGCTTCAGACCTGGCAAATCCACCATAGACCAGATATTTACGCTACGACAAATCTTGAAGAAGACCCTAGAAAACCAAATCGACACACACCATCTTTTTGTCGATTACAAAGCCGCCTTCGACAGTCCAATAAGGAATCATCTATATTCCACCATGTCTGAATTTGGTATTCCTGCAAAGCTCATCCGCCTTTGCAGAATGACACTGAGCAACACCAGCAGCACAGTTAAAATCGGGAAGGACCTCACTCCTCCATTCGATACCAAACGAGGTTTCAGACAAGGTGATTCCTTATCGTGCGACTTTTTCAACCTAATGATGGAGAAGATCATCCGAGCTGCTGATTTGAGACGCAGTGGCACGATATTCTACAAAAGTATTATGCTGCTGGCGTATGCTGATGATATCGATATCATTGGCCATAATACGCGCGAAGTCAGTGCAGCATTCTCCAGGTTAGCGAAAGAGTCGAGTCGAATGGGTCTTGTAGTGAACGCAGATAAGACGAAATACCTAGTGTCAACAAATAAACAGTCCCAGCGTCTTGGAAACCACGTCACTGTTGACAACATCTCCTTCGAGGTTGTTAAGGACTTCGTCTACCTGGGATCCAGCGTAAACTCTTTCAACGATGTCAGTATTGAGATAAAGCGAAGGATAACTCTTGCCAACAGGTGTTACTTTGGGCTGAGTAGGCAATTGAGAAGCAGAGCCCTCTCTCGACGAACAAAACTCATGTTCTATAAGTCAATAATCATGCCAGTCCTATTATATGCAGCACAAACTTGGACGTTGAGCAGTTCTGATGAAAAGACTTTGGGAGCCTTCGAGAGAAAGATCCTTCGTAAGATCTTCGGTCCAATCTGCGTCAATGGCGAGTACCGAATTCGATGGAACCACGAGCTGTATGAGCTGTACGCTGACATAGACATAGTTAAGCGCATTAAAATCGAGCGGCTCCCCTGGCTAGGTCATGTTGAGCGAATGGAAAACGACGCTCCAGCGAAAAAAATATTCGATTCGGTGCCCGGTGGTGGTCAACGCAGAAGAGGACGCCCACATCTTCGTTGGAAGGATCAGGTGTTGGATAACCTGACTACACTTGGTGTTTCCAACTGGCGCCAGCAAGCGCAAAATAGAAATGGCTGGCGCAATTTCTTATACGAGGCCAAAACCGACCTTCGGTTGTAAGCGCCAGATAAGTAAGTAAGTAAGTAAATAAAATATTAAGGCTGATACAGCCCCTTTTATAAAGCGCTGTGAAAAAAAAGTGAAATGCGGTGACCAAGATTGCTCCTCCTAAATTCAACTGAAACAAAAAAATGGAAAATTAAACTAGATACTCAAAACTCGTACTTGTGATAGCCTTAGATTTTGAAAATATTGATTTTTCACAAAATGGCGGATTTTCGAACGTAAATTTACGATTTTCGACCAAAAATTCGTTTGCCAACGACCAAAGTTTGCCAATAAAAAATGAACAAAGTTACGATAAAAAAATCCTATGACAAGTACGAGATTATTATGAGTAAAATAAGACTGTAAAAAAATTAAAACGATCGATTCACCGAGTTTCGAGAAATCTTGGTCACCGACTTTGAAAACATGGTTTCGAGAAAAACGCGTTTGAAAATAAGGGCCAGCACTACGCACTCTAGAAGGCCGTTCACTTACTAGGCTATAACTTTGTTATTTTTTGAGATATCGACTTGAAATTTTCACCACTTATTTTTGAGACTTGTGGCGTCCGTTGCGTAGTTGGTTAAAGTGCGTGGCCTTTATGTCAATGAACCTGGAGACCCGGGTTCGAACCCCAGCAGCGACAGAAAATTATTTGAATTAAAATAATTTTTCTGTATGGCCGCCACGTCTCTGCAGACAATGGCAAACCTCAGAAAGTAACAAACATGCCATGTAAAGCTTCTTGAGAACAGGAACATTCCGTTCATCTCCGTTCGGAGTTGGCGTTAAACATGTAGGTCTGGTTCTCGGTCAATTGTGTACAAACTTAATAACACGCACAACACAATTGATCATAAGAAGCTAGGTCAAAGTCCTTTCAAGGGCTGAAATGGCCAGTTATTTATTTTTTTTTTTTATTATTTTTGAGACTTAAAGATTTAAGAAAGACTTAAAAAGTTCTTGAAAAAAAAGTTCTGGGTATATATAACCCTCCTTAATATATAAAGGTAAGAGAGTTATTAAAAAGTTATATAAAAAAAAAACATGAAAAAAGTGTTTAGTTTGTCCAACCACTTCCCAATGTTGCCTATACATAAAATCATGTAAAAAATGAACCAGGACACCAAGGACTTTGAAATTGTTGTCGGCTTATATTTGAGTCAATTTTGAGAAAATTTGTTACAGGAGATCTACAAAGTGTCTTATAGTCTAAAGCAGACTTTTTGCAATCTACACCAGTCAAGAGAAATTCAAACTGCTTTTTCTTGTCGGAGCTTCGTTAGATTGTTATTTTGACGTAGAATTACGTCATTCTCGGAGGTTAGTAGGGCGGTTGATAGTGATCAAGAGGCGGTTGATAGCGTTTTTAGGTCACACTTTGAGCCTTTGGTGTGCCTAAAGTACTTATCGTACAATGTTGATGTAAGCACTAGTTGATCTGCTTGATCATCACAGGGAGAAAAATTCAAGTCTAAACTCTGTAATTTATATAAATTTTACAAAATTACATTAAATATAAAGTCAAAATTTGCTGTTGTTGTTTGTTTTGCGCATGGTTCTTTTTTAAGGTTGCTACCTATTTATCGACTGCATTCAATGCAGTGCATTGGTTCTTGTATATAATAGAATATATGTTTGTACTTAGTGTTGCTGATTAAAGCAAGAGGGCACTGCCAGTTAAAAAAATGTGGCAGCACTGCCTACACAAATTCAGCAACCTAAGTTAAATTGCAACAATGTTCATTTAGCTGCAAGTTTCTGTTTCCTTTTCGCATGGTTTTTTGTTTAAAGCTTAGTATGCTGTAGAAACGAAAATTCCGCGGCATATAATTCCACACAATGTAGAGTCAAAATTTTTGTGTGAAGAAAAAACCAACTACAGTACACCCTTCCTCAATGCAACTAGATAGATTTTTCTTATATAAAAAATTTAGTTTGCAAGCAAAGAAGAACTGAAAGGAAATAAATTAAAAGTTTATGTAAAAAGTAAAGTTTTCGCAATTGTAAGTTGCGATAATTTTGCTATTTTTTCTTCAAATTTGCTTTTACTAAGGGAACAATGTAAATTTTTGAGTGTTGCATATACATGGGTTGTTGAACTTGCTAGCATTCAAGATTAATGTATAATAGATTACACCAATAGTGCGCCGAAATGAAAATCTACTGCGCAGCCTACGTCACGCGTGAGAGTCACGTGACACTTGCTACGAAATATTCAAAAATATAAGCAAAACACGAAAGGCTGGCGAAATGAAAGCAAAACAACTGTGAAACTACCAGCAAAACAAATCGAGCAACGTAGCTGCTTTTTTACTGTGAAGGGGTAAACACGGAAGTTAATGCCCCTATGATACATGCAATTTTTATCAAAGTTTGTATAAAAAAATATTTATATTTCATTCTGGACAAGTGTTCTTTCTTGAGAAATAATTATTTCATTTTAAAAAACAAGCATTGCATAAGAGAATTAGAAGATTTTCGAATGTAATCCCCCTATAAGAAATTTGTACTACGTTTGTTTTTTAGTCAGTTTGACATTTTCTTCTTTCTCACAGCTGACGTCACAACAAAGATGGCAGACATGCGCATGGCGTAATCTATTATATATTATTCTTGGCTAGCATTGAACAAATTTTTCGACTCTACAGCGTACAAGGTAGCAAAAAAAAGTTCCGCTGTTGCTTTATTTATCCATTCATGCTAAACATTTTTTAAAAAAGCGAATCGAATAATCCTACGTCTTGTGTTACGACATTGGCGAAACTGCTGTATCTTTTTTGTTGTTGTTGTTGTTGTTGCTGCTGCTATTGCTTTTGCGTTTGCTTTTGCTTTTGCTTTTGCTTTTGCTTTTGCTTTTGCTTTTGCTTTTGCTTTTGCTTTTGCTTTTGCTTTTGCTTTTGCTTTTGCTTTTGCTTTTGATTTTGCTTTTTCTTTTACTTTTGCTTTTGCTTTTGATTTTGCTTTTTCTTTTGATTTTGCTTTTGCTCTTGCTTTTGCTTTTGCTGTTTCGTTTGCTTTTGATTTTGCTTTTGTTTTTTCTTTTGCTTTTGCTTTTGCGTTTGCTTTTGCTTTTTTTTTTTGCTTTTGCTTTTATATTGTTTATGTACTCACCTCCATTTTCGTTCCATAATATTTATTTACCGTTGCGCCAGTAATCACAGAGTTAAAATTCCATGCAAAGTTTTTTCATTGTTGTAATATTTCTATTGCTTTATGTGTTGCCACCCTGAAATCATGATCATAAGATTTTTATATACATTTTTTTTTAACTTTAAACCAAGGATTTCAGGTGGAATACCTATTCAGTCAAGTCTGCCTTGGTTCGAATTGTGGTGATAGATTAGTGGGATGGAAAGGGCAATCGAGGGAAACACGTGTAGGATGTTCTAAGCGTGGTGGAAAGGCAAAAACACATATGAATTTGAATCAGAGGAAAGTGTTATGCCTTTACCTCAGTCAATTCAAGTAAATTTATGATTTCAGTTGATTAGAAATGAGGATAGAAAATTTAGAAAGGTTTAAAGCGAAGGACCATGGTCTGGCCGGGAATCGAACACAGGACCTCTGGGGTGGCAGTCGAACATGCTACCAACTCAACTACCGAGGCCGCTAATGCCACTAAGGCCTGCGTACTTTTAAATCGGGAAACGAATAAAAAGTTGCCACTTTAAACTTTTGTGTAAAAATAAAATATTTATTTTTGAGGTGTTAATCTTAAACAATTATCTTGTTCTTAATATATAAAATTTTATTTTTTTTTCCCTCGAAAAAAAGCACGTACTCTGCTTTTGATGCCTCTCATTAGATTCTGCACACTTGTTTCAGTAATCGAATTTGGAGCAGCGACCCACTTTTTCATGAAACTGCTGATGCCTTTAGCTTCCCCACCCTCCTTTTTAAGATTTCTCTTTATAATTGCCCA
This sequence comes from Pherbina coryleti, assembly GCA_943735915.1. Lineage (NCBI taxonomy): Eukaryota > Metazoa > Arthropoda > Insecta > Diptera > Sciomyzidae > Pherbina > Pherbina coryleti. Next base: position 63,950,089 of record OX030951.1, read on the forward strand.
ATATCATTCAATGGGTCGCAATATTGGGGTGTTCGGGGGGTTGCTTTCCTTTGAAACATACTGCTAGTTTGAAGCCAATCTTGACTACGGCAGCATAATGAGAAGTAGCTAGATCAGGTCAAAACAATATGGATCCAAATGGAAGAATTCTTTTTTGTAAGCACTCTTCTTTATAAATTTTAGCGTTTATTGTTCCTTTAGTGATGAAAGGTTTTGTTTTAAGCCCACATAAGCAGATTGCTTGCCAAACCATATATTTGGAGGCATATTTTTCGCACTGAGTATGTGTAAATTTTGCTTTAACGTATCCTTTTCCAGAAGCAACATAAAATGTTTTGCCTGGAAGCTGTTTAAAATCAGTTTTGCAATACGTTTCGTCATCCATCAGGATACAGTCAAATTTTGGGAGTAAATTTGTGTACAACTTTCGGGCTCGTTTTCACGCACTACAATCCTGATCTTCAGAACGCTTTGGATCTGTTTCAGCAATTTACGTCTTTAGCCCAGCCTTCATTTTGTAGTTGCGAATAGTTTTTTCAGAAACTCCAAGTTTTCTTGCTGTGTCTGTCTTAAACTGTCGGATGACCTTCTTCTGCACCTCAGTATATCTGGAACGCTTTAAATTTCTTACAGAAACTGCTTTATCCACAGATAAACGTTGCTCGTATTTTTCTATAACCTTATAAACAGTTGATTTAGACAAATTTAATTGTTTAGCGATTTTTAAACGCGAAAGTTTTTTATTTTGCTTGTAAGTGTGCACAATTAATTTGAGCGTATTCTTTCTTTGGAGCTCATTGTAATATTGAAAAAAAAAAACCACAAAATTTTAATTACTTTTATAAAAGCTAAAACACGTGACTTATAAATGGTAGAATATAACGCCTGTGAAATATCAAACTTTGGAGTTGCCACCTTGTAAGTATTTCCCGATATAAAAGTACGCAAGCCTTATGTTACATAAGCTGCCATCTTCATTACCTTATGACTCCGGAATTTTTATTTTTTTATTTTTGTTGTAAGGGCAAGTATAAATCCTTAATTTTCCTTTTTAAATATTTCTTTAAGTATAATTAAACTCACCGAGTTATAATTCAATGCAACGCTATTGCATGAATGTTGCATTATCGATTTTTGAGCGGCTCTCTCTGTGTCTCCATGACGTCAGAAAATTTTTCTCTAATTTTGTTGTGAGGGCTTAGAATAGGCCTTTATTGGTGTATCATATTTTTAATCCTAGGACTAATGCTCAGCTAGTAATAATTCCATGTAATAAATTTTAAGTTTCGTTGCTTAAGCAGCTTTCACCGCGTCCGATGACGTTTTGAATTTTTGTTTTGTCCTTATGAGTCAAAGAATTAGCCTTAACGATCGTTCTATTTTTTTAATGATAGCTTTTTTAGTCAGCGAGTAACAATTCAATCCAACGCCGATCAATTTTGAAAAAAATGCATTTTTCAACTTTTTTGGAAACCTGCGCGTCAAAAATATCGTTGCAGTAGTAGTTTTGCACAACAAAATTGTGCAAAAATATTTATAATAAATTCAATTTTTCATTAGACGTCATTAGACGTCATTAGACTCTAAAGAGGCTAGAATAGTTTTAAAATATGTGTTAAAACCATTTTTTAACTAGGATCTTATGCACCCGAAAATAATTTTCAATATGTCTCTACCCTTCAATATTTATTATTGATATAAAAATTAATTCCACTTGATTTAATGCAAAATGCTTAAGTTTGAAATAACTAATTTTATCAGACTGATTTTCAATCATGCACAAATCACCATCATTTAAACATTTGCAATTATATCGAAAAGCTGTCTATTTCAGCAGCTTAAATTATCTACTCAGCTATTTGTTCACTTTTCGGCATTGCAGATTTTTAGAGAATATGTCTAAATAGTTTGCGTCACTCTGTCTATTTGTCTGTCTATCAGTCTGCAACAACTCGTGCGTGAGCTTGCATTGCATTTCCATAACATGCGGACATCTCATTGCCTGTCCGGGCCTCGCATTTCCGTCCCACAACAGACCACGCTAGAATGCTTTGAGTGCGCTATTATTTCATTTTGAAAATTTGAGGCTTCCTTTTCGGATATAATCGCATTTTCAACGGACGGATGTGGTGCCCAAAACCACTTTCATTGTGATGTGATGTGCTGCTGCTGCTTGCTGTTGAATGAGCGTGTATTAAATGTGGCCAGTTTTAGTAGCGAACAGAAAGAACAGCAGGAGTACCATTTAATTTGTGACCAAGTCACGTGCTGCGTCATTTCCTTTGAAAACATATTTGCGGCTAGAAACAGGCATTGAAATATATTGCCTATCCACTCAATCAACCAGACAGCCAGCCAGCCGACATCAGATGCAAATAAAATTCGGCAGCGAAGCCGAAATTGAAGACAACTTCATGTGGCTACACACCATGGCGTATGAGTGATAATTAATTATTATATTTGCTAGATTTTATGCAGATCGGATGACAAGTTTCAATTAATTTATTTAGTGTTTAACGCCGTTGGATGAGGCTGTATTGATATTTACTCAAGATATGAAAAACTTCTTTGAAAAAATCAAGTACTTGGCGTAGTGGAAGAAGGAAATTGTATTCAATGTGCAGCTGTGAGATGGACAAGATAGTCGTGTTGGTTTGAAAGATATTTGTAATGATATTATTGGAGTGTTTTTTTGTTGTTGTAATTTATTCATACCTAGCTGTGAAAACATGTCGGCTTCGTGTACAGATGTTGTACAAAAACATAATCAGCAGCAAATAATTTTAGGCCACAAAATATGACAGCATGCATCCAAAAGTGTGCATGTAAGTGAGTTTTTGACGTGCTATAGATAACATTTTTAGACATACTACCCACATGAACATAACAGCGCAGCTAGGCGTGTATGTGTCAAAATTTATTTACGCTGAAAAACCCCAAAGCTAGGCATTAAAATCAAACTAATTAGCCATGTGTTGCATGTGCATGTAGTGCAGGTGCGGATCCAGGATTTTGTTTTGGATTGAGGCCAAAATGTTTAAATTTCTAGACAATTTCACCTTTATAAGACAAGTGGAATGATTTTAAATAAGTTTGAGATTTCAAGAATGGAAAAATGTTATGTCAGATGCATAACTTCAGCACCACAAAAAACAATAGTGTTTGGTTTGCTGAAGGGCGAACAGGATGATGAACTATGTTATATGCTTGAATGCCAGACATGAGACTTTGGTAAGTCCATTTAAGAAGGGATGGCCTAGAGTTGCCAATCTCCTTTTACTTAGCGCCGGACATGAGCAGAGGATGTGGTGAACATTTTCTATCTCTTCTTCACATTTGCAGCTTCTGCAAAAATCATTTGATGTAAGTCCTAATCGAAGAACATGTGTTCCGACTAGACAGTGATACGTGAGGATTACTATTATTTTTTAAAGGTTGAAACTGCTTAATTCAAGTAGTAAATTAGTGCGTTTTAAGTCGTAGCGAGGCCACGTTAGCTTAGCTACTTTACATGTGACGATGTGTTCCCAGCGTACTTGTGCAAGGCTCAAAGATTTGTTCCTGCACTGGAATTTATAGGAGGACATGGGAAAACCATTAAAGTCCTCATTGAAGAGGGTGCTCGAGGTCATACCCTTCCTTGCCAATTCATCAGCTAGATAATTGCCCTCGATATCCCTATGACCGGGTACCCATATGAGGTGGATCCTTAATAACCTTGCCATCTCGTTAAGAGATCTGTGGCTCTCAGTGATAGTTTTAGAGTTGATCAATATGTAAGTTCAGTGCTTTAAGCGCAGCATCTATCTGAGAAAATGTAAATATTCTTTCCCCTAAGGTCTTTTTGACCTAGGCTCTTAGAGGTTTCATATATAGACATATAGGTTTCATATCTAGTCTCCGCTTGGTAGACACTACAACAGCTTGGGAGTCTAAAGGAAGCTTCTATTTCCAGATCTTGGGAGTTAATCCCTCCTCCTACTTGTTTTTAAGCTTGGATATGTCTGGAAAAAATTTTAATTCTGGTAATTTTAAAGAGGGTTTTGTTAGCCCAGTCTAGCCGTGAAAGGATTTGAACTTCAAAGTTCTTTTCAAGATTTAAACAAGGTACACAGTAATCTGTTTTGTCTCGGGACCGACGAGTTCAGAATTACTGTGTGCCCACAGCTGTTACTTATCCAATTTCCAGATTATCTTAGTATGAGAGCTGCTGAGTAAGCACACTCTCTGGCACTGCTATCAAGAGGAGGAAGGTGAAGCATGACGTTCAGAGCACTAGTTGTGGTTGAGGATAATGCACCAGTAATACAAAGACATGCACTTCTTTGAACCTTTGCAAAATTCTGAAGTGCATCAATGACCCTCCACTATACCAGTGAACTGTATACAAGTATGGGGTGGACAATTGTCTTTAAAATCCAGCGTACTATTTTGGGGGAAAACCCCCATTTTTTACCTATAGAACTATAAGCAAATATAACTATATTTGCCTTTTTAACGCGCTCCTTTATGTTATCATTCCAGATAAGTTTCTTATCCAGAATAACTCCTATGTCCTCGTGCTATCACTAAAGGGCAACCTGGTGCCTTTCAGACGCGGTGGTTATAGGTTGGGAATTTTATGTTTCCTAGTGAAAAGGATGAGATCTGTTTTCTTTGGGCTTACGCTCAATCCACAAGAGGACGCCCATCTCGAAAGGATTAAGAGTGCTCTTTCCATGAGTTGACAGAGGATTTGAGGAAATTTTCCGTTAAAGACGAGAGCGATATCATCGGCGTATGCAAAACCCTTGTAGCCTTCGCCTTCCCATTCGGTCAACTGTCACGGACCACAGAATTGAAGACAAGACTCCCCCTTGCGGAGTTTCCCTGCTAACAAACCTACGGGTAGTGGATCCTCCCATTTCTGAGTTGACCACCATGCCCAATAGCATCTGATTGATGAGACTCACTAGAAAATCATCCACCTCCAGTTCTGAGAGGTTACCGCACTGGGAAGAACGTTATTGAATGCTCCTGCTATGTCTACAAAGGCGACAAGAGCGTAGTCTTTGTTCTCAAGTGCTTTTTCGATTGTAGCCACAAGAGAATGGAGAGCTATTTCTGTAGATCTGCCTTTTTTATATAGGCATGTTGAGTTTTTTGAAGCCTTTCGAGTTTCGGTTTAAGAAGAAGTCCAATGTGTCTCTCCAGTATTTCAACTAAAAAGGAGGAAAGACTGATAGGCCTAAAGTCATTTGGTTTAGTGTGAGAGGACCTACCCGCTTTCGGAATAAAGATGACTTTATTCTCTCTCAAAGCTGTTGGAATATAATTAAGGAGTAGGTAACCTCGGTAGATTGCCTGAAGCCGGGGTACTATTGTATTGAAACTATAGTGGAGTTGATCTGGTATAATACCATCGGGACCCGAAGATTTATAGCGTTGAAACGAGTAAATCGCCCATCTTAACTTCTCCTTGTTGGTCAACTGCTCAATCTGTTGAGGTGTTAGGTCAAAGGGGACGTTTGAAAGCTGGAGTTGTCAGTGAAGTCTCTGCGACAGTCTTTTCTGAGGATTTCAATCTCCCGAGACCACCAAACTGGTTTTTGGGCGTCCAAACATGTTATTAAATTAACTCTTAGATGATTTTATTTATAAACCATAATGAAAGTGAATTAAAAATATAATAATTATATTTCCAGAAACTGTAGCTTCACTCTATTTACTTAATAGAAGCTATATGCTACCCTTTAAGATAATTCTAATTCTCGTATATATTATTTATTTAATGAACATATTAGTATAATAAGAACAAGTTCTTTTGCTATACAAAGGTAGTGACTTATAGTATTGAGTATCTTTAGTTTTTTTTTTAATTATAAAATATAGTTAGAATTTTAGATTACATTATATTGCATCGATAATAAAATTATTCGAACATTAAAAAAAATTAAGATGGATTAAAATAATTGTGTATTACTAAAAAAGATAGAGAAAAAAAGAATTAAAATATAAAATAGAGATGAAAAGAAGAAGTAAAAAAAAAAAAGTGAAAAAGAGAGATCTGGCTGTATATTTTTATAAGTATTAATATTTAAGTAAAATGATTAAGTACGGCCTGCCTAAAGCCACTCTTGCCATTCATAGATCTAATATTGCATGGTAAACCATTCCATAATCTAATGGCATTAATGAAAAAAAGTCTGGTAGAGTTCAGATATTTCCAGTTGGGTATTATAATTGTATTACTTCTAGTTGACCGGCAAAATTGTAGTTTCTCATAGAGATACAAAGGAGTAGATAAGTTTATGTAAGAAAATACAATTTCGGACATTAAGATAGCTGATGATGTCACACCCAAGAATACTTTTCTTAAATTGTGATATGTGATCAAATCTAGTTAAATGCAACTTGCAGTTTGTGTTCGGATCGTGAGTCTAGTCTACTGTAAATGAGCTCAGAATATGTTATCACAGGAACGATAAGTTGTTGCACAAGCTTACGCCTAGTTTCAATGGGAGTGAATTCTGCTGTCATTTTGAGATTGCGTAGACTAAAGTAGATGTTACGCACTACACTATTTATATGATCAGTGCATGTAAGAGATGAATTAATGTGATAACCAAGGCTTTAACTTTGTTCACAAGTTTCAGTTTATTGTCACCTATAAACAGGTCCGGAATGTCATCAAAGAATATTTTGTTTCTGCTAATTGGTAACACGTACGATTTGAGTGCATTTAGTTTCAGACCATTTACTATGGCCCATTGATTTATGTTATATAGATCTTCATTTAACCTTCAGCTTAGGTCTTCCAAGAGACCAGTCCTACGAGAGAGGTGTAATTGAACATCATCTGCATAGGCATGCATAGAAGCATGCTAACAGATGGAAAAAATATCGTTGATGAATATGGAAAAAAGCAGTGGGCCAATAACTGAGCCCTGAGGCACACCACTGCATACTGACTTGAATCGAGAGCATCTATTGGCAACACTAACTCTTTGAGTTCTATTCGACAAATAGCATCTTAAAAGTTCTACGGCATTATTACAGAAACCATACCTGCATCTAATTTTTTGGCAAAGCAAGGTGTTATTTACGGAATCAAATGCTTTGGAGAAATCAAGCATGCAAAGTAATGTAATTAAGCCCTCATCATACGGTGATCGAACATCATCCAGAACTTTTAAAGTAGCGGTTGAGCAGCTGTGCCCACGACGAAAGCCAGATTGCAGTGGAGATAAGAGGTTATTATTAGTCAAATAATTGGAAATCTGGTCAGCCATTATAGCTTCACATACCTTCGATAGGGATGACAAAATACTAATAGGCCTAAAATCGTTTGGTTCACATGCAGAGGATTTTTTTGCAATAGGCAGTACTTTGGCAATTTTCCAAAGCTGAGAAAAAGTGGACGATGTGAAGCAATGATTTACGATATGTGTAAGAGAGCCAACTAAGTGGGGTAGGATAAGTTTGACAAATCTTATCGAAATCCCATCCTCTCCAATCGCATTAGACTTTACCTTCCTAATTTGTTTACAAACTTAATATTCGCTTACAATTAGTAAACTGAAAGTTAGGATCAATCAAAACATTGGATATCAGAACTATCCAGAATCTGGATAGATCAGAACTACCAAGACTCGTATTATTACTTAGGAAAAAATCATTTAGTACATCAGGATCAACTAAACAGCCAGCTACAGGTTTGTTGCCAATGCTAAGATTTTTAATATTTCGCCAGAGTACTTTTTAATTTATCAGAGCAATACCTTATTTTCGATTGTCTAGCTATGAAAACTGAAGCATTTCGAGCCACCCGATAGTATTCCCATTTATCAGGTGAGGGATTCTTCTTCCACATCCTGTGCAGCTGATTGCGTTTTTTAATTGCACTTTGAACTTCTGCTGTATACCAAGGGCATGAAACATTCTTTATAACAACTGTTCGAGTCGGGACATGGCTTGCAAAAAGGTCATTAAGTTTGTTAGAGAAGGACGTTACTTTATCATCAACACTCATGCAGAACCAGATTTCATTCCAGGGAGTGAGGTAGGCATCATGGTTCAAGGCTTGGAGATCAATGGATTTGAAATCAGGGTAAGATATCGTTTTTGAGGTAACTGTTTGAGATAATTTTATGTCGAGAGTGCAAAAAATTAGGTCATGATCAGAAAGAAAATAGATTTGATCAAACAACAAGACGGAAGAGATATCAGAGACAATAAAGTAATCAAGGAGACTAGGAACATCATTATTAGAGAATCGCGTGGGCATAGTTTCATTAACAATTGACAGACCGACGGACGAGACATTATCATACAAAGATTCAGTTAAATTATCACGACATAAAAGGTTGACATTGAAGTCCCCACAAATAATAAAAAAATTAAAATCAATAGACAAGGCTGACAATTAGCGAAGAAAGGATTTAAACTATACATTTTATTGGGGTTGTAAACACAAGATATCAGAATTTTAGTATGCTTGTCAGATATATGGAATAGAAGTTGATGTTTTGTACTGAGAATGGTACAATAGCTGTACCTTTTCATTCAAGCTCCAATAGAAACTGAAGACTAAACCTCTTATGCAGCTAAAGCTGCAGTCTCTTCTACATAGGCTTCCTTTCAGGTCTTGAGCCTCAGCAATACTTAGCATTTATAGATGCATTTTGACAGTTCCTTTCCTAAACTTGACCCTATTTTAGCATAAACGTGCTTATAACATATTGGTGTATATAAGCTTATTATGTTCATTAATTGCTGAAAATTTTATTTCAAAAAAAGTATAATTAACACTTGAAAATTTTCTGGTCATGATTTTTTACAATTTTTTACGAATCAACTTAGTTCTTCTGTTGGTGATGAAGCACTACACCCAGTGACCGTAACAAAAACCCAGAAGTAAGACATGATAATCGACTGTTCTAACAAAAACTCTTTTTCATCCATATTTACAACTGAAACATTAGAGATGGATCTAATATGACTCAATTGCCGTACATGGTTAAAGATTGAAAAAAATTAAAAAATACATGTTTAATATGTACATTAGACCGTATCACCTTGTATTTCAAAAAAGTAAACCCATTTTGACCCCGCCTCAATCATTCATCAAAATTTTTTCTTTTTTGAAATGGTCCCTATGTTGCTTTTTTCTTGTTTTCGTTATATCTTCTGTGTTTCTTGTCCGATCCCAAAGAATTTTCATACATGTGTTTATTGTTTTTTTGCAAATTTTTTTTGAGTTTAATTTTTTGCGAATCTTGTTTATTTTTTAAATTATCACCCACCTTATCTCAGTTGGTACAATGTTAACAAAATCTAAAAAGAGCAAATAACTAAAGTTCATAAGAAATCATTAAGACCATGGAAACAAATGATATCCATAAAATTAATTTTTGAAGCAGTTCCAAACGATTTTATCCCAAAAATAACATTTTCGAAATGTTCGTCACTCTTACTCGAATTTTTATTAATTTTCTAAATCTTTACGGTATTCAAGGTGGCTGTAGCGCTCATAGGTGTCAAGCTTCGCGAAAATGGGCCCCAAACGATTTTCGTCAGTGACTGCTGTGGCCGACTTTTGCACAATTTGGACGTAACACTCGGAATTTTGCGAGTGACAAGGATAATCTGTGAAAAACATATAACATGATGAATTGACGTCAAATTTAAATATTTATTTCATAAAAAAATATCTGCTATAATGCTCACTAGGAATTTTAATAATGACGTCCAAGTACTGTAGATCAGTCAATTGCTCTTGAGTAAAATACTGAAGACATGGTGGATCAGTGATCTGAAATTTGGTCCAATCGATCATTTCAGTGTATGTGGTGTTGCCATATTGGATAGAGGGCTGGTGGTTGGGTCCACGAAATTACCGAATACGCCTTTTAGGACTGAACGGGCTTCAAATCGAAGACGAAGAATTGATGTATGTTGCTATTGTTGTTGTAACAATGATGCAGGCAAAGCGAATACGTTTGTTGTTGTTGTTGACTGCATAGCGAAAACGAATAGTAGGTGGTGGTGATGGCCTTTTTTGTTGTTGGTACAAAGTGTTTAAATATTTTTTGTTCATGAATGGAAGCGACGATGATGAGCTGGGGGTGGTGGTGTCATTTAAAGCCGACAACAACTACTGTTGGGCCAAGTTTGTAATTGAGCATGATTTTATTAGTTAAACTTACACTCAACGAAAAATAATCGTCAACTTTAATAAACAATTAGAGATTTTATTACAATTCTAGTAAATATCAAATTTCAAATATAAAAGGTTTTATTGAAAACAAATTTTTGAGCTCTAGGGCAATCATGTTTACAACAAGACATGAAGAACAAAGAAGGCAACAACCAACAACAACAACAGCTCTGTATAGTGCAAATCACACAGCTTGACTATACAGACTGTTTCATTAGCCGCTACACCAACTCATCAGTAGCCTTTGTATGACTTTACACTGTGATCCACTCAAGCTACTTAGGTTCTACTTATTAGGTTCTTACTTAGCTTCAAGCTACTTAGTCTTTCATAACAAAATGGTCTCCACACCATCTTAGGTGTAAAAAAAAAAAATAAAAAATAAATAACTGGCCATTTCAGCCCTAGAAAGAGACTTTGACCTGGCTTCTTATGATCAATTTGTGTTGTGCGTGTTATTAAGTTTGTACACAATTGACCTACAGGTTTAACGCCGACTCCGAACGGCGATGAACGTAATGTTCTTATTCTCAAGAAGCTTTCCATGGCATTTTGATTACTCTCTGAGGTTTGCCATTGTCTGCAGAGAGGTGGCGGCCGTACAGAAAAATTATTTTAATTCAAATAATTTTCTGTCGCTGCTGGGGTTCGAACATGGGTCTCTAGGTTCTTTGACATAGCGGCCACGCACTTTAACCAACTACGCCACGGACGCCACCCATCGTAGGTGTACCATCTTAGGTGTACCATCAGTTAAATTAACTGAACCCTAAAAATGGAAGTGTGGAAAAAGGGAGGAGCTAAACAGCAAAAATAACAACAACTTCAATATGCTCTGATAGCGGTAAGCCGCTGTGATCGAATTTCGAAGATTCACATGAATTAAGGCTATGCCTAAAAGTATGATACGATCTAGGTTAACCTTGGTACAGTTTGCATCAAAAGTAGATAAGAACTCAGTTACAAAATTCAAGCGTTCTCTGCCAAAAATAAATTTCGGGTAACTTTCTCGGCATATTGACAGTATAAAAATCAGAAAAAATCACAAAAAAACAGTTAACACGTATATGAAAAATCTTTGGAATCGGACAAGAGACACAGAAGATATAAAGAAAACAAGAAAAAAGTATCATAGGGACCATTTAAAAAAAAAAATTTTTTTTTTAAAATGTCTTTTAAATATCTAACGATTGAGGTGGGGTCAAATATAGGTTATTTTTGGTGATACGGTCTAATGTACATTCAATAACTTTATTTAAATTTTTAATGGAAAAAATAAGAGGGTCATATACGACCCAAGACTAATAGAGGGTTAAAAAGGTAAAAATTTGAAAACCGCCATTTTCAAACAAAATCAGTTTAAGATATACTTGAGAAGAATTAGAGGTGTGCCAATATGAACCATCGATCGCACAGGGTGAAGATAAAAAAAAAAATCAGTAAGCAGACAAATTTTTTGTCTTTTTTTCCAACAAAAAATGTTGGAAAAATAAGCCACTAAGATGTTGCGATTTAACGCCGTTAGACTTCTTCTCTTTTGTGGTGATATTAAGACTGAAGTCTACGCCAACCATTCGCAAAGAATTGAAACTCTCAAAACGAACATTAAAGTCACCATCGCCGAAATACAGCAAAAATGTAAATAATATGTAAATAATGTAACGATATAAAGATATGGCTCTTATTAAAAATTTCACCCAGATCATATGGTCAGAATTGATAGATTGCATATCTTATTTTACGAAATTCGGCTAATTTGACATCAAAATCATTTACTTGTCTATAGAAGTGCTATCTACAAAATTGACTATAATTGAATTATAATTTAAAATTTACAAAAATTATTTAAAATCAAAAATTTAAATTTTATAAATAAATTAAAATTATCCAACTTTTACCAAAAGATTTTTTAAAATTGATTTGTTTTTTTTCACCAAATCTTTCATTTATAAATAAACTAAATTTTAAATATATTTAAATGTAAATTACTTTTTGATAATTTTGTCAATATATTGCAAATTCGATTCGATTCCCTTTGAAACCGCACCTGATGAAGTGCGGTGTCTGCATGTTTGTTTCGTTCGGTATCATGTCAATTTTGATGGATTGTGGTTTGTAGATTAACACAGCTCTTGTCAGATTTTATGGACATTTTCGTATTTCTAGCTCAATTCTTTCAAAATTTTTTTATTTTTATAAATTCAAAACTTGCCAAAGCAAAATACTCTCATATATTCGTAACTTTAAGCAGACACAGTTTATAATTGACTTCCGTTTCCGTTTGTCTTCAATGTCGCTGCTTCTGCTATGCTTTTGCTATGTGTATTTAGTTATACTAAAATCAGCAAATATAAATGTGTGCCGCACACATCAAAACACAACCCAACAAACAAATGCAGCTACACAACGTATTGAAAGTTTGTCGACTTGTTCAGCGCACGTATTTTTTCTCTTAGTGCACGTAGTTTCCGCCTCTGTTATGCATCATTATTTTTTTTTTTTTTTTTTACTCTCTACTAGTAGCTAAATGCACTAAGAAATAAGTGTTGCTACACTTAATTTGCGTTGCTCACAATTTGCTCCCCAGTGAACATATTCTACTTTTTAAGCTTTCATTTTATGCAAATGCAAAATAGCTACATGAGTGTGTTTTTTTTTTCACACATTTGTTCCGTTGTTACATTACTTGTGTTGATGATTCTGCTGCTGCATGCAACAACAAATATTTTGTTGATGTATTTATGAGTTTCCGGTTTCCGATGAGTGGGTAACTTTCAACTAGTTTTTACTTTAATCAGATTACAACTGCACAAAACTGATGCAACAATACATGCCTTTGAAAAAAAAAACCCTTAACAATTTACTTTTTTGGTGTCTATTTGGCGCTGTTTGCTCATGAAAACTTTTCTGCTCTTATTGATTTTATATAATCAGTTAAAAAGATACATTTACAGGTTACGACCTTTTATGAAGTCATTAAGATTCGTTGCGTTAAATTACTTCGTTACGTTTTTAATTTGATACACGTAAAGAAAAAAAAAAAAATCGCCAGCTTATCGCCAGTTTGCCGCAAACGAACTTCGTTTGCCGTGCTTGGAATCGTTATTTGCAAACGTTTCAACAGTTGTCCTTATAATAGTCAGTTGCATGAAACGCGTCATTTCACGAGTGATTTTTTAATCGCAGCAATTGAGAAATTTGTTTTTCCCAACTGAAACCTCGTTTGTTTTTCGCTTCGTTGAATAAACACAACGCCTAAAGTTCAGAGTTACTTTTTCGACAAATTGTTACTATATCAGTAAATTGGTAATTTGCTTAATACGCGGACGGAGATAGCAACATAGGTGCGATAAGTGCAATCCATAAGAAGACGGACGGACATAAGTAGAAAGATAAATATTATAATAAATAATAATGACAGAAATAGCTTCCGGGTATATATATACAAGATATATTTTTAAGTTGATGTCTACTGAATATTGTTTGCGGAAAATACAACTTGCAAACGAAGTTGAGTTGATGAATTTTTCAGTTGCGGTAAGCGAAAAATTTTTTTGCGTGCAAGTACATTCCTTCTTCACATTTGTAAAAAACCCGCCTTAGAGCTAAATTTGTTAGTGTAAAATATGTTTAACCAGTGGTTATTTTCAATTATTCCAATATTCTTGTATTGTTGACTTCTGTTAAACAAATTGATCCACAGTCCCTCTGGAAACGTAACCAGCGAATAAAGTTATCTAGAGAAAAATTAAACCTGTGATATTTTCCTGGTTATTAGAAGTATCTAGATATTCATCAAGTTATTTGACAAGTTTCGTAGTGGTCATATATCGGAAAATAGAAATAATTGATCGTATTTGTTGATTCTCTTTGACAACAATATTTTGTTTTCACATCAAATTTAAAAATAAATTCATCCGCCTAAAAGTCTCTTCAGAATTCTTTTGCATTGGGACGAGGACGTAATAATATAATAAAGTGGCCATTTTAGCCATTGAAAGGACTTTGATCAAACTTCTTATCATCAAATTGTGTTGTGCGTGTTTTAAATGTTCGCACACTATTGATTGAGAACTGGACCTGCTAGTTTTATGCCATCTCCGAACGGCTAATGTGCATGTTCTCAAGAAGCTTTACATGTCATTATTTACTCTCTCAGGTTTGCCATTGTCCGTAGAGAGTTGAAGGCCGAACATAAACATTAATTCAATTGAAAAAACTTTCTGTGTCAAATGAAAATTGAACCCGGTTCTTTGACGTATAGGTCACATACTCCAACCACTGCACCACGGCTGCCACGACGAGTTCGTACACTAACCAAAAGTTTATCTGCTGTCTTCGAGTTCTTAATGTTCATAACACACTAGATTATGTCGCTATAGAGCAGCATCCTCCTTGAGTCGAATAAGGAATTCGTCACCGTCATCTTCTAAACTCTGATTCAAATTCGAATTATAAGTTTAATGGATAGAATGTATAGATGAATAGAATTTATATTTTAGATGTTTAATTTTACATCTGACGTTTCCATTGGAAACTTTTTTAACAAAAATGGATAAATAAAGCAACAGTGGAGTTTTTTCGCTACCTAGTAAGTTTCGCTGTAGAGTCAAAAAATTTGCTCAATGCTAGCGAGATCAACAACGCATGTGGAGAGTTGAAATGTCAAAATTTCGCTGTCGATTATATGCCCGGATATTTGATTGGCTGCGTAATTTTGACATTTCAATAAGAGTACAGTACGACTTCGCTTAAGAGTACAGTACGATTATCGCAACACTCAAAAATTTACATTGTTCACTTAGTAAACGCAAATTTAAGGAAAAAAATTGCAGAATTATCACAACTTACATTAAACTTACTAAACTACATTTTTTATGTAGGAAACATCTATCTAGGAGCATTGAGGAAGGTTGTACTGTAGTTGATTTGTTTTCCACACAAAAATTTTCACTCTACACTGTGTGGAATTGTATACCGCGGAATTTTCGTTTCTACAGCATACTTAGCTTTAACTCTATTCATGTCAGGCTGTGTCTTTGGGTCACTATTCAATCTCAAACCAATAAAAATGATTTAAAACTTGTTTTAAAGCAAAATGAGTTAAATTTATTTTATTATTGGTCATTCTGTTTCTGTAATATACAATTTATTTTTTTTTATGTTTTTATAATATTTACTTATTACTCAAAATATTAAAAAATAACATGAACTGTCACGTAGTGACTCTAAGACAGTGGTATCTGCAAAAGACGTGATAATGGAAAACTCATCATGAAACCCAGCTTAGAATGCATCGACAGTATAATCAAAGAAGAGGCGTCAACTTAACTGTTCCTCTTATAAAAAAGGACGATTTTCTAAGCAATTCCATGGTAATAGTCAGAAACCCATGAGTAACGAGCATTCACAGAAAAGTGTAGTTTACCTTAACCCTTCGTTACATGATTTTTTCTCCCTGTGTATAAAAATATTTAATGACTTTATTTGTGATTGGAGAGGTTAAGAGAATGTATAAACGAAATTTGGATGCTCTGCAATGAATAGGAGCGAAGTTACGCAATATTGCAAATGTGCAATTTCATGCAGGCAAGCAATAACAATTAGTATATGATGGTTTATATCTTAATTTTTATTAATTTGTATTTTACATTTTTGAAATGGAATTATATGCTTTTAATAACTAAAACTAAGATATATTTCCCAGTTTTTTATATAGTCAATTTAAATTGACAATTTTAAACAAAGGAAAATAAAACACTGATTTGCAAGGTCACAAGGATTTTGTTTCTTAATTTGAAGCTCATTGTATAAGAATTCATTACTATTCATTACGAAATTGTTTAAAAAAATTTCTATTTTGATATATTATTAAAACATACTCTTGTCTAAACTATTGAGCAGCTAACATGAGTGTATCCATTGCACCCTGGTAATTTACATCGTAATCGCTTGTCGTCCCATTGTGGCCAGAGATCAAAATGGTCCAACCGCTTTATTGCTACACACGCTTATACAATATCATTGCATTTACTAAGATTATCGTATAGCGTATTTTTATCTTACAGCTTCCAATAAATGAGTGGAACAAGTTGACTTCCCCCATAATTGTATTGTATTGTGAACCAATATTCGGACACTCAATGGATATTTTTTTACACAACTTCTTATCAAATCGTTCAGCTAAGGTCTCAGGACTTTTACTACAATGGTTTGACATCAAATTAACAACTTTATTATCTCTCCATGAAATCAAATGTATGTTAACATCATCATGGTAAGCTACATATTCCACAGACTCTCCTCGAGATGTCTTCATTGATATGGGAACACTCGGTAGTTTTGAGTTCGGAATTCTGTTCCGACGGATTGTACCCAATAAATACCCCTTTTGGCTAGTTCAATTATTAGTGGTAGTGTTCATATAATGATTATCATAAAAAAAACTTTGTAATTCATATGAGAAGTACTTCTCGTAAAACTCTTTTATAACAATATTTACACAAGCCGAAGATCATTTTCTTCGTGGTGACGAAGATAGGGGCTGTTTTTTTGACCCAAGTTATTTATTTCTAAAATTAATTTATTTTTAATTTTAGCTTTAAATATAGTTAAGCGCATAGAATTGCACATCTGCAATATAACCTCATATCTGCAATGTAACTTCAAAATGTCTCCAATGCATGATATTGCATATTTGCAATTAAGCCATTTATTTTATTAAATTAAAGTTATAATGCACAAAAAAATTAGTAAGCTTAAAGAAAATTAACTTATATTCTGGAACATAACTTACATTTGAACGTTTTTTTGATATTTCTTGTATAATTATTAAAAATATTCGCTTATTTTTTCTACGTATAAGACAGACCTTGTTCAAATCAATATTTTGGGCAAAAGAAATCCCCAATTTGACAAAAGAAGACAACAACTAATAAAAAAATGTCTAAATTTATTTTTAAATAAAATTCCGTTAGGTATATTCATAGGGTGTGTATGATATGTCTCTTAGAAGTCAACATTGCATATGTGCAATCCCATGCAACGAAGGGTTAAATGAACAAATAAATAGTTTAATAACAATTTTCCCATTATTTATAAATAATTTAATTTTTCTTTTTAATAAAAGAAATTAATTCTACATGAACGATATTTTGTATTAAACTTTCTTTTTTTCAATAAAATAATTATGTTTTTTGTATTAGTGTGCCTAAGTCACAACGTGAAAGTTTACGTTCACTGGCAGTGCCCTCTTGCAGTGCCCTCTTGCTTTAATCAACAGCACTCACAGCGCACACACATATATCTATATATATAAAAATAAGTTGCATTGTGTATGAAATTGATTATCTCTGTAATGCGTGAACCGATTTGGTTTCCATGAAAGATGACGTCAATACGAAGGTTTTTATGTATAAACGGTCTTTGTATGTGTATTGGTTCATGAATTATAGGCATTTTAGTGAACTTATACAACAATATAGGTGTGAACAAATACAGGTGCGCACATATGGTGTATATGGGGAAATATTTGCAAGGGAAATTGGAAATAAATGGAATATTGGAATAATTTTGCAAGTGTCACTTGAGTTTGCATTTGCGCGAAAAATATAGGCATAGTAAAAATTTTCCATACCCCTTTTTCCATATCGCCTTTTACCGCCCACAAATCAATAAAAATGCTCTATTTAAGACGGTTTTGGTCGTATTAGACTAAAATTTGGTAAATAAGTTCGCATGGTTACTGTCGGTAACTAAAACTGGGCATGGTCTAAATATATATATATATATACCCACTTTTTAGAAATTATTATTATTCCAGAGTTGTACATGTTTTGATAGTGAACCTTGATATGTAGATGCTATGGGCCCAAGAGGCAGTTACTATATATTTGAGCGAACATTAGACAAGGGGGAATTTGGCCACACAGGCCAAATTTATGATATCGAATTACTTTGGAACTAAATGTCGTATAACAATGAAGGTCTTTCTACTGAAAAACTGGTACGGGCATTCGAAAACGGGGCGTGGCTCCACCCATATAAGCCAAGTTTACGACAAAGAATAGCTATGGAAGTAAAAGTCACAGAACATTGAAACTCAGAATATAGATACCATTTGGTGATGTCCTTCTACTAGAAAAGGTGACATGCATTGGACAAGAGGGTGTGTCTCCACCCATACAAGCTAAATTTATGACACAGAAAAGCTATGGAAGTAAAAGACAAAGAATATAGAAGTAAGAATGAAGTTACTTCTTGGTTATATCCTGCTACTGGGAAATGAAAAATTCAAAAAATTTACAATAGAGAACGCTGCTATAGACTCCAAAACCACTGAGAGTATTGAGCTCAAATTTGCGTAGGAACTATGGGGTCATTCATAAATTACGTTCCTAATTTAGTAGAGAGAGAGAGGTTTTAAAATGTACTACGATAAGTAACGAATGGGGGGGGGGGAAGAAGTCTCAGATATAGTAATGTGATCAAAAATAAAAAAAACTCGAAAAAATTGAAATTAATACAACCCAACATTTCAAACCATTTTCATCCTTACATCTTCAGGTTTAACCGTCTAAATTGACTGTTAACTATTGGCAAGTGTTGAAAGGGCATAATTTTTCTTTGCTTGCTTTTCGAAAGTTATTTTTTCTATTTTCGAATATTTTTCAATCAATTAATTTTTTTATTTCATATACTACATTACTTTATGGGGGTGGAGGGGAGTGTTTTTGAAATGCACTACAAAGAGTACCGGAGGGGGGTAAAAAAAAATTTAAAATCGGTGACGTAATTTATGAACGACCCTAATGTTTCGAGTACGATATGTGCAACATTTTCCGGTACTTATCTAGATAAGGTGCAGCAAAGCGCACCGGGAAAAAGCTAGTTCTATTATATACAAGAACTAATGCAGTCGATAAATAGGTAGCAACCTTAAATAAGAACCATGCGTTCTTAAATAAGAACCAAAGCAAACAGAAACATCAAATGTTGGCTTTATACTTCATGTAATTGTGTAAAATTTATATAAGATAGAGAGTTCAAACATGCATTTTTCTCCCAGTGTTGATCAAGCAGACCAACAAGTGCTTACATCAACATTGTACGATCAGTACGTTAGGCACACCAAATGCTCAAAGTGTGACCTAAAAACGCTATCAACCGCCCTACTAACCTCCGAGAATGACGTAATTCTACGTTAAAAAAAAAAAAAAAAAAAACAAACAAACATACTTCAATCCAATGCTTTAAAGTTAAACTGTTTTCTCAACTCGAGAAACGAAGTCGGCACTGACGACACGAAATTAATTCCACGAACTTCGTAAATAGACTTGAAAATTAAGGAATTGTAGGCAAAATTATTGCGTTTTTCCTACATTTTAAGTTTCTACATTTCAAGTTTTCTACATTCGGAGACTTGATTTTTGCTGCCTATGATTCGCGCAAACTTTTTGTTTACCTGCCTCAACGTGCAAGGAGTTGAAAAATTAAAGGAACTTAAAACAGCAAATGAATCCATTCATGCTGATCTCTTCTAAGTACCTCAAACGGATCGTTGAAATATATTTCGAGATCAATTAATTTTGAAGTATTTAACTCATAATGGTTAGGTCCGAACTTTCTAAGAAAAAAAACATCAATATTTTAATTTTAAAAATCTCTTACTAATGTGCATTTCGAAACCACAATATTAATACATATAAGCCGTGTACTTAAATTAAACGTTAAGGAAAAATTAAAACTTTTAAAATTGATTTTATTGAAATCAGTGAGTTCACATGAAAACCATTGCATAATGGATTTATATATTATATATAAAAAACCGCCTGCATTCTAGCAAATGCTCAGATTGATTGAACTTATTTTTAAATATTTATTTATTAATTTTGCATTTTCAATTATAAAAGTATTATTCATAATTCAATTATAATTCAATGCGGTTAATTCATTGTATTGACCATTTTAATTTGGACTTCATTAAGAATCGTTAACAATATTTGATTAACATTAACAATATCAATATGATAAAATAAAAGCACACACACACACGCATACACATAGAACATACACACATATACATTTCAAAATGCACGTCTACATGTATGAAAGGAGCAAACGATTTTAACAGCACAAAATCCTATTAAAACTGGCATGACATGTGAATAACACAGGCAGACAAACACACACACAGATGCACAACGAGAACCGCAGCGAAAACATTCATTAAAACTTTTCAAATTAATTCGTTAATTTAAAAAAACAACAACAACAACTAGAAGAATAGAAATTCGAAAATTTATGTCCGTGCATATTTTACACAAAATTCTAATCATAGACAAAAACAGTAACCATCAACAGTAACAGCACCAACAACAACAACAACAACAACAACAACAACAACAACAACAATAGAATATACAAAACAAGATGAAAAAGTGCCATAAAACAACTTTCGCAAACATCAGCACACACATGCACAGACAGAGGCACTCACACAGCCACATACACAAATAAACACAGATTCAGTCGCAGACATTTGCTGCCCAGAAACCCGGCAACGATTTTAAATGAAGCGCTCATCCGCAGTTAACCGCGCTGACCAACAAGTCAGTTTTTGGCACATTACAACAACGACAATAACAACAACAACAAAACAACAACAATGATAGAACAACAGTTTTTGCTGTTATTGCTGCACTGTGAAGTAACATGGAGAGGCAAAATATTTTAGCAACATTTGTCGTTAACTATTTGCGTTGTTCTTGTTGCTGCTGCTGCAATGTTTGCTGCTGTTGGTGGCAATGTCATTGTTGTTATTGTACTTGTTGTTGAAGTTGATGTCGAATATGCGTACAACACACACTCACATCTCTATGTATGTAGTTGTGAAATTTATGCATTCCACTTGATGCCGTTGCCACCACAACTATTCGCAGCATCAGCAGCAGCAACATTTTTGCAAATCAACTTCATTAAAATTGATACTTATTTTTTTTCTACAAGCATTACGAGTATTATTTTGAGCACATATTTTTTTTTTTTGTTATTTTTGTTGCAATATTATTCTGCTGCTAAAAAACAAAAAACCAACTTTTAACCGTTGTAGAAGTTGTTTTTGAGAAATGCAGCAGATATAGTAAAATTATGAAAAGTTAAATTAATGCATGCATTTGCACAAAATATTCATGTTTCAACAAGTTTGCCAACAAAATTTGGAATCCATGTAGCAACACGTCACAACATCACATCACCCGCTTGCCACCCAAAAGCTAACCAAGAACCACACACCCTGTACGCTGATATGCTACTTATTTATGGCCAGCGCACACGCATACATACAGACACATGCACTGTTGACTGCACTTGCAACACCCGCATCCACACACACGCGCTCACATGCCCACATACATACTTAAGAATCACACTTCTACTTAAACTCATACTGACAAAGTACGAAACATTCTCATTTAACAACATGTTGCCAAAGTTGTGCATTTTTGCCACTTTGATACCATTAATTTGTTTGTTGCACTGTGTGCGTCAGTCTTTGTGTGTTGTTATGTTGTGTGGGTGGTTTCAGAGTAGTCCTTTATTCTGGTTTTTTTAATTCTTTTTTCTTGCAACCAAATAAATTGTAGCAATTTTTATTTTACACCATTAGCAGCACTGAAGCAACTTGAGTATTTTTTCCCCACTTCTCGCTAAAATTTTACTTTAACCCAGCAAATGGCAAAAATAAAAAAAAAAATTGAAAAATAATGCAACATTTAGTTGTTGCTCTGTTGCTGTAGTGTTGACTTAAATGAATTTTTTTAAATACTTCATGTTGCTGAAAGTATCAGTAATTATTTTAATTTTAATGCTTGTTCGTTAACTTAATTGTAGCTTGTTGGTGATGAAAAAGATTGGTTAAGCAGCAGAAACAATTTTAAGCTTTGAATCACGCCCACTTAGTATTTAATTAGAAAAAAGCATTCATGGTCAAAACAGCTCTTGACAAGCTCGTTCCGAGCTGCGCTAAAGGAACGTAAAGTGTTCAATGCCAGTGAAAGAAGAAAGTGTCATCTTCTTAATTAGTCTTTTCATGAAACATGACTTTATTTATTTTTTACTTCTGAAATTAAACTACGCTTGGTCCAGCTGTACTTTTGAAGCTATCGTAATGAAATTTGATAAAAAACGAAAATTGTTTTAATATAAATATACGGTTCGAAAATGAGCCAAATCGAATGAAAACCGCACCTGACTAACATAAAAATGGGATATAGTAACATAAAAATGGTTAAAACTTTTAAAATAAGCTTTTATTTTATTTTAATATGTACTCTGAGTTTGAAGTTTGTCAAAATCGAGAAGTGACGTCATCAAAATTGCAAAACCTTCATAAATTCCACACAAAATCATGTTTTTACTTATGATCGACTTTACATTTAAGCTTTGATATTTTATAAACGTTCAATAAGATTAATGTTTGGGAAATTTGAATAAAAACCACGCCTACACAGTGATATGGCTTCATACATTTGTTGACAAAAAAATAAAAGGAGTGCTCCTATGATAATGTACTTTTATATGGATGGTTAGTTTAAGCTTTCTAAGCAAAATTTCAAAAATTGTTCAAATCGGTTAGTCCCCTGGGGTACCATCTTCGGACCTGTATTCATTTTTATATGATGTTGTATAGAGGTTAATACACGCAAAGGAAAAACACGTTTATTGCCAGTTTGCCGAAAACGAACTTCGTTTGTCGTGCTTGGGATATCCTTATTTGCAAATGTTTCAACAGTTGTCATAACATTAGTCAGTTGCGAGAAACGCGTCATTTAGTTGCATGTAATTAATTTCGTTTGTTTAATTTAATTTTTATGATGAATGATTTTTAAATTGCGGCAATGGAAAAATATGTTTTTCCCAACTGAAAACTTCCTTTGTTTTTCCCTTCGTGGTATTATAATTCAGAGTTACTTTATGGACAAACTGTTCTATATAAGCAAATTGGTAATTTGCTTAATATGCCGACGGAGACAGCAACAGTGGTGCGATCCATAAGAAGACGGACGGACATAGGGAGAAAGACAATCTATATATATAAAAATAAGTTGCATTGGGTATGAAGATGATGTTCTCGGTAATGCGTGAACCGATTTTGCTCTGGATTTCCCATGAAAGGTGACGTCAATACGAAGGTTTTTTTGTATAAATGGTCTTTGTATGTGTAATGGTTCATGAATTATAGGCATTTTAGTGAACTTATCAACAATACAGGTGTGAAAAAATACAGCTGCGCACATATGGTGTATATGGGGAAATATTTGCAAGGGTAATTGGAAATAAATGGAATATTGGAATAATTTGGCAAGTCTCACTTTAGTTTGCATTTGCGCGAAAAATATAGGCATAGTCAAAATTTTCAATTCCCCTTTTTTCCATGCCCCCTTTACCACCAAAAAATCAATAAAAGTGCTATATTTAAGACTTTTTTGGTAGTATTAGACTAAAATTTGGTAAATAAGTTCGTATGGTTACTATCGGCAACTACACATTAGATAAGGGGGAATTTGGCCACACAGGCCTAATTTATGATATCGAATTGCTTTGGAACTAAATGTCGTATGTAACTATGCCATAGACTCCTAAACTACTCATCCGATTAGCATGAAAATTTGTGTATAGAAGTTTTTTGGTACGGTGCGTGTTTGTGGGCTATCAATTTTTATCCACCAGAGGGCGCTGTAGTACAAATTTTTATACAAAACTGCCTAAAACTGAAAACCGCTTATGCGATTAAAATGAAAAGTAGTATTCAGTGGTTTTGACGTGACGAAGTTACGTTATACTGCTCTAGTTTCCAAAAAAGTTAAAAAATGAATTTTTTAAAAATTCATCTGCGTTTCATTGAATTGTTACTCGCTGGGTATAAGAGCTATGATTAAAAAAATAGTATGACCGTAAAGGTTAATTCTTTGGCTATATTAAAAAAACAAAAAAAAAAATTTAATACGGCATAGGGACGTAGTGGGAGCTGCGTAAGCAACGCAACTGAAAATTTGTTACATGGAATTATTACTCGCTGAGTATTAGTGCTAGGATTAAAAATAAGATACGCCAATAAAGGCCTATTGGAAGCCCTCACAACAAAATTAGACAAAAAATTTCTGACATCATAAGGACGCTGAGAGAGCCGCTCAAAGATCGATAACGCAACATTCATGCAGCAGCGTTGCATTGAATTTTTACTCAATGAGTATATAACCTACGATTAAAGTGTAAAAAGGAAAATAAAGTTTTTATACATGGCTTTACGACAAATTTAAAAAAAAAATTCCGGCGTCGTCAGGTCGTGAATATAGCAGCTTATGTAACAGAAACGTAATATCGTTTCATGGAATTATTACTCACTCAGGAGGAGTGCTACTGTAAATTTTGTTTAACGACAGCAGGGATGTGTTATTACGCTTCACAACTAAATTACAAAAAAAATTTTGTTGTCATGATTTCAGGGATGCAATCACATAATGCAGTAAAAATGCTACAGCCATGAAAAAACGTTGCATGGATTTTTAATTCTGTGACTACTGGTGCAACGGTAAATTTTAAGGAACGAAAACAAAGGTGAGGTCTTCGGGCATATGACAAAAATAAAAAAAAATTTTACGACTTGTCAAAAACCCCCAGGGAACCGCCTAATGTGACGCATATGCATCACTTTTGCTGGATTAATTGAAATTAGAGCTCAACCAATGGGGAAGCAAAAAAAAAAAGCTAAACGAAAAGCACCAAATCCAAATCCAACAACATCTCCAACATTAATACCAACACCAACACCAACACCAACACCAACACCAACACCAACACCAACACCAACACCAACACCAACACCAACACCAACACCAACACTAACACCAACACCAACACCAACACCAACACCAACATCAACATCAACATCAACATCAACATCAACATAACCATTAACATCAACATCAATATCAACAGCAACATAACCATTAACATCAACGTCAACATCAACATCAACATCAACACCAACATCAACATCAACATCAACATCAACATCAACATCAACATCAACATCAACATCAACATCAACATCAACATCAACATCAACATCAACATCAACATCAACATTAACATCAACATCAACATCAACATCAACATCAACATCAACATCAACATCAACATCAACATCAACATCAACATCAACATCAACATCAACATCAACATCAACATCAACTTCAACATCAACATCAACATCAACATCAACATCAACATCAACATCAACATCAACATCAACATCAACATCAACATTAACATCAACATCAACATCAACATCAACATCAACATCAACATCAACATCAACATCGACATCGACATCAACATCAACATCAACATCAACATCAATATCAATATCAACATCAACATCAACATCAACATCAACATCAACATCAACATCAACATCAACATCAACATCAACATCAACATCAACATCAACATCAACATCAACATCAACATCAACATCAACATTAACATCAACATCAACATCAACATCAACATCAACATCAACATCAACATTAACATCAACATCAACATCAACATCAACATCAACATCAACATCAACATCAACATCAACATCAACATCGACATCAACATCAACATCAACATCAACATCAACATCAATATCAATATCAATATCAACATCAACATCAACATCAACATCAACATCAACATCAACATCAACATCAACATCAACATCAACATCAACATCAACATCAACATCAACATCAACATCAACATTAACATCAACATCAACATCAACATCAACATCAACATCGACATCAACATCAACATCAACATCAACATCAATATCAACATCAACATCAACATCAACATCAACATCAACATCAACATAAAAAACAACAACTACAACAACAACAACAACAACAACAACAAAAATTTAGTTAGTTACGATTTCACTGCTCACAAACAACAAAATAACACAATGAAACTGGAAAAGGACAATGACATGAATTTGGATATGGATTAGGACAAAAACTAAGACACACCTTTTTAAACCAGGAAAAGGATTCGGTATATTTGATTAAGTCAAAAATTTGGTCATGGATTAGAACAAGAGTTTGGACATGAAATAGGAGTATAAAGAAACACCGTCACGTCAAAACTTACGGGTGTGTCCACGACACAGCCAACGCTCTTTTTTTTTTTCATGTACATTGAGTGTTTTGCTGCAATCTGTTTTGACCTATCTTGAACACCAGAGGGCGCTGTAATACAAATTTTTTGCAAAACCACCTAACACTCCCAAACGGCTCATGCGATTAGAATAAAAATTGGTATATAGTAGTTCTCAGGTACAATGAGTTTTTTGACAGTATCTTCATTGAACCCCCTTGGACACCAGATGGTGCTGTAGTACAAATTTTTTACAAAATCGCATATTTTTAGTTGTTATATGCAAATACAATGCAAATACATATGCAAATATTTACAAAATATAAAATATTTCTTAAATTTAGTAAAATTAAAAAATCGCCATTATTTTGACATCAAAAACATGAACATATCTTGAAAACTATGAAAAATTTTACTACAGCGATATATTTAATGCAACAGCGGTTCAAAAATGAGAAAAACAAAATCAGAAATTTAATTTTGTGACTTTCGATTCAAATATCTCCGCTGCTTTTTTATACACTTTGTTAAATTCTTTTTTGTCTTAAAGCTTCATAAAAGTACTATAAAAACCTTATTGCAAAAATACCGTTAGTTGAGTATATATATTTTAAATATTTTTTTTCAAAAAAGGTCGGAAATTTTGGAGTTTTCCCCAAAAAAGACTCCTAATTTGTTTTTGTTGTAAAAATAATTTAAATTCAAATTCGCAAATTTTCAACTCTATTTAAAAGCTATAACATTTTTAAGCAAAAGTTATTTCAATTTTACGCAAAAATTAAAAACTATTTTTGTGACTAAAAAAACGAGGCCTTGATTTTTTCGAAAAAAATTTTTTTTCCAATATTGTGTTTTTATATTTTTGAAAAACTAAACAAGCTAAAAAATTAATTTTTTAGAAAAAATTATCTTAGTATCTCTTACCAATCAAAAGTTATAGCCAATAATCTATATATGTACAAAAAGCAAAACGCTGTCTGTGTGATGGCTGGAAACTTCAAAATTACTGAGCTGATAGAGCTGAAATTTGGCAGTACATTTTTTTCAAGTACGAGATGGTTTAAATTTCTGTCACACCCCCTTTTACCGCCCACAAATCAATAAAAATGCTATATTTCCTACGGTTTTCGTCGATTTGGCAACATTTTGATAATTTAGTTTGTGGTGCTCACTGTCGGCAACTGTACTAAAACTGGGTAATGTCCATCTACTAGAAAATTGGGATGGGCATTATATAGGTGGGTGTGGCTCCGCCCATACAATTAGAATTTGTATTATCGAATAGCTTTGGAAGTAAAAGTAGCAGTACTTACATACGAACTCAAAATGGAGTTACTATTTGGTGACTGGGAAACTGTAACGGGCAGTGGAAAATGACTATGGTGTCAAACATGAGTCTAAGAAAAGTTTAAAATACACCTATTATGTTCCCATGTAGTTGCAGGGTGCAGCAACGCGCGCCTGGAAAAGGCTAGTATATATATAAGACTAGCTTACCCGGCAAACTTCGTTTCGCCCAAAATAAATTTTTCGATTGAATTAATTTCGAGCATTCACGATCAATCGAATTTTCACGAAATCGAAATTTTCATTTAATTCGAGCATTCATGAATTATCAATCGTTAACAACTGATGCAATAATATAATCAATCAAATCAATAATATAATCAAAAGGGTGGTTAAATTTTTAGGGCTGATGTTGATTTTGAATAAAACACAAATTATTTAGGAAATTATTGTCATTTCTTTTTATTATGACAATATTGGTATGGTTTAATAATGTATGGAACAAAATATCGGCCAAATGGCCACCGCGACCTTGGCGGCACACCTCCATCCGATGGTCCAAATTTTCGATGACGCTGAGGCATAAGTGAGGTTCTATGCCGTTAATGTGCCCAATTATCTCATCCTTTAGCTCTTGAATTGTTGCTGGCTTATCGATGTACACCTTTTATTTCAAATAACCCCAAAGAAAGAAATCCAACGGTGTCAAATCATATGATCTTAGCAGCCAATTGACATCGCCACCAAGTGAGATAACACGGCCATTGAATTTGTCGCGCAAAAGAGCAATTGTTTCGTTAGATGTGTGGCAAGTAGCACCGTCCTGTTGAAACCACATATCGTTCACATCCATATCTTCCAATTCGGGCTATAAAAAGTTCGTTATCATCTCACGATAGCGAACAGCATGCACAGTAATTGCCTGACCGGACTCATTTTGGAAAAAATATGGCCCGATGATGCCGCCAGCCCATAAACGGCACCAAACAGTCACTCTTTGTGGGTGCATTGGTTTTTCGAAAATCACTCTTGGATTATCATTCGCCCAAATGCGGGAATTCTGCTTATTGACGAGTCCACTGAGGTCAAAATATGCCTCATCACTGAAGATGATTTTCTTCGAAAATTGATCATCCACTGTTCCCATTTCTTGCCATCATTCTGACCATTGCCGACGCTTGAAATGGTCAAGAGGCTTTAGTTCTTGAATCAATTGCACCTTGTAAGCGTGTAAATGCAAGTCTTTATGCATAATGTTTATCAACGACGAGCGTGAGAGGTGCAATTGTTGGGCAAGACGACGAGTTGAGGTGGACGGCTCTTCAGCCACACTATCGCGAACAGCAGCAATATTTTCTGCAGTACGAACTGTATGAGCATGCACTGGTGTTTTCATATCTCCTACAGACCCGGTTTGCTCAAATTTTTGCCGATTTTTCCGATTGTACGCACATTTGGACGATTAAATTGATAAAAAAAAAATCACGAAGTGCACGATATGGATTTTGATTTGAAAGCCCATTTTCATAAAAATCCTGAATAACTTTAACGCGTTGCTGGATTGTGTATCTTTCCATGGTTCAAATTGAATTAGTCTGAAATTGAGAAATGTCAAATAAAATGCAGAAAAAAAAATTGACGTTAAGGTGTGGTTCACATTTGACTTTGGCCCTTAAACTTTAACCACCCTTTAGATTGAATGAAACACTTTCGAATTCAATTGAATTCGTATGTTATATTTATACGGAAAATTGGCCCGACGGTTCCATCCAATATTTGGCGAAAATAAAATAAAATCAAGTATTAATTTCATTGAATTCTATTCGTTTTACAGAAATCTAAAAAAAAAAAGTTGGCTGTATCGTGGACACACCCATAGGTTTTGACATGACACCGTGTTTTGCTACGGCATTTGGTACAATTAGTTTAATTTAAGGTGTACCCTGAGAGCCCTCATGACGCCATTAATTTTTTTTTTTTTATCATGTGACTCAGCTTTGTTCTTTCATACAATTTACCGTTTTTGTTTTTTTTGTTGTTTTTCTTGTTGTTTTTCTTGTTGTTGTTGTTGTTGTTGTTGTTGTTGTTGTTGTTGTTGTTGTTGTTGTTGTTGATGTTGATGTTGATGTCGATGTCGATGTTGATTTTTTCCAAAACCTTAGCGTAACAATTACGAACAAACTCACAGAAAGAAGTATCCAATTTGGTCCAGTCGTATTCAAGTTTTAAGCATCCGAACAAACCACGATTCCTTTTTGTTATATTAAGATATTTATACTCATTCGGCTCATTAGCATATCTTCGAGTACAAATCAACGTATGCCGGGTAAGCTAGTAATTAATATAGGATATCACTGTCAAATTTTAAACTATATTTTTCATAGAAAAAATAACATGCAAATTTTAACTCTTATTTTTGACTCAAAAATAAAAGTCAAATTGTAATATATATTTTTGACCGGAAAAATAAAAGTCATATTTTAACTTTTATTTTTGACCAAAACAAAATCGGACCAAAATAAAATCGGTCAAAAAATAACTGTTATTTATTGACTTCTTTGGAAAAGTCATAACAGTCGAAAAGTTTACGGTCGCTGTTGGTAACACTCGATTTAACTCTTCATCTTATTAACCGACTTCAAAAAGGAGGACTTCTCAAGTTCGTTGGCTTGTCCGCTGTTTTTTTTTTTTTTTTTTTTTTGTTTAAATGTATGTACATCGATAACTCTTAAAGTACTTGCACAATTTCCGTAATTTTTTGTCAACAGATAGATGCAATGAACTCGGAGGTCCTTTTTTAAAAAAGTGGGCGATATTCGACAAAGGTGCGTGTCAATATTAGAAGAACACTGTATTTCAGTTAATATTGACACTAGGGTACTGAAATTTACAGTTAAAATACTGGGGCAGGCAGAATTATTACAAATCACGGTCAACAAAGTGTGCGGTTTTTGACAAAGGGGTGTGGTCATATTAGAAAAACACTGTATCTCGATTAGTATTGACACCAGGATTCTGAAATTTAGTACATGGGTAGGCATTGTTATTACAAATTACAGTCACTAAAGTGGGCGTTATTTGGCAAAGGGGTGTGGTAATATAAGAAACACACTATGTATCGAATAATATTGACACCAGGGTGGGCGGGATTGTACATAGGGTGTGGCACTTTAAGGAAATTACTACACTAAGGGAAATAATGCATATTAACATTATCCACGCCTGAGTATCAATTTTATTTAAATATTTACGTGGATAAATCAAATACTTTCCTTACAACTCGTTTTTTTCCCGTATTTGAATTTTATTTATACCACACACGTACACACATATTCCATACAAGCAAGCAGCAACAGCAACGCACACGTACACACATATTCCAACAAGCAGCAATAGCATCGCACTCTGTTCTCTTGCAGTTGCAACCTTAGTTATTATAATTCTCATTTCGTTTTTGTTGCAAGGGTAGTATAACAGGGATATTTGGCCGTACGTATGAGCGATTGCGGGCTGAAATAATGCAATTATATGTAGGGTGGAGTGACAGCTCGACATTTTCCCACGAATGTGTCGCACCGATTGTCATTTGCCTGCATATTTTGCTTTATTAGTTTGCTTTGTTATTGCCATTACTTTTTATTGCATGGTTACTTTTTTTTGTTTTTTCGTTCTGTAGCTTTATACTGTTTTTGACATATGGTGTCATGATATTGCACCGACTGTCAAAAATAATATAATATTAAGGAACGAAAAAAGAAAATAAAGTAACCATGCTAATGGAGGCTAATGGAGTAATGGAGTAATGGACGCAGCTTGTGAGAAATATTTGAATATATTGTTTTTTAATTTCAATATTTTTTATATAAATTCCCTTTAGATGTGATAGTTTTATTTTCAAACAGTAAATTTTTAAAAGATATTTAAAAAAATTCGTGCATAATTTTAATATATTTTTTTATTATTTCTGTTTAAATATTTTAATATTTTATTTAATTAAAAAAGTTTTTAAATGAATTTAAAATATTTACGTAGTCGATTTATGCAAATGCGTTATTGGTGCAAAAATGACTTCTTTTTGGATAAATTAAAAAAGTTTTTGGATAAATTTAATATTTTTCCCCCTTAGTGTATATATCGGTTAATATTGATACTTGGGAACTGAAATTTGGCACAGGGCTAGGTAGAATCATTATACAGTACGGTAAATAAAGTGGGCGGGATTAGAGAAAAGGCCTGGTACTTTAATAAAAATTGTACAGAGACAGAAATGGAAAATACCCAACAAACTTTCAGGAATTAATGAAACAAATTTTTTAAAAACACAGTTTCATGTTTGAAATTTTCCTCAAGAATACTAACACATAAAATTTTTCATATTCTCTAAAAAGGAAGAAATAAAAACTTTTTAAAAAAACAAAAAAAAAACCGATTTTGAAATCTTTGTAGTGAAAAAAAATTTTAAATAATTGTTCCCATTAATTTCTTGGTCAAATTTTAAAAGTTATTTATTTGTATTATAATATTGGAAATCTTACCATTTTCATTTTTTATATTTTGTTTTATTATCATCAATATATTAATTGCTTTTTAAACATAAAAGCTTTGAAGTCGGCTCTAATCTTTGACACACAAGCATGATCTTTTACCATCCCTGCACTATTTTAAACTTTTTTATTTGATGCTATGCTGCCTTGGTGACACTGTAGTAATTTTAAAAGCTTTGTACACATAAACATTCTCACTATACTGGCTTACAGTGGTGACACTGTAGTAATTTTAAAAGCTTTGTACACATAAACATTTTC
The DNA here is from genome assembly GCA_943735915.1 of Pherbina coryleti. Classification (NCBI taxonomy): domain Eukaryota; kingdom Metazoa; phylum Arthropoda; class Insecta; order Diptera; family Sciomyzidae; genus Pherbina; species Pherbina coryleti. The sequence goes on from OX030951.1 coordinate 63,982,588, forward strand.
ACTATACTGGTTTTGGTGAGCTTGTAAAGCTCATATTGAATTTGACATAGTGTGTAGCAGCTGCACAAATAATACATGGAACACATTGGCTACATTCAGCGTACTCAACAATTGCCAACTGAAAGAAAAAAATCGCTAAAAAGTTTTTATATTCATAAAGTAAATAATATTTTTATGATAATAAAACAAATTAGAAAAAATTAAAATAAAAAATTCTACTTAGTAAGATAAGCGCCGACTTCAAAGCTTTTATATACATAAAGCAATTAATATATTGATGATAATAAAACAAAATATAAAAAATGAAAATGATAAGATTTCCAATATTATAATACATATAAATAACTTCTAAAATTTGACCAAGAAATTAATTGGAAGAGTTATTTAAAATTATTTTTTACTTTGTAGTGATTTTGAAGTCGGTTTTTTTTTTGTTAAAAAGTTTTTATCTATTTTTCTATTTTTATCTATCCACTATTTCGTAACTAAAAAAAAAAAGAAATCAAAAATAAAAAACAAAAAAATTAAGATATTAAGATATTAAACACCAATGGCATAAAATTATCTATCTATAAAATAATTTTCAATTTGACTTTTGTACTTGCAACATTTTATTACAATTGGAAGTTCTACACGAAAGAACTTAATATATTATCGTGGTCAGCATGGGATTATGCATGGGTCAGCGTGAATTATGGTTATACCATAGTTTGGTCGAAGAAAAAAATTTCTTCTATGATATTTCATCAAAACTTTAAATTAATGTTCATTATTTGTTTACGATACGAGCCTTTTTGCTTACATTTATAGACAAAATAGAAAAAAATCCGCAAAAGCGTTTATCTCCGCAGAGCAAATATCTCATTATTCGAAAAATTTAACCGAAGAGTTTTAAATTTAACTTAAAATGTATTAGATCTAGAATCTTGTACTATGTTTGCTTCTTTTGGTGCTGTCAAAAATGCAGTCACAATTCTCAAAAATTGATGCCATCAAAAGCAGGCTTCGACAACATTTCAACCTCAGCTCGTTCCAACGAATTCCTCGAATTGGCCAACGATTGCAGTCAAAGTCAGCATTCGGCACAATGGGGACATTAAATTTATATCCTTGCTAGCTGCAATACTAAAATGGGCGTACCCGACCGAAAAGTGACTGAGTGAGTGAGTGAGTGTGTGACTGTGTGCCAGCAACTGGATGGCTGAGCAAATGAGTGAGTGCATTGTCCCCCGCGCAGCGCTTTGGGCTGGCTCACTTGCATTTAATTTCAGTGTTGCATTCCGTGGCAACTCGTTCGTGTCCTACGTTGGTGAAATTAAAAGCGCAAATTACGATTCCTTTTCTTTTTGCACTTTTATTCATTCTTTCTATCTTAACGCTGCAGCGATTCTTTTGGATGCGCTGCGACGCCCACTGCCTGCGCCCTGTATCCATCAATGGTCGTCGGTCCGTGTGCATTTCGCGTTCTACCTCCGGAATAGTTTTTAGTACAATTGCCAACCATTACGAAAGTAATCGAGAAAGTCAAAGTGCACTTGGAGTGCTTTCTTGTTTCAAGTTTTAATGATCCAACAGGGACGACCCAATCCACACACAAACAGACTTACACTCATAAACACTATACACACACTCACACACATATACGCACACTATTTCTAGCTATGAACGTCTTGGTTTGGTTTCTCAAGCTTGGTTGGCTTGACTGGCTTGACTACTCGACTCCTTCGCTTGATAAACGGAAAACTTTCGAGATAATCAAGTATCGCAATTAATTCATGGATGAATGTAGACATCCAACGGATGGAAAATGCACAGCAGCGTGAACAAGTTAAGTTGTTGTTCGTAGTTGAATTGGTGTTGTTGTTACCGCTATTACCACCATTGTTGTTGTTGTTATTGGTTGCAACTGTAGCAACAGCAGCAGCAGCTGGCTGCAGGCGAAATTCGCAGAAAAGGTACTCAACTGAACGTAACTTAATGCAGGTTGCCACTCTAGCGTATGACGAGTGGTTATTACTCTGAGCTATGGCAGAAGCCAAAAGGAAAAAAAAAGAAAAGAAGAAAAACAACCAAAAAGCAATTGAAATGAATATCTCGTTGAGTTGTCATGATCGCACTTAAAGTATACATAAAGTGACAACACATCCATTTATTGGTGATTGCTGGAATTTTTGCAAATATGACAATAACAAATGAATGTAGGTACCTTTAAATCGTTTTAAAAACAAGAATCTTTAAAATCGGGTTATTTGCTATTAGGACAAGAATTTTCTTTAAAATTTGCAACAGAAATAAGCAGTTTTGAACGAAAATAGTTATTAAAATGCATTAGTAGGTGCTTTTGAATATGAGGCGAACGTTTTTGTCTATTTTCTTTATATAGCTTGAGGATAGCCCCTTTCCCGTAGCTTGAGAATACACAAAGTAGAATATTTACACCCAAATCCTTTCTCAAAATTTTCCAGGTTGTGGAGTAACAGAGGCCCAATTGCTGCGAACGGCACCGAATCGATAATTCATGGTCAGCTACAACACTAGTGCATACACCTACGATCTTTTCCTCTGTCCAGAATGTAAATTTGGTGCGAAATTTAGTCACAAGATTCCGAATAGCCACCTCAGAACTCAGAACTCAGAGCTCAGAACTGACCATAAAATAGAAAGAGTGCATTATGCACGCGTTGCTGCACCCGGCAAGTATATTGGAAATAATAAGTAAATTCAAAACTTTTATTAGTCCCTAAGTCTGAACCCACGCTCATGTTCCACTGCCCGTTACAGTTTCCCAGTAGCAGAACATCACTCCCAGGTGGCAATTCTATTATGAGTTTCAATGTCCTGTGATTTTAACTTCAATAGCTATTCAGTATAGAAAATCGGGCCACGCCCCCTTTTACAATGCACGTATCAGTTTTCCAGCAGAAGGAAAGCTTTTAAATATCAAAAATTTGACTTGAGTGGTCGAAGCCATAACCCCTTTACCTATGCCCGTCCCAATTCTCTTGTAGAAATACATTCTCCATTCTGAGTTTCAATGTTATGTGACTTCTACTTCCAAAGCTATTCGATACCTAAATTTTAAATGTATAGGCAGTGCCACGCTTACTTTTCAAATGGTCACTCAATTTTGCCAGTCAAAGCAGACAACGAAATAGCACGATTTTACCGAGTTCAATTGATATGTGACTTATAGTTCGAGAATTATACTTTAAATCTGATCTGCTGAAAAAGTGCCACACCCCTCGTCAAACGCCCATAAATTTTCACCAGTGGAACGAATATCAAATTTCGATGCTGTGTGACCTATAATTCCAAAAATATTCGATATGACATATTCGCAGAAGGAAGTATCCAATTTGGTCCAGTCGTTTTCAAGTTTTAAGCAACTGAACAAACCAAGATAGATAAGAATATAGATAGATATACATATATAAGAGAGGGGGAACCCCCAGCAGAGGGGGAACCCCCCATTTGTAGTACTGTTGCCAACAGTGACCATATGAACTAAAGTACTAAATTTTAGTCTGATAAGACCCAAGCCGACTGAAATATAAAATTTTTATTAATATGTGGGCGGTAAAAGGAGGTGTAGCAAAAATGTTAACATATGAACCATAGTACGGCCAATAGGAACACAACAAAGAAAACCTCGAGCAAATCGGACGCTCCGTTCTTGAGTTATAGAATTACAAACACAAATCACGACTTTTTTCTATACATATAGATATGGGAAAATCTATGCCATATCTCCGGAACCAATGGGCCAATTTCGTGCAAACTTTCCCAACGTAACCTGAAAGTTTGTTTGAAATCGGTCGACTACTTTTCATACAAATAGATTTCATATTTACCACTATGTATAAACTAATGCTCACATACTTTTTCAGCTATAAGCAATATAAGGTACTCTGCTATTCCTCGTTAGCTAATATGGATAAATTACTTTCATGAAATTAGCATAATCATTATTCTGTCGTGGCCGTGGTACCATCACACATAAAAGGTTTATCAAAACTTCAACCTTTGTTATGTGAGCTTAGCAACACTGCTAATAAAAGCTTTTTATCAGCTATTCGATAAGAGATGGCAGCACCACTGCTACTGTTTGGCAGCACTGAGTATGAGTCGAAAACAGCAACAGCATTTGTCTCATTTGCTCGTTCGTGTTTTCGTATAAAGACGAAGTATCGCTTATTTTGCGAGAGTACTACGTCATAGACACTAAATTATATTTATTCACATATGCTTATGTTTACATATTTAATTATTTTTAGCATTTTACTGTGGGGAATTTCATTAAAAAAGAAATAGATTCTGTCTATATTACAATTAACATTGTTGTTGCTTCATTAGCTCATTTTTTCGATCATGCTTATAAGCAAAGCGTAATGAAAAAGAGCTTTTAAACACACAATGGAAAAGCAAGAAAAAGCTTTGTACTGCTAAATGCAGCGTTTATGAATAATTTTCTATGAAGTTTCTTAGATGGTATTTAATCTCAAATTTTAATAACTTTTTAGGGTAGGTTTTAAAAAATAAAGTAAGCAAAAGCTTAAGTTAAAAGTGACGCTTTGAATTAGTAAAATAATTATTAAAATCGGTTCAGTAGTTTTTTAGTTTAGCGTGCACGAAGATACGTGATAAGCCTTTTATATAATTGTATAGATATCAAATCAGATTGAGTCTCATTGAAAGTGTATAGAGAAAGAGCCGAAAAACTCCATATAAAAAAAAATTCTTGAACTTGCTGAAGGTGGTCAGTGAATCCCCATTTAACAAAACTGTGTTAATTCCATTTAACAAATTCACCACATCAAAATTTCAACATATGTATTAGAATCTACTTCGATCCAATTGGCAATTGATGTGGTGAAGTCATTTTTTTGTTTTTTTTTTTGTTTTAAGCCAATGTCGGGCATTCTGTCGCTCGCGGGCAAGATCTTTCTCTGCCGCAACACGTACGCTTCACACGTACGCTGTTAAAGCTTTTTACACACTGTTTTAACATTGGAAAGCTTTTGAATGCACAAATACACATAAACGCCAAGATTGCGGCTGTGTAAGAATGCCCACCAATGTTTTAAGCGCAGCAAAGTATGTATACATTGGTATTTGTTTATTTAGTTGTGTTATGCTTGCTAAGAACAAGGCAATAGAGTAGAGAGCAACATGAAGTTTATTGAAACTCTCGCAGCACAAACGCATGAAAAGCATAGAGGATGATTTTTTAAAAAACTTTACACTTTAATTAAAGATACTTATTATTAAAGTTTTGTAAAAAAAATATCCCTATATCCTTTTGCAGCACAAATGTGATATTTTAAACCTTATTTCATAAAAATCGGACCAGTACTTGTGGAGTTTAGCGGCAACAAAAAATGTTCACTTTAATTTAAATTAATAGTCTAGATTAGATTACTCTCAACACATTTTTTCATCACAGATAAAAGCTGCAATTTTTAAGTATTGCTTTACAATTCAACATTTAAAATTTTGGTGTAGAGCAAAACTGCATGTTAGTTTAATAATACACAAAATATCTAGTGCTATTAAAAAACAAGTTATGCAAATAATTACTTGCAATATGTTAAAAAAAAATAAGAAAAAATATTTTAATAATCCTATTTAAAAACATTCCCTTTTCCAAATAGTTCGATTTATATACTGGCCAACCATAAAGACAACTGACGCAATATGTCGACTTACTAGAGCCTAAAAAGTGTTTAAATATCACAAGGTGTGGACTATAAAACCATGACGCTTCGAAAACAAAAAAAAAATAATATAATAACACCCTGTCCATACTCAAGCCAAGGCCGTCATTTATAAAGCAGGTTGCTATGGTTGAAAAAATAAACTAAGCCTATTGCTTTGTTTAATTATGAACTAACTTCTTTGTTAAAATTCTGGGAAAAGCATCGCAACACCCTGCAATCATGCTAATATAAAAATTAACTTGACTAACTAGATGTTCTATCATTTCGAATATCAACTTAATTAAATAAAATGCCAACCAAAATTAATTCCATTAGCGAAATAATATATTCAGCATAATAGAATACAATCGGTGCATCATCCCAAATGCTTCTCTCTTTGGCGCTTATAGAATATAGAACATACAGCACTGTTACTAAAACATAAATTTAATTAATACACAGCAATAAAGAGAGATGCGCAAAAATTATGCAATTATCTTTATGATGTCTTTTTAGTTTATGTGGAAAAAAATCAGTATCAGTCATCAATACTTACACTAATCCTACCTCGATGGGTCAAGTGACCTTTTTTAAAATTTTATATTATTTTTATGTATTTTGAATTTAATAAATAAATAATTTTAAGTCGTGGTAAATGATATATTCTTTGTGGCAAAAAAAAAAAAATAAATAACTGGCCATTTCAGCCCTTGAAAAGACTTTGACCTAGCTTCTTATAATCAATTGTGTTGTTCGTGTTATTAAGTTTGTACACAATTGACCGAGAAATGGACCTACAGGCTTAACGCCGACTCCGAACGGCGATGAACGGAATGTTCTTATTCTCAAGAAGCTTTACATGGCATTTTGATTACTCTCTGAGGCTTGCCATTGTCTGCAGAGAGGTGGCGGCCGTACTGTCGCTGCTGGGGTTCGAACCCGGGTCTCCAGAATCGTTGACATAGCGGCCACGCACTTTAACCAACTACGCCACGGACGCCACATTTTTTGTGGTAAATGATATATTTTTGTGGTAAATGATATATTTTTTGCTATACATACACAAAGGGAAATAACGCATATTAGCATAATCCACGCCTGAGTATAAATTTTATTTAAATATTTACCTGGATAAATCAAATGCTTTCCTTACAACTCTTTTTTTCCCGTATTTGAATGTTATTTATGACACTCACGTGCACACATATTCCATACAAGCAAGCAGCAACAGCATCGCACACGTACACACATATTCCGACAAGCAGCAACAGCATCGCACTCTGTTCCTGCAGTTTATTTCTTGCATTTGCAGGTTTCTTATAGTTCCCATTTAGTTATTGTTGAAAGGGTAATATAGCCTGCATGTTTGGCCAAGGAATTAAATGATGTAGGGTGGAGTGATAACTTGATATTTACTCACTAATACCTTATACCGGTTGTCATTTACCTACATATTTTGCTTATAATTTTCTATGTCACTTTTTCTTCCTCTAGTTTATGCTATTTTTGACATTTGGTACCCTAATATTAATATTTAAATATTTTATTTAATTAAAACATTATTCAAATAAATTTTAAATATTTACGTAGTCGATTTATGCAAATGCGTTATTGGTGTAAAAATTACTCGCTTTTTTGATAAATTAAAAAAGTTTTTGGATAAATTTAATATTTTTTTCTCTTAGTGTAGTCATTTACTTATATAAAACATATTAAAGACTAGTCACTTGACCCGCTGTGGTACGAATAAGTAAACATGAAGTATCGGTGTGTTTAGTGTTAAAGATCTTTTTGAAACATAGAAATGTGTGCAAAAATAAAGATTGTATCAAGAGAGATATAGGGTTGCAAATGCATATAATTTAACATCTGGTCGCTTGCAGGTTGTCAAATGTTGAAACTTGTCATTTATAAATATTAGAAATTAACTTTAAAATGCTACGCAATGAAAGGTAGGACACATTTTGTTGAATTTTATGACAAAAATTCCCTCTCAATCGCATTTAAAATGTACAAAATAAGACCAAATTTTAAGAGGTTGGCTCAGTGAAGATACCGAAACGACTACGCCCCGGACATTCGACCGAAAATGTCGACGCAGTGAAGAAAAGTATTCAAAACGATCAAGAACCTCAATTCATCACCATTTTCAAGAACTTGATATATCCACGTCCACACTGTATCGAATATGAACGTAAGATTAGACACGGAATGTGAACCAGGTAAAACTGGCTCAAGAACTGTAGTCGGGGTATCATCAGTAGTATAGTACTCTTTCTGATTTGTTCTTTCTGAAAACATAAATTGTGACACTGACTTTTGCAAGAAAACAAACGTGCTTTCTGACGAAACTCATTTTCACATTGGCGGTTATATAAATACAGTGGGTGGCGAAAATATTATGGAGAGAACTCATATGTAAGCTCTTTTTGTAATTTAACAGCATTTTTTAAACAAATAACAATTGCTCCCACAATTTCTCATATTCGGAGAGTTCTCTGGCCAGGACAAAACAGTAATATTATTTTTTAGCTAGAAATGGAATAACACTCCTAGCGTTGTGGCAAGGTGCCGAATTGTGCATAAATATATGCTGGTTATTACCAGGAAACCATTCCTTAGCTGTGGTAGTAGCCGTGTTTCCAGTACTTACTTGTACTGGCCTCATGATCCTACCTTCTTTCAAAGACCAAACCACGACACATGCTGGGTGTTTAACACGCTTCGTAAGGTAGTCTGCATGGAAATGCTTCCCAGAACTCCATCGGGCGAATGAACTTTTGTGTACCAAAATCTGAAACATACCTAGATTCTTTGGAGAAAAAATCCCATAAAATATCATTATCACAAAAAAAAATCATTAGGGGTATTCACACCGAACTCATTACTTTGTTATTTAGTTAGTTCGTTAAATTTGTTAACTGTGAACACACCCTTTTGTTTAATCTCGTTAGCCTGGTAATTATAGTTGAATAACAGCTGATTTTGCTTTTCGTAAATTACAATTGCTAAAAATTAATAAGTAAAAAGTGGAAAGAATAGAGAAAAAAATTAATTTATTTTTGAAATACTTACTTTTCAACAAAAACTTCAATATAATATGCGTTGGGTTTTATTTTTAATGCACTTAAATTTCATACAATTAAAAATATGGAACAGCTAATCGTATTTTGCCAACTTGTTGTTACTTTGTTACTCGGTAGTTCGATAATTTTACAAAATGCATTTAAAAAAGTAACAAGTAACAACTAATAAGCTAACGAGCTTGGTGTGAATACCCCTATTGTTAACATACCGAACTGTTTACAAAATTGTATTTACTCGACTCCAGCCTTCAACAGATATATAACGATATTGCCTTATGACTTAAATATAGATGACTTTTCCTTCATTGCCTCGTTAAGTCGTGGTGTTTTTTGAGACTGACGACTCATGACATTAAGTTCGAGCAACCGCCTCCAGACTGTAAACTCTGTAAAATCATCGTAGTTAGACGGACAACACTTTTTTTATGATTTTTGAGTCAGATATCCCTGATTTTGCGTAGTTGGCGTCCGTGGCGTAGTTGGTTAAAGTGCGTGGCCTCTATGTCAACGAACCTTGGAGACCCGGGTTCGAACCCCAGCAGCGACAGAAAATTATTTAAATTAAAATAATTTTTCTGTACGGCCGCCACCTCTCTGCAGGCAATGGCAAACCTCAGAGAGTAATCAAAAATGCCACGTAAAGCTTCTTGAGAATAACAACATTCCGTTCATCGCCGTTCGGAGTCCGGCGTTAAATCTGTAGGTCCAGTTCTCGGTCAATTGTGTACAAACATAATAACACGCACAACACAATTGATCATAAGAAGCTAGGTCAAAGTCCTTTCAAGGGCTGAAATGGCCAGTTATTTATTTTTTTTTTATCCCTGATTTTGCAGTCAGTGTGGGAATAGATGATAATATACCTGCCCCATTTTTGCACGCAGCCCATTTTCACGATTTTATTTTGATCGACTCAAATTTTTATTTGGTGAAAACAGATTTGAAATACCAATAGATGATATCTCTCTGGGAATTTGCTGGGTAAAGTAATAATGTCTGGATTTCTCTATATTTTCTAGGGGACGTGTCTGAAGCCTTACCCTTCATACTAAAATTTAAGGTTATTACGTCATATTGTAAACAAAATTGAACTTTACTCATAAAATTTAGCCAAAATTAATGCAAAAATAAATGTAACTTTCGTTTTGATTATTTCGTGCGAGAAAAACAACCCTTCTGCAGCAGAAATTTTCAACAAATGTGAACCAGTCGAGATGTAACATTACTTATGTAAAAATGGCGTAGGTTTCCAGAGTTACCACTTATTAATACAAAAGTTATGATACCGAAAGCAATACATACTAAATAAAATAACCATGTGAAAAATAAATCTAATAAAACTCATAAAAATACCAATCTGCTCACAATGAGAAACGGTATGGTTCGGACTATGGGCTGGTGGAGTCACAGATACATGCTTTTTAAAAAATGGCGATAGAAGAGCTATGATAAACAATTGTTTGTGATCGGAAATGGAGTAGACGGACAATAAGGATATCTACTTTCAATAGGATGGTGCTACATGACATATACATAAGTCGCGCATCAACCAAGTTATTGCGCTCGAAGTTCCCTGGTCACGTAATTTTGCGTTTTTGAGACACCAATTAGCCAATAAGTTCTTGGGATTTACCATCGATATCTTTTAGATTTTAATTTAGAGTAAGGTCTACGCAAGAGATGCTCAGCGCTTAACTCTTTCCAGTCTTTTCACTCTTTACAACAAATTCATAACTGTAATGATTGTTGTAATTTGCCGAATTAAGTTTGAAGCAGTGTTGCCAGATTGAGGTAAATTTCCCTAATTGAGGTAATTTTCGACTAATTTTTTGGGCAGAGGTAAAAACGGTAATTTTTGATCAAAAGTGGTAAATTTTGCGAAAATAATAATTTTTTTAGACTTGTTAATTTTGAGTTATTGGCAGTACCGTTAACTCTCTGAACATAATCACAAGCAGTTTAATATTCTTGTGAATCATCCTGTGTAACAAAAAAAAATCTGAATTATCCATCTCTAGTTGCTGAACAAAGATCCCATTACATTGGTCAAGAATTGAAAGCAATATAGGATAATTGGGGCGAAATGGCTGAGATGAAAGGGGGAAAAAATTGACGGTACGCTTGTGTTGTACCTTCAACTTTTTGGGTTCAAAAGAGAACTTAAAAAAAAAATCGCTTTCAGCTCTTGACCAATGGTAAAGGGGTAAATGAATCGAGTGAATTAAATTAAAAAATAGCAAAACAAAAAAGCCGGTAAGTCTCGGTTTATTCATGTCAAGAGTTAACGGTCAACTTGTTGGTGAGAGATAAATATATGCATACTAACAAAAAAATTATAACGGTTCTTAATCATTTAAAAATTTTGTAATTATTTTATTTTGGGAAAAGGTAAATTTTCTCCGAAGACGGTAAATTTTTTTCTAAGTAGTGGTAAATTTCTGTTCGTCTCTCTGGCAACACTGGTTTGAAGCTTTACCCTTGCTTCTCACTGCTTTTAGTGTTGCATATACGCGTCATCGATAGCCAGTGTTGCCAGAACTTTTTTGAGAAAAGCGCGAGATTTAAAAAAAATATCGCCCAAAATCGCCCAATGAAAAAAAAAATCGCCAAAAATCGCCATTTTTTCTAAGAAATTTATTATATTAGAAAAAACAAAACAAATTATATACATTTTTTTCAAATAATATTGAGATCTGTTAATAGTATTAGATATTCTTATTTTCATATTTTTGAGATCTATAAAAAATAATAAAAAAGCTACTTAATTTTATACGAGAATTTTGATCGTTACAGAACATTTTTTTAGAGACTATATATAACTTTTTAGAATTTTTCAACATGCAACTTTAAAAAAAAACTTTTTTCAAAAAACGTAGTTCCTTCAGCCATATTAGACTCTTCCTCCGTTTCGTCAATTCTCGTAGTATTGTTTAGTTCATACATTGATTTAGTTTATACAAGATGAATGCCAACTTACAAATATTGTCAAACATTTTTTCGCCTACGGCTGTTTTAATTTTGTATGCCGATTACCAAAATTCTTCACTTTCAGATGGCACTTTGTTTTTGAAAACATTGCTCCATAGAAATGTCAACAAAGATTCGTATTCGATTTCTTCTGCACGTCGCTCTTCAAGAGATAGATAACGAAGAGGAAGATCACGGAAAGAAGGTCTTATATAGTTTAAACATCTTTCAGGACATAAAATAAAAGCATTTTCAAAATTTCTAACAGACTAAGTAATCGTTTTAACATTTCCTTGATTAAAACTATAATGAAATTCTGGCATTTTGATAGTATGTCTATCATAACAATATCATCACTTAATTTGTGAATTTCTTCATGGAACTGATAATGAAATGTAAGGTCATTAATTCTTTTATAATTGCTTTTATCCGCTAAAATTTTATTTAAGCTGAATGTAGCTAAATTATCAAAATTGAAATTTTTGACAATGTCTTCTTTTATAATTTTTGAAACAAGTCTTTGAATAAATGTTGTGATTTCAACGTAAGCTTGAAAAAAGTCAACTTTTTCTCGTTGAAAATATGAATTAAGTGAGTTGATGTTTTGAAGAAACGGTCTCAAAAAATAAGTATTTCGATATAAATAAATTATCGATAAGGGCTTGTGAGCTGTGTTCAGTCACATTGTTAACAGAGTGTTCCAAACACTTACAACAATTGTTATTTTCTTTAATTGAAATTTTAAACACATTAGATGAGTTTATGAGAAAAGGTTGTTTTTACAAAAATCGCCCAAAAAATCGCCAGGCGATTTCCTAAAAATTTAAGCGCAAAAACAAGAAAAAAAAGCGCCCAATTGGCGATAAATCGCCCAATCTGGCAACGGTGTCGATAGCTGCTTTAATCATCTTGTTGTTTTTATGTATTCAGCAATTCCAAGTAGTATGCGCTCTCGTTCGCTGTCAGTATACTTTTTGTTGTTCTCACGTCCTTTTCGTTGTTTGTAAATACTGCGACCGCGAAAAATTCATATTCGTGTTGTTGGCTTTATGTGTTTATCGTTGTTGGTAATTTCTCATTGTGTCACATATCCAACGATTTGTTGTTGCTGAAATTGTTGTTGCACTCTTCAAATAAATTGTGTGGACATCCCTGGTCTTCGCTAAACATCCGCACATAATTGCAAATCTACAAGCGAATGTTGATGTTGCCGTCGCCGTAAGCATCGCCGAAATAGAACGCCAATTATGCGTAAGAGTGATCGAAAATTTTGTAAAAAGGATTAAGGTCAGCAAGCTGAGCCGAAGCAGTCATTTGGAAGCTATTGTGCTTGATATATAATGTTCATGTCCAATTGTCCAGTAATTTTCATTGAAGTCAATTTTATTAAAACAAATACAGAAGAAAACACCATGGATTTATTTTTATTTCAAATTTGACTTGAAGCATCATGAAGTATTATGGACGAAAAAAAAAACGAATTGGCCATTTCAACCCCTGAAATTACTTTGACCGACGTTTTTATGATCAAATTGTGTTGTGCGCGTTATTAAATGGGTTTGACACAAATAATCAATAACTGGACCTACTTGTTTTATGCCGACACCGAAAGGCTAATGGGCATGTTCTCAAGAAGCTTTACATGGCATTATTTAGTCTCTGAGGTTTGCCATTGTCTGCAGAGTGGTGGCGGCCGATTAGAAAAATTTATTTCAATTAAAAAATTTCTTGTGTCTGTTGGACTTCAAACCTGGTCTCGAATTGGCATGAAGTGGTCTACGCTCTTGTTTAAACACTCAAAATATAGCATAATTTCTTTTAAGACAAGAGAAACCAATTTCATGTAAAAATAAATCAATATAACATACATACATACATATACATATAACGAATTAAATTAAATTATTTCCAACTTACAAAGACCGACATCTTTGCGGTTTGTTATGTCATAACATCATAAAAGCTGAGAACTTCTGTATTCGATAAAACTTCTTTAGCTTGTCTTGTTTATGAAATATTATGATGGATTGCACTGTAAGGTTCATTGTGGCCACAAGGATATTTGCAACAGGTGAGTTTTTATCGTCTATGCTATTCAGCATTTATCAAGCTCTACCAAGCCGGAGATTATTTTTCATTTTCATTCAAGTTTGTATAATTTTCAAATATGTACCGACAACAATCTTATATAATCAATCATGTACAATTTAAATTTGAGAAGCTTCTGAGTTTATAAGCGGATTAAAAAAAGTATTTATAATGTACACTCTTCAAAAAATGTGACGCATATTTCAGTATGTTGCTAAGTTGTTTGTTTGTGCTGAAAACATGAAAATTTCTACACATTTTATACAACATCTACATGAGCTATTTCCTTTCAACCATCTTCAATTCATCTTCTACTTACGTCCCTTCAATTTTACTACGACAACGTTTACTCTTCATATCCTGAAACTCTTTTAAGCTTTGAGAGATAATAAATAAAATTTTGTGCATATGTAGTACTGAGAATATAAACTTAAGACATTAATTTTTTTTCTGTCTTTTTTTTCCATTCATTTTTATGGCAGAATGACGAATACGATTTTTCTCTTGAAAGCTTGTCATGGATAACAATTTTATTATTACAGATTCAGTTTTTTAACAGGGAAAAAGTAAACGGGGTGGTCCAATTACAGGTATATTTTTGAATCATGTTATTTTGACACTGACAGCTTTTCCCCGCTCAAAATCTTGACTATAAGTCGGTATCATATGAGAACCTCCGCAAATTAAAATATGTATGTTGCTTTATGCTGTATATGTTGTGCGATTAGAATATGGCTGCTGTGGCCAAGAGAGTTCGCCTCAATCCATGAATATCAACTCGTCATCGATCTAAACAACTCAATGCATTCTCACAGAGCGAGTTTTGTGTTGATTTTGGTTTTGAGCTAGAAACCATCAAAAAGGCCTGGAAAAAGTGGGTTAACAGGATGAGGTACTGCCATAGTATAAATTTTACAATGTAGCATTGACAGTTGCTTGTGAAACTATCTCCTTTCAATAAATATACTCAAAAAGAGAGCGCTCACAATCGGTCATTGAAAACACAAACAATGTTGAAAACGTTGAAGTGAAAAAAAAAAAACAAAACTTCAGCAGTTGCAAATGCATTTTCACAAACAGCTGTTTTTAACAAGAGATGTTTTCTTGTAGAAGAGAAAACGGACAAACCAACGAACTTGAGAACCTCCTCCTTTTTGAAGTTGGTTAAAAATAAGCAGTTGTCAATGCTACCTTGTATTATACCATGAGGTACTGCGAAGCCAGACTATTAAGAGGGGAAATATGTTAACTCTTCGATTAGTGATATTTCTGGTGTAGGTAAAATAGCTATCTAGGTCCCTAGGTACCTTCAAAGAATTGTTTGATGTTATTATTATAAAGCATGTGTGTCTTTATTGGATTTTATGCTGGCTTTTGACTGTATAAAGTGCTTGTTTTGTTTTAGACAAACATTAAAAAAAGTAAATAATAGGTAGTAAATTACACAGCCCGACAGACATTTTGGTGCCGGAGATTTTTCAGCTGATTATAGACTAATTTGTTTTCTTGATTTCAAATATGGACTCCGTTTTTCTCCATCAGCTCGAGTTTTTGAGTTATAGGCAAAAACATGAAAATCAGTTCTTTTTCTGATAATTTTGCTATATCTCTTACATTGATCTACCGATTTGTATTACGATGACGAATTTCAATGAAGAAATATTAGACTTTTAAATTTTTGCACATAAAACTACAATATCTTTGATGGTTTTGAAGATATCGACGTTCAAAGTGGAAAAAATGTCCCAATTTTACGTAGGCTGCGCTTTTGAAACCCTGTATCTTTAATATTTTTCAACGGATTTGCAAAAAATTTTTTTTACTTGATAGAAAATCTCTCGAATTTTAATAAACATTTTTGTTTTCTTTTATTAGCTTACATTTTTTCAAAGAAATTAAGAAAACTAAAAAATTTTTAAAATAAGTTTATTAAAATTCAAGTACAGTTGATAAGGTTTTTTGATAAGCAATTGATAAAGAAGAACCATGTTTTGCTTACATTAGTAGAAAAATGCCGGGAATAAGTTTAGAAAAGCTTAAAGCTGGTGTAATGGATGGTCCGCATATAAGGCAGCTAGTGAAAGACCCTAATTTTAAAACATCGATGACTAAACTTGAGCGAAAGGCATGGGTGTCATTTGAGTAAATTGTCAAAAACTTTTTAGGCAATTGCAAAGCAATTAATTTTCAGCAACTAGTGACCAACATGCTAGACAGTTTTAGGGATCTTGGATGTAATATGAGCATCAAGATTCACTACCTACACAACCATTTATACCACTTCCCTGAGAATTTAGGAAACACTAGTGATGAACAAGGTGAGCGTTTCCATCAGGACATGAAAATAATGGAAGACCGCTACCAAGGAAGATGGGACAAACGTATGATGGCAGACTATTGTTGTAGTCTTAAGAGAGATGAACCTGATGCCTTTCATTCCAGAAAGTCATTGAAGAGAAGTTTTTCAAGTCGTAAATGATGCTCAAAGTTAGTCATTGAGGTTTTAAAATTAGGGTCTTTCATTAGCTGCCTTATCTGCGGACCATCCATTACACCAGCTTTAAGCTTTTCTAAACTTATTCCCGGCATTTTTCTACTAATGTAAGCAAAGCATGGTTCTTCTTTATCCATTGCTTATCAAAAAACCTTATCAACTGTACTTGAATTTTAATAAACTTATTTTAAAAATTTTTTAGTTTTCTTAATTTCTTTGAAAAAATGTAAGCTAATAAAAGAAAACAAAAATGTTTATTAAAATTCGAGAGATTTTCTATCAAGTAAAAAAAATTTTTTGCAAATCCGTTGAAAAATATTAAAGATACAGGGTTTCAAAAGTGCAGCCTACGTAAAATTGGGACATTTTTTCCACTTTGAACGTCGATATCTTCAAAACCATCAAAGATATTGTAGTTTTATGTGCAAAAATTTAAAAGTCTAATATTTCTTCATTGAAATTCGTCATCGTAATACAAATCGGTAGATCAATGTAAGAGATATAGCAAAATTATCAGAAAAAGAACTGATTTTCATGTTTTTGCCTATAACTCAAAAACTCGAGCTGATGGAGAAGAACTGAGTCCATATTTGAAATCAACAGCCAAAATGCATTCGGGATTGACTACCGAGAACTCTAAACCTTTTATAAAGTGTCATTTTGTAACTCAGTGTTATTTACCCAATAAGTAAATAAAAAAAAAAAATTAAATAACTGGCCATTTCAGCCCATCAAAGGACTTTGAACTAGCTTCTTATGATCAATTTTGTTGTGCGTGTTATTAAATTTGTACAGAATTGACCGAGAGCCAGACCTTTATGTTTAACGCCGACTCCGAACGGCGATGAACGGAATGTTCTTGTTCTCAAGAAGCTTTACATGGCATTTCGAATACTCTCTGAGGTTTGTCATTGTCTACAGAGAGGTGGCGGCCGTACAGAAAAATTATTTTAATTCAAATGATTTTCTGTCGCTGCTGGGTTCGAACCTGGGTCTCCAAGTTCGTTGACATTGCGGCCACGCACTTTAACCAACTACGCCACGGACGACAATAAGTAATATAGTACTATATTAATAATTACATTCACATTTACATTAGCATTAACACAAACATTAACATTAACATTAACATTAACATTCACATTAACATTAACATTAACATTAACATTCACATTAACATTAGCATTATTATAAACATTAACATTAACATAAACATTAACATTAACACTAACATTTACATTAACATTCACATTAACATTAACATTAACATTAACATTTACATTTACATTAACATTAACACTAACATTAACAATAACATTAACATTAACATTAACATTAATATTAACAATTACATTAACATTAACATTAATATTAACATTAACATTAACATTAACATTAATATTAACATTAACATTAACATTTACATTAACATTAACATTAACATTAACATTAAAATTAACATTAACATTAACATTAATATTAACAATTACATTAACATTAACATTAATATTAACATTAACATTAACATTAACATTAATATTAACATTAACATTAACATTTACATTAACATTATCATTAACATTAACATTAACATTATCATTAACATTAACATTTACATTAACATTAACATTAACATTAACATTAACATTAATATTTACATTAACATTAACATTAACATTAACATTAACATTAACATTAACATTCACATTAACATTCACATTAACATTAACATTAACATTAACATTTACATTTACATTAACATTAACACTAACATTAACAATAACATTAACATTAACATTAACATTAATATTAACAATTACATTAACATTAACATTAATATTAACATTAACATTAACATTAACATTAATATTAACATTAACATTAACATTTACATTAACATTAACATTAACATTAACATTAAAATTAACATTAACATTAACATTAACATTAACATTAACATTTACATTTACATTAACATTAACACTAACATTAACAATAACATTAACATTAACATTAACATTAATATTAACAATTACATTAACATTAACATTAATATTAACATTAACATTAACATTAACATTAATATTAACATTAACATTAACATTTACATTAACATTAACATTAACATTAACATTAAAATTAACATTAACATTAACATTAATATTAACAATTACATTAACATTAACATTAATATTAACATTAACATTAACATTAACATTAATATTAACATTAACATTAACATTTACATTAACATTATCATTAACATTAACATTAACACAAACATTAACATTAACATTAACATTAACATTAACATTCACATTAACATTAACATTAACATTAACATTCACATTAACATTAGCATTATTATAAACATTAACATTAACATAAACATTAACATTAACACTAACATTTACATTAACATTCACATTAACATTAACATTAACATTAACATTTACATTTACATTAACATTAACACTAACATTAACAATAACATTAACATTAACATTAACATTAATATTAACAATTACATTAACATTAACATTAATATTAACATTAACATTAACATTAACATTAATATTAACATTAACATTTACATTTACATTAACAGTAACACTAACATTAACAATAACATTAACATTAACATTAACATTAATATTAACAATTACATTAACATTAACATTAATATTAACATTAACATTAACATTAACATTAATATTAACATTAACATTAACATTTACATTAACATTATCATTAACATTAACATTAACATTATCATTAACATTAACATTTACATTAACATTAACATTAACATTAACATTAACATTAATATTTACATTAACATTAACATTAACATTAACATTAACATTAACATTAACATTAACATTAACATTAACATTTACATTAACATTAACATTAACATTAACATCAACATTTACATTAACATTAACATTTACATTAACATTATCATTAACATTAACATTAACATTATCATTAACATTAACATTAACATTAACATTAACATTAACATTCACATTCACATTAACATTAACATTAACATTAACATTAACATTAACATTAACATTAACAATAACATTAACATTAACATTAACATTAACATTAACATTATCATTAACATTAACATCCTACGTAATTGTAAGGAGTTTATATTCCAGATATCAACAAACATTAAAAAGTCGAGGTACCGCTACAAAAAACTTACATGGTGGCTTTATGCAATCTATATTTTCGGTCATTATTTTTAAATTTATGTGACCAAACCAATATGTACCTGAATTGCTTTAGATATCTTAAACGAAGCAATTTTTTAATTTTGTAGTTTTTCGGTTTGATTCCAAAACAGATTTGTTGCTCCAAAGAATTTAATATTTTTAAGCAAAATATGTAATAAATTGAATTTTTTAAATTCCTTTAATAACTCATTTCAGATTTAAAACTTTTTCAAAATCCACAAAACATTCACTTTGCGTGCTTTATCAGTTTGTTTGTTACGTCACTTAATTGTTAAACCGTAGAAAGAATTTTTCTTAGGAAAGTTTCTAACAAAATAATTACCTCGCCGCATAGCTTTCAAAATTAATTAAAAACGCAAAAAGATTCCAGAGCAGCAGAAGCATATTTAATTTTCTATGAAAATCCACAAATGAAAAGATTTACATATAAACACGTATTTAAACTGAATGAAGACAGACCGCGAAAAAAGACCGTCCCCATGGGTCGGAATGTAATTTGCACAAAAGCAAAGCATTATCCTGACTACAAAGAGCAACAACAACATAAGTACCAGTGTAGACTACAGTTAAATAAGCGGTAGCAACATGTGTTGCGACTTAAATGGCAGCGGCATTCGAAATGGTTAAGCTTAAGAGACGGACAGAGGAGATGTA
Source organism: Pherbina coryleti (assembly GCA_943735915.1). Classification (NCBI taxonomy): domain Eukaryota; kingdom Metazoa; phylum Arthropoda; class Insecta; order Diptera; family Sciomyzidae; genus Pherbina; species Pherbina coryleti. The sequence continues at coordinate 64,002,824 of OX030951.1, forward strand.
ATGACTGTGATAGACACATGAAAATAATAAAAAAGGAAACAAATGCATGCACGGGAAAGTGACTTTTTTCTTACGTCATTGTTAATTCTTTGAAACATTGAATTAAAAAATGAAAAACAACTTCCCGCGTGCGCTCAAAAAAAAATGAAACATTCTTACAAACTGGCAAATTCACACGAGTACATTCACACCCACATAATCCCCGCTGAAAATAAGTTGTTAAAGTGTGCATAAGAATGGCTCCAGAGAGTCTGGGGGTACAACTGTCAGAAGTAACCGCAGGAGCAGCGAAAATAAATGTCATCACTAGTGTAAAGGACTGAAAATAAGGATGGAATACTTTGCAAAACGATTTAATATAATTGTATCTTTAAAATGTCAAGTTTGTGACACTTTGTCATTTCAGTGTAAACTGAAAGTATTTAAGAAATCTACATTATTTTAAGCGCCAAGCAATGAATAAGAAATGAGTGAAATGTTTACGTATGAGCGTCAGTAGCAATGACATGTCAAAAGCTGATCAGGGAATATTCAAAATATATAAACGAATTAAATATTAATGTAAATATCTTCATTTAATTACGAATATATTTACTTATATAATTACATATATATTTACTAATATAATTAAATATATTTATGAATATATTTAATAATGTTATGAATATCATTATATACGGCCATTTTATGGCGAATGTTGCGTAAGGATATTGGTTTACACCCATGCAAGATAAAGCTGACTCAAGAATTGAAGCTTATGGACTAGTTGAAGCGACGTACGTTCTTTGGTTGGGCTCTGGAAATATGCGCCAAGATGATGAATTTCATCGCAAAATCATCTTCAGTGACGAAGCTCATTTTTTGCTCAATGGGTTCATCAATAAGCAAAATATGCGTTATTGGTACGGTGAAACTCAACATGTGCTTTATGAATCACCACTTCATCCACAAAAAATAATTGTTTGGTGCAGTCTGCATGCCGGCAGCGTCATTGGACCATATTTTTTCGTCGACGATAACGATCGAAACGTTACTGTGAATAGACATCGTTATCGCGCCATGTTTACCGATTATTTTTGGCCCAAATTGGAAGATATGGACTTGGACGACATGTGGTTCCAACAGGACGTTGCCACAAGCCACACAGCACAATCGATTTATTGAAGAGTAAGTTTGCATGTTATCTGAAGTAATGAGCTAGTCGATTGGCCGCCTCGTTCGTGCGATTAAACGCCTCTAGACTGTTTCCTTTGGGGCTTGTCAAGTCATTGGTCTATGCCAATAAGCCGACGACGTTGGAAGAGCTCAGAGCTAACATTGAACGCGAAATAGCGGCCGTTTCGACCGAAATGTGTGACCGAGTCATCTAAAATTGGGTCCAACGAATCGACCGCTGCATACATGCCCGCGGTGGCCATATGAACTAAGTTGAGTTCCATTCATAAATGTTTTGATTGTACTTCAAGCCGATAATAAAGTTTTTGAAATATCTCAAATGTTTTGCGTTTTATTTAAAAAAAAGTTGTTAAGTCTTTAATAGAAAACCCTTTAGAAGAAAACGCTGTGCAGCGTCAAGTAACATGGGAGTAGAAGAAAATACTTGTGCACGTCGAGAAAAGAACCAGAGTACAACGAGAAAGCACACAACATCAGAGTTGTTGCAGAGCAAGAGGAGGAATAAACGTGAGTTTATTTTATCTTTTACCCATCTTTTAACAAGCAGAGTCCTTGGCTTGTAGGCCCACCTGCAACAGCGGTAAACAGAGTCAGTGGCTTGTAGGCACACTTGTTTACCCAACTTTTAGAGCAGAGTCGGTGGCTTGTAAGCCCACCTACAACCAAAAACGAGCAGACTCGGTGCCTTTGTAGGCCCGCCTACAGTAGCAGTAAACTGAGTCGGTGACTAGCTCATCATGTTTCAACACTTTTTTAACAGCATCTGTGGCTAGTAAGCCAGTCTGCTCAAAATAGAAATATTGTCCATGGCTTGTAAGCTGGCTTGTTCATTATTTTGTAATAAAAGTCTCAATAAAAGAATCAGAGAAAGTTTTGAATATAACTATACTATCTTTTTCCTGGCGCGCGTTGCTGCACCCTGCAACTATATGGGAACATAATAGGTGTATTCAAAACTTTTTTTAGACTCATAGTTTGACAGCACTGTCATTTTCCACTGCCCGTTACAGTTTCCCAGTAGCAGGAGATCACCAAATAGTAACTCCATTTTGAGTTTGTATGTAAGTACTGCTACTTTTACTTTCAAAGCTATTCGATAATACAAATTTTAATTGTATGGGCGGAGCCACGCCCACTTATATAATGCTCATCCCAGTTTCCAAGTAGATGGACATTAGGGCGTATCGAAAAATTTAGATCGTATTCTAAGAGGTCTCAAAAGTTGCATGGGGTTGTCCAGATCACCCTAAAAAAATTTTAAGAAAAAAAAAGGATGTCTTCCTGCCCCGCAAGGACCAAGTTGGTTTTTGAGGAAAATAGTAAAAAATAACGACCTTACAATGCTTTGACTTTTATAAAAAAAACTACGTATGTCTTAAAGCAAAAGTAAGTATAGGCTTAAACTAACACTATATTGGTAAACACGATGCCACATTACCCAGTTTTAGTACAGTTACCGACAGTGATCATACAAACTAAATTATCAAAATGTAGCCCAATCGACGAAAACCGTAGGAAATATAGCATTTTTATTGATTTGTGGGCGGTAAAAGGGGGTGTCACAGAAATTTAAGCCATCTCGTACTTGAAAAAAATGTACTGCCAAAATTTCAGCTCTATCGGCAACGTAATTTTGAAGTTTCCAACCATCACACAGACAGCGTTTTGGTTTTTGTATATATATTTTGGATAAAGATTATTGGCTATAACTTTTGATTGGTAAGAGATACTAAGATAATATTTTCTAAGAAATTAATTTTTTAGCTTGATTATTTCTTCAAAAATATAAAAACACAATATTGGAAAAAAAATTTGTTCGAAAAATTTTGTCTTGTTTTTTTAATCACAAAAAGGGTTTTAAATTTTTGCGTACAATTGAAATAATTTTTGCATATAAATGTTATAATTTTTAAATAGAGTTGAAAATTTGCGAATTTGAATTTAAATTATTTTTACAACAAAAACAAATTTTGAGCCGTCTTTTGAGGAAATCTCCAAAATTTCAGACCTTTTTTGAAAAAAATATTTAAAATATATATACTCAACTAACGGTATTTTTGCAATAAGGTTTTCATAGTAAATACTATGATGAAGCTTTAAGAGAAAACAAATTTAACAAAGTGTATAAAAAAGCAGCGGAGATATTTGAATCGAAAGTCACAAAATAAAATTTCTGATTGTGTTTTTCTCATTTTTGAGCACGATGTTCCATTAATATATCGATGTAGTAAAATTTTTCATAGTTTTCAAGATATGTTCATGTTTTTGATGTCAAAATAACGGAAATTTTTTAATTTTACTAAATTTAAGAAATATTTTATTTTTTGTAAATATTTGCATATGTAACAACTAAAAATATGCGATTTTATAAAAAATGTGTACTATAGCACCATCTGGTGTCCAAGGTGGTTCAAAGAAGATACTGTCAAAGAACTCATCGTACCTGAGAACTACTATGTACCAATTTTTATTCTAATCGCATGAGCGGTTTGTGAGTTTTAGGTGGTTTTGCAAAAAATTTGTACTACAGCGCCTTCTGGTGCTCAAGATAGGTCAAAAAAGATTGCAGAAAAACACACAACCTACATGAAAAACCCTGTATACCACTTTTCATTCTAATCGCATAAGCGGTTTGTGAGTTGTAGGCAGTTTTGTAAAAAATTTGTACTACAGGGCCCTCTGGTGTTCAAGGTGGATAAAAATTGATACCCCACAAACACGCACCGTATCAAAACACATCTATACATAAATTTTCATGCTAATCGGATGAATAGTTTAGGGGTCTATTGCATAATTACATACGACATTTAGTTCCAAAGCAATTCGATATCATAAATTTGGCCTGTGTGACCAAATTCCCCCTTGTCTAATGTCCGCTCAAATATATAGTAACTACCTCTTGGGCCCATAACGTCTACATATCAAGTTCCACTATCAGAACATGTACAACTCAAGAATAATAATGATTTCTAAAAAGTGGGCGTATATATAGTTAGACCACGCCCAGTATAGTTAGACCACGCCCAAAAACCATACGAACTTATTTACCAAATTTTAGTCTAATACGACCAAAAAAGTCTTAAATATAGCATTTTTATTGATTCGTAGGCGGTAAAAGGGGGTATAAAAAAGGGTATGGAAAATTTTTACAATGCCTATATTTTTCGCGCAAATGCAAACTAAAGTGAGACTTGCCAAATTATTCCATTTATTTCCAATTTCCCTTGCAAATATTTCCCCATATACACCATATGTACGCACCTGTATTTTTTCACACCTGTATTGTTGATAAGTTTACTAAAATGCCTATAATTCATGAACCAATACACATACAAAGACCATTTATAGAAAAAAACCTTCGTATTGTCGGCACCTTTCATAGGAAAGTTCCAGAAGCAAAATCGGTTCATGCATTACAGAGAACATCAATTTCATACACAATGCAACTTATTTTTATATAACCCTGGAGACCCTGAGCTTACCTCAGTATAATTGAGGAACCAGCGGAGGTTCGTTGCAATATTGGTATCGATATCCTGCCACCCGTTCGGCTGCAGTTAAAGCACTAGGGACATTCCATATGAAAACGTCTAATGGGTGAGCTGCATAGTCTCCGATTTTAATAAACAAATTTAAGGATGATCTAATGGGTATCTTATACTAAAACCGTAGTCATTTATATTTTTAGTTACCTAACTTCGGATCGGCACCCATTCGAAATCCGAAATTGAGTGATTTTTATAGTCTCACTAGCTGGTACCCGACGCGTTGCTGTCGTAGCGGAAATAATTTCTATCTCTATCTGAATCTCAAACTCAGTCTCAATCTCAATCTCAATCTCAATTTCAATCTCTATCTATCTCTATCTATATCTCTATCTCTATCTCTATCTCTATCTCTATCTCTATCTCTATCTCTTATATATCTCTATCTCTATCTCTATCTCTATCTCTATCTCTATCTCTATCTCTATCTCTATCTCTATCTCTATCTCTATCTCTATCTCTATCTCTATCTCTATCTCTATCTCTATCTCTATCTCTATCTCTATCTCTTTCTCTATCTCTATCTCTATCTCTATCTCTATCTCTATCTCTATCTCTATCTATATCTCCTCAACCTCAATTTCAATCTCTGTCTGTATTTCTATCTCTATCTCTATCTCTATCTCTATCTCTATCTCTATCTCTATCTCTATCTCTATCTCTATCTCTATCTCTATCTCTATCTCTATCTCTATCTCTATCTCTATCTCTATCTCTATCTCTATCTCTATCTCTATCTCTATCTCTATCTCTATCTCTATCTCTATCTCTATCTCTATCTCTATCTCTATCTCTATCTCTATCTCTATCTCTATCTCTATCTCTATCTCTATCTCTATCTCTATCTCTATCTCTTTCTCTATCTCTATCTCTATCTCTATCTCTATCTCTATCTCTATCTCTATCTCTATCTCTATCTCTATCTCTATCTATATCTCTATCTCTATCTCTATCTCTATCTCTATCTCTATCTCTATCTCTATCTCTATCTCTATCTCTATCTCTATCTCTATCTCTATCTCTATCTCTATCTCTATCTCTATCTCTATCTCTATCTCTATCTCTATCTCTATCTCTATCTCTATCTCTATCTCTATCTCTATGTCTATCTCTATCTCTATCTCTATCTCTATCTCTATCTCTATCTCTATCTCTATCTCTATCTCTATCTCTATCTCTATCTCTATCTCTATCTCTATCTCTATCTCTATCTCTATCTCTATCTCTATCTCTATCTCTATCTCTATCTCTATCTCTATCTCTATCTCTATCTCAATCTCTATCTCTATCTCTATCTCTATCTCTATCTCTATCTCTATCTCTATCTCTATCTCTTTCTCTATCTCTATCTCTATCTGTATCTCTATCTCTATCTCTAACTGGAAAGACTCGTGGAAATTGATAACCAAATTTCGAGGCTGTGCTACTTACAATTCCAAAGTTATTCGATATCGCAAGTTTGGCTTGTATGGGCGGAGCCACACCTCCTTGTTCAATGACGTCTCAGTTTTCTAGTAGAAGAATATCACCCAATATTAATTCCATACTGAATTTCGTTGTTAAACGACATTTAGTTCCAAAGCTATCTGATATCAAAAATTTAAAGTGTATGGGCGGGGCCACACCCCTTTTTTCAAAACCCATCCCAGTTTTATAGTAGATATATCACCAAGTGGCAACTCCATACTGAATTTCATTATTATACGGCATTTAGTTCCAAAGCTATTCGATATCATAAATTTTAATTGTATGGGCGGTGCCACACCCCTTTGGCCTATACTGGCTCAATTTTGCAAGTCGAAAGACACGACTAAATAGAACGTTCTAACCGAGTTTCATTAATGTGTGACTTATAGCTTGAAAGTTATACTGAAAATTTGGCTGAAAAATATCCACGCCCCACATTCAACGCCCATAAAATTTTACGTGTGGAACGGCTCTTGTAACTTCAGAGCTATTCGCTACCGTAGATTTGGGTTGTATGGGAGGTGCCACGCCCCCTTATTTTAGGGGGATGAAAAATAGATGTTGTTCGATTCTCACCCCTGACTAATATCCTCGCTAAGGATCACGAAAATCGGTCGAGCCGTTTCGGAGGAGTTCGATCACGCACCCCGTGACAGAAGAATTTTATATATTAGATTAAATAGGCTAAAACTTTCTTGTCACGACATGTATGAAAACCATTGTAATTTTATTTGCATCTTAGAAGATGTGAATCTTATATAATTATGAAATTATCTCATCTTTGTAATTAACCATTGAATGGTAAACCATTGAAAATTTGATAAAATTTGTTGATTTTTAACATATTGCATTAGCTCCTGTGCCGACACTATTAGTAAGGGACCGCTGATTTTTTTTCAGCCATGTAGTACTTGCCCTCTACATTAGGAATTTATAGTTTTAAGTTTCTGGACCATCATATTCTTAAAGAAAAAAGGCTTTGAAAATTAAAAATTTCAAAAAAGGTCTTACTTCAACCTCTAAAACGGAGATGTGGAGGACCTCATAAAAATCTGAAACTGTAAAGAAATATAGTCCCCACTTTTATCTTACATGCTTCTTAGTTTGGTTCTGTTATTTTCACTCTTCATAAAGATTCAATTTTTTTAAAATACACCTTTTTGAAAAATTTAAATTTTTTACTTGAGGCTCAAATTTTTATTTTTATTAACAAAAACTAAAGTTAACACTAAACAACATTGATAAAATTGTATTTTAATCATACATTATTCAAATGAAATACCATTTGGTGGTATATTTTATTTTCTTTTTTAGTTTTTTCGTTCCCTAATTTATACTATGTTTGACAGTTAGTGCAATGTTAGGGCACCAAATGTCAAAAATAGTATAAACTATAAAAAGAAAAATTAAGATAGAGAATAAGAAGCAAATTATGCAGGTAAATGACAACCGGTCCAAGATGTTCTTGAGAAAATACCGAGTTGTCACTCCACCCTACATAATTTCATCATGCATTGCAATCATCATCGCACTCACAAATCACATTTGCCAAAAATCCAGGCTATATTACCCTTGCAACATTAACTAAATGAGAACTATAAGAAACCTGCAAATATACTGCAGGAACAGAGTGCGATGCTGTTGCTGCTTGTCGGAATATGTGTGTACGTGAGCGATGCTGTTGCTGCTTGCTTGTATGGAATATGTGTGTACGTGTGTGGTATAAATAAGATTCAAATACGGGAAAAAACGAGTTGTAAGGAAAACATTTGATTTATCCACGTAAATATTTTAATAAAATTTATACTCAGGCGTGGATAATGCTAATATGCGTTATTTCCCTTAGTGATGTACACTCAAAAGTTGATGTCGTAACAAAAAAGTCTTAGCCTACTTAATGAGACTATAAAAATCACTCAATTTCGGATTTCAAATGGGTGCCGATCCGAAGTTAGGTAACTAAAAAATAAATGACTACGGTTTTTAGTATAAGATACCCATTAGATCATTCTTAAATTTTTTAATCAAAATCGGAAACTATGCAGCTCACCCATTAGACGTTTTCATATGGAATGACCCACTATTAAGCATGCTTTTCGAACTACAGTACTATGTCCGAAGATAGGCGACTACATGGGAGGCGGTAAGTGACCCTACTGGGCCTTGCTAGCTCTCCTTACGATTTTTATCCAGCTAGGTGTTCCATCGATAGCTGCTATTATGTAGAAGTATTGGAAGGCATTATAGCTGAATAGGTCTCTTAAGAGGGTGGCGGGTTAGGATGCTTTAACACATTCGGCTTCAATTAAATTTCGCAGGTGCCTGCCAGAGAATCAATTACTTTTTTTCATATAAAAATAAAGTGTGGACATTACTGTTGTTTTTTTTTTTTTCATTGCACCATTTTTCAAATTGGGTGTTGCTTATTAGTGTTAGTATTTTGGCATTTTACCAACACTAATTCTGTACAGTGATAAAAACATTATCCGTTTTTGATGGTTGAAAAATTTTATTTGAAAATTAGCCGGTATACCAGCGATTTGTTTATTGAATTACGGCAATTTCCGCAATTCAGCCGAATATACTGAAAAGTAAAATTCATTTTTTTATGGCGCTGTTAACGGATTTATTTTTTCTTAAATACAAATTAACATAAATTAAAAATTATTTAACAATTGTTGTATTGTTTGGCAGCCATGGCACAGACAAATTTTCTTCAAAGAGCCGTGTTCAAGGCACATACATTTTTTGCATTTAATCGTTGCACCATGCACAGTCCTTCCATTCCTTCTTTGCTGGTTGTGTGGATGTGCTTGCTGCTGAATATAATTCAGGGTTATGCGATATTGTCAGTGGCGTCCGTGGCGTAGTTGGTTAAAGTGCGTGGCCGATAGGTCAACGAACTTGGAGACCCAGGTTCGAACCCCAGCAGCGACAGAAAATTATTTGAATTAAAATAATTTTTCTGTACGGCCGCCACCTCTCTGCAGACAATGGCAAACCTCAGAGAGTAATCAAAATGCCATGTAAAGCTTCTTGAGAATAAGAACATTTCGTTCATCGCCGTTCGGAATCGGCGTTAAGCCTGTAGGTCCATTTCTCGGTCAATTGTGTACAAACTTAATAACATGCACAACACAATTGATCCTAAGAAGCTAGGTCAAAGTCCTTTCAAGGGCTGAAATGGCCAGTTATTTATTTATTTATTTTTTTAATGCGATATTGTCTGTAATGGTAAACGTAGAATATATAATTACTTACAATAAAATTTAATTTTGTCATAGCTGTTCTGATATTAGGCCAGCGGCTATTCATTCTCCACATTGCTATTCATTGCCCTATTTTTCCATGTGAGAAGTAACCAATTGGGATGTCAAAAGCGTTAGAAACTCACGACGTTTATCTGGTTTGCGTTACTACTAAAAAATTGCTGCATAACTGAAGTAGGGCCACTTTTTGCAACAACTGGAACATTTTGTACATGCGAGGGCATCCAGCCGTTGGATTTTTTATCGTAACCACGTCAGCTTTGTATGTGTAAAATTCGCCAACGGGCACTTGTGACTCATTCACAGCAATCGCCTCTCCTTTTACAATTTCCTCCTCTTCTTCTTTGTCACTGTCTATGTACCTATAACTCAATATTCGTTTCAATATGCAGCTCTTCTAAATCCAACGCTCTTTATTCAGTCGGGTTATAATCTTCATCAGCATTATCGTCACCTCTGAAGAACGTAAGGTCTTCTTCATGCTCGAGATTCTCACTCGTAAAAAACCCGAGTAATAATACCTGTTATTAAACATTTTTTTATAATTAATCGAATTAATCGAATGATATTTTAATTGGAATTTAATACTTTTTTTGAAAACTTTTCGATCAAAATCTGCCAAAATTGTTAGTCAAAATATTTAGAAAAAAGCTAGTGTCTTGTGATTACGAAACGCACATTATAACGATTTTTTTATTTTATTTCTATTTCAAATCCATTCCAAATCTTTTTTGAGGATAAAGGCTAAATATTTTGTTTCTTTGCCTCTTCTTTAGTTTATCCTTGATACAGAGTGATGTAATTTAATTTTGAAAATTCTTTCACTTCGTTTCATCATCAATCCACAAATTCACACCCACAAAAGGCTTCGAGAAAACATTTTATCATTTATCCACAAAAATCCTTTTTCGTCTTCACTCAATATCACTCAAAAATGCTCTTTGATATGGAAAAATATTTAATAAAACTACACAGAGCAAACCCCCCCCCCCCCCCCCTTCACAGATAAAGTCGTCAAATGATAACGTGCACCCTGGTTATCTTCATTACTTTAAGCCATTCAATAGAATTTCATAACAAAACACTTTGTAACCGATTTTATATTAACTTGTATCTTTAAGAAATATTTCAGGATAAAAGATACTCATGCAAATATTTCACAATCGCTGAAGACAGCCTGACAACATACACACGCACACATCACACACACACACACACACTCGCACATATAATTAATAGCTGCCTGCCTGCCGGTATTGAAAGGCAAACAAAAGGATGCGTTGTACTTTGAATTTGAATAACGGTGATTGCTTATCTTGATAGGCGCTTCTTAGAATCTTCCTCTTTTCTGTTTTTCTTACATTTCTTATGTTGAACTTTTTTGAATATGATTTTTCTTTGTATCGTTTTTTTTTTTTTTTGTTTTTGTGTTTGTGTGTATTTGCACACGTAGCTGCGTGGGTTCAATTTTCAATCTTTGGCAACATATTGTTGTCAGTTTCTTTATCTTGCCAACATCAACGGCTATGTCAACAACCGTCAATATAAACATCTTCTTTAGTGTGCATCAATATCATGGTTCCATTCATTCTTTTCATTCAAGTTTCTGCAATTCCTTCACCTTTTTTTCACTCTTTTCCCATTTAACATTTTAACTCCATCAATTTTGTGGATTTTATTCAAAAGTAAAGAAAATAAATATCATGCATTGATCAGGAAAGAAGTGAGCAACACTTTTATTTCAGGCAATTTTTCAGTGCTTGCCACAGCTGTGTGCCATTTTTAAATTCCAGCCTTAAATTGATTTCACCATCTTGTATTCACGTTTTTTTTTCGATTTTTGCTTGTTTCCTGCTAGCTACTCGTTACGCGGTATTTTGTATTTTTTTTTTGCTTGTTTGTCGTTTTCAAAAAAAAAAAATGTCTGCTTTTTCCATACAGTGTTGTTGTGCATGTGTTCTAATGTTGTCATAAAAATCGAATATAAAGTACCTAAAATATATTCCGCCATTTTGTTATGAGCTCATGCATTGCCAATTGGCGTGTGACGTAGATGAATAAAAATGAAACGTGGCAACGCTTGCTATTGTTCCTAATGTACACGTATTTCTGACGGCATTGTTTGCATTGTTGACTGTTGTTGTGAGTATTTTGCAAATGTTGTTGTTGTTGCTTAAATATTTATGAGTGTAAAACAAATATTTTATTTAGTTGTAACTTCATTCATTCATTCATTCAATGGGGAATTCAATAGTTTTATGTTCAGCTATTGAATTATTATTTCTAGGAGGGAAGAAAAAAAAAAAAAAACACAAAGCGAGAGTTAAAAAACCAAAAATATTGTGTGTGCTTGACAAGCATGAAAAATCAACGCCTAAACATATCAATTTTTCACCTATAAGAATCATTTTTCATTTCATTGTTTCCATTTTAACATGCTATTGTAATGGAAATTTTTGCTACAAATGGAGAAAAACAAATGCAACACAATTTTATATAAAAAAAAAAAAAAATACTCATGTAAAAGCCAAGCAGTAACGCGCTTTAATAATCTGCATACATGATACTGCAGCTTAATACACAGGGAGAAATGCATTGAAAATATTTACTTTATAATAAATGTTTATAACATAGGCTACAAAAAATAAAAATTATTTTTTTTAAATAGTTTTATTAAAAATAGTGAAATTCATTGTGGCGGCCGTGGGCAAGTTAACAGTGTGTGGACTACCCGATGCCAATGCGAGCCCAGGTTCGAAAACCCGCTAAAACAGAAAGTTCGAGCAAATTATAACGAAGGGGGGTTCGTTCGCCCTCACGAACGAAACGAATGAAAAATAACGTTTTTGTATCACCCTCTGAGAATTCGGTTCGGATATAGTTTCGTTAATTTTCGTTCTCTGATAACAACACGATTTTCGACCGAGCCCCATTCCATGATTATACACAACTGCCTCCGAAAACTCTTTCGCGAGAAAGAAGCATAAATGGTATATATCACAGTGAGCACGTTCAGTATCAAAACATATGAGAGTACTAAGTATTAATTTCGTTACAAAAGCTGTTCCAACACACATATTCTAGTATATTTTTTGAGTGTACGACAGTGCATTCAGTACTGCCACCTCTTTGTAAGGCATTTTTTCCCGTACAATTTGCATGCAATATATGTATTTATGTATAGCATATGCATATTTTTTCTTTTTTTGGCCTGTACAAAATATGTTGTTGTTTTAATAGCAACAAAAAAAAGGTGTTCATGTATGATATAGATTGAAGTTAAACTTAAAAAACAAAAAACAAGATCGAGAAAATTGAGTAAAATTCATGCAAATCGAAGGATTGTGCATAGATTTGTATCTGCTGGGCAGGGATGATGCTCGTCGAAATTAGAAGCAGGTTTTTCAAATAGGTTTTCATATGCAAATTTTTTTTTTGCTAGGCACTCTTTAGCCTCTAACCGCCATTCGACGGTTTTTCTATGTGTTGCTTTTCGAGTAAGTTCTATGTTATGCATGTGAATTTTTTTTTTACTGGTTAGGGTGGAGTATTTATTGAAAATTTAGAGGCACAAAAATTCAAATGTGTCACATGACGTTGTATTCCCCTCCAGTTACTGTTTTTTTTTTTTTTTTAATATTTCCATTGAATGATTTGCTTTGAAAGGAAGTTTCTAAATTGAGTTTTGATTACCGACGAATTTCGTAAATTTTTTATTTTAAGATTATTTATTTTATTTTGGCTTAGGCAACAGCTGTAGTTGGCAAGTATTTTGCTACTTTCAGTTCTGTAATCGAGAAAATATGCATATATTTTTTTGGTAATATACAGAAAAGGTTACAGACTTGCTTTTGATATCGTTTTGATTTTTGCATTTTGTTTCGATTTTAAACCAAACTTCAAAATGGTACAGATGTCCTATAAGTTCAAAATTAATATTATTTATTTGCTCATGAAGTACTTATTTATAGCTCTTGTTTATTCAACTAAGCTTATGCTTTGGAAAATGGCCATGCTGTGTTGGCTTTGATTAAAATCAACATACATTAGTTTAATTAATTAGCTAAATTAACACAGCCTAGAACAGTTCTAAGTATTCACCGAATGGTACCTAAAACCCACAGAAGCACACACACACACACACGTACATACATACACTCACAATCCCATGCAATCATATTGGCTTTAATTGTATTGTAAACAACAATTATAATTAGATCAATCCGTTTGCAGTTAATATCAGTTAAGAAGAACCCAATTGGGGGCAATTAAAACTAATTAAGTTAATTAAGTCAGGTGGCCGCTAAGTGATGATTTGGACAAAAAAAAAAATACATAATGCAAAATGAACTAGTGTGGATTAAAAGCTTCTGAAAATAACCGCAAAATTGCATCATGCTTGTTTTAAATATTTTTAATTGATTTTTGAATTGATAGGCAAGTGTTGTCTAGATTTGTGTGCCATTTAGACCAGAATACATTTTATGCAGCCAGTCGAACAACTAGACTGAAACTTTTGAACATTTTGTTAAAATTTTGCTATTTTCTTGTACGCAGCCTTTGCCTTTTAAGTCTTGCGCCTAACAATGAAAAAACAGTGGTTGATTAGTAAGAATGCTTTTATTTCAAGTACTCTCCAAGGTGATCAATACATTTCTGCATTCGTTTGAACCAATTTTCGAAACAGTTTTACCTTTCTTAAATTATTATCTCCGAAATCAGGGTTTTGAAGGCCTCAACGGCCTACTAGGACAAAGAAAAACGCTTGCCACTAATTTTTTTTTTCTTAATGTGAGGAAACAAGAAGAAGTTATTGGGTGCCAAGTTAGGACTGTAAGGCGGATGACCCATCAATTCTGCGTTTTCAGCGCTCAAAAACTCTTTAGTTTGAGCTGATGTGTGGGAACTCGCATTGTCGTGTTGGAGGATGATCTTCCTCTGGTGGTGGGTTTTCCTCAATTCTCCCAAGACTTACTGCAAACAAATGGTTGTATACTATTCAGCATTAACAGATCACCGTTGCTGAAGTGGAACAGTTGCGACATGACTGGCTTTGCTGAAAAATCTGTTAACCATTTACTTGGATGTGTTCCGTCCGCAGACAACTTTTGTTGGGTTTTTTTTTTCAATTTATTTAATACTAGCGGTACCCGGCGCACGTTGCTGCGCCCGGCAAGTATATTGGAAATGATAAGTAAATTCAAAACTTTTATTAATCCCTTAGTCTGACACCACGCTCATGTTCCACTGCCCGTTACAGTTTCCCAGTAGCAGAACATCACTCCCAGGTGACAATTCCATTATGAGTTTCAATGTCCTGTGATTTAAGCTTCCATAGCTATTCTGTATAGAGAATCGGCCCACACCCCGTTTTCCAATGCACAAACCAGTTTTCCAGTAGAAAGAATTTGGCAATTAGTAACTCCATACTGAGTTTTATTGTCATGCGACGTTTAGTTCCAAAACTATTAAATATCAAAAATTTGACTTGTGTGGTCGAAGCCATAACCCCTTTTCCTATGCCAGTCCCAGTTCTCTTGTTTATTTATAAAAAAACTTATTGAATCACACAATGTCAATTCTATTAAGTAAAAAGTCAGCCGTTTGTTCCTTTTGTTCATTTATAAATTACAGGAAAACCACCATCAAAACATGTGTACAAAAGTTGCATGCAAAACTACTTTGAACATATTAGAATGTACTTCGATCCAATTAGCTTTAAGCGCAGCAAAGTATGTATGTATATGTATTTGTTTGTTTGTTTTGTTGTGTTGTGCTTGCTGAGAACAAAAAGAGTATAGTAGAGAGCAACATTCAGTTTATTGAGGCTCTCGCAGCACAAACGCATGAAAAGCTAACGATCAAGCAATGCATGGCATTGTTGATGATTTTTTAAAAAACTTAACACTTTAATTAAAGATACTTATTATTGAAATTTCGTAAAGAAAATAACCAATGAACCTTTTGTAGCACAAATGTGATATTTTAAAACTTATTTCAAAAAAATCGGACCAGTACTTCTGGAGTTTTGCGGACACAAAAAATTTTCACTTTCATTTTATATAATAGTATAGATCAGGCCCGTAGACAAGGGGGGGGTTTTTAGGGTTAAAACCCCCCCCTTATGGTCCAAAAAGTATAAAAAAATAATTTATTAGCATTAATATAACTTTGCCAATTTGCGAATACTTTGCTGCACGTGCGTATTTTTTCTCTTACAGTGCAACTGCAAGTGTAAACAGCAACAGCGAAAACATCAACATGCTTAAGTATCGAAAAAAGTTCGATATATTCAATTGAACTTTGTCTACCACCAGCAATTTAAGAATTTATTGCTTTAACAGGTGTTACGTGAAAGTGGTGAAATTTTGATTCAGTTTCGTTAGATGAGTTTAAGAGTTTCTATTGTTAATTTTACTGTGCCAAAACTACTAAAATGATTCTACTTAATTGGCTGCAGAAACCAGAAGTAAAAAAGGCTAGAACGGTGGAAAGTACTTGCTTGATTTAAATGATTTTTTTTTCCTTTATCAATGCGTAAATGTGTTAAAAAGTTGCCGAATATTTCTGAATGTTTGAAAGCTGATTGAATTTTAATGAATTAGCTTTTTGCTTGATGCGGAACCGACAAAATCCGAATAATATTATATTTCATCTGCATTGCAGAAAACGTTCAAGAAACTTTGGAATCTGAAAAGTCTTCAGAACTTCCTTTGTAACCTGCACTTGAAGAAAGCTTTAATGTTGACAGCTATGTGGAAAGCGGTAGTACAAGTTGTGTTATTAATATTTTACTTTTAATGTTTATAACTCTAAGTTCGTGTGTATGATTGTAGAAATTGTTCCAGAAATATCATTTGATTCATCGGAACTGCCTCCGACTTCGAGAGTATATCAATGTCCAAATAACGATATTTCCAAGTTGATGAGCAATATTTCCGACTCGAACCGCCTTGAAATTTTTCAAAGTATTTATGTGCCTCCACCAAATTTTAATTTTCCTGCCAGCGGTTCTCGAAAACTCCGATAATAAAAACTTTTTAAATTAAATTTTCTAACCTTTTCATTGTGGCCTTTACAAAAGTCAGGAAATACAAGAAAATGTCGTTTTCTAACCGTGGTTATTTTTATATAGAATTTTAAACCGATATAAGTTTGCAAGTAAATTATTAAAATAATAAAATAAGAGGCTTAATTAACGTCATTTTAGAATTATGTCTTGAAAATTTTCTTTTTTTAGCGTCTTTCTGTATTCCAAAATGACAGTGCAACGATAAGCAAGATATATAGCCGAAACACATTGAGCTCAACAAACGACAGTTTTGATATTATAGAACTCACGTTTTTTATGTTAAATGGGTGTGCATCCTTAAGCATACATAGGGATTGCAGTCTCACAGCGGACGCTGTGTTATTAGAGTTAACAAAAAAAAAAAAACATAAGAAGACTTAATCTATTTTCTATCTATATATATAAAAATCAAATGCGTGTGCGTTAGTCTTGCTAAGGCTCAGAAGCGGCTGGGCCGATTTTAAGAATTCTTTTTTTGTATTGTTTACCTTAATACAGATGTGGTTCAGAAAGAAAGAAAATTACAATAACTTCAAGGAACAGCGGAAAAATCGCAAAAATCGAATTGGTAATTTTGTATGGGAATTGCCACACCAGACTACTTTAAATAGCCAACGAATCTTAACTGCTGGACGGATTTAACTCAAATTCGGCACACACATTACTTGAATCCTAGATTAGGTTATAGCATACTTGGTTTTGACCACGCCCCTTCTTCTGCCCCTTTACAAGAAACGTAAAATAGCCTACCAGCGTACTTTTATTAGCGAAACTCTGCGTCTAAATAATTAAAAGAAAATTCTGTCAAAAAACATTCACACATCTTCAAAATTGCACAAAATTTTAGTACAGCGTTTTTTTTAACAACTTCGTTTTCTTAGAATAACAAAAAACTATCAGAAATTCGTATTTCTTACTTTCGATGAAAATAACTCCGTTTGTTTTTTTAATATATTTCATCCAATTTCTTTTCGTTGATAAATTCAATCTAAGTACTTTATAAACCATATTTGAAGAAAGCTCCTACGTGTTCATTTTTTACTCCAAAATTCACAAAAGCTGTCATTTCAACAAATATAAAAAAAACTTTAAAAAATTATTTGTTTGCCCATTGTGAGGATCGATCCTTAGGCCACCTCAAGGCTTCAAAACTAACAGTTGAGCTGACTATTTTTATTCAAATTGAAATGTACTAAAAAAAATAGAATTCGCAATAAAATGATATGACAGCACAATCTTTTGAATTCGAATAATAGCAGCCTATTACATTCCGTGTTAATATGGGATATTGGTTTTGATGTTTCATTCAATCAATAATTGAAATTCGATTGGCACCATTTGTTATCGATCATGAATGTTCGATAAAACATTAATTTCGGGTGGAATCGTGATTGCTCGAATTTAGGGCGGGACGAAGTTTGCCGAGCCTCTAGTATAAATATATAAAATAAACAAAAATAAAGTAAATTAATTTCTGCTTTATATATTTGGTGTACAAAAAAGTTTTAAAGTGTTTTTTTTTCAAGTTTGTCGCTTTATTGTGAAAAATTTGTCACAAATTCATTTTTCAAAGTATTGTCCATTTCTAGCCACTGATTTTTCCCATCTTTCTGGTAATTATATAAAAAATACCTTTTCATTTATCAATATCAAAAACTATCGATATTTTTTTTTAATCCAAACCCCCCCCTTAGGTAAATCCTGGCTACGGGCCTGGTATAGATAGATATAGATATGATGTTGACAAATAAGGTTAAAAATAAAATAAATAACTTGTTATTTCAGCCCTTGAAAGGACTTTGACCTAGCTTCTTATGATCAATTGTGTTGTGCATGTTATTAAGTTTGTACACAATTGACCGAGAAATGGACCTACAGGCTTAACGCCGACTCCGAACGGCGATGAACGGAATGTTCTTGTTCTCAAGAAGCTTTACTTCTTGCCATTTTGAATACTCTCTGAGGTTTGCCATTGTCTGCAGAGAGGTGGCGGCCGTACAGAAAATTATTTTAATTCAAATAATTTTCTGTCGCTGCTGGGCTTCGAACCTGGGTCTTCAGGTTCGTTGACATAGCGGCCACGCTCTTTAATCAACTACGCCACGGACGCCACACTGACGTCAGACAAATAAGGTTAAGTCTCTCTTAAAAGCCCATAGAAAAATATAAAATATATTGCACGAGACCTTAACAACCATTACTATTAATTACGCTATTGCATGTTTCAATATTTAAAAACTCGACCTTGGATCCATTTGACTTACTTAAGAATTTGACATTGAGATCTTCTTTACAGCAGAGCTGCCAGGTGGCGGGATTTTTCCCCTTTTTCGGGATTTTTCGTACAAAACGGGGAGGCGGGGAAAACATTGATAAAAACGGGGAAAATTAAAAATAAAATAGCGAGTGAAAAAATATATCGGTTATTAGAAAAACCAACTACAATTTCTTATTTTAATTACATCCATTTTTTGTTTTTTACAAAGTGTCATATATGGATATAATAGATCTAACTTTGAAGACTTTTGTTGATTGTTTCATGCGAAAGGAATACATTAATGTAGTCATAATAGTATTTTTGGTGTAGACTTAAACGATTTCGATACTTTTTTGAGGAAATATGTATATAAAGGGCCACTCATAGATAGTAAAAATGAAAAATAAAACTTTAAGCTTAAAAATATTTTCACACGTTATTTCGGATCAATCCGAGTGGAATGATTTCGACCAAGAATGTAGATCGTTAAGAAATATAAATTTTTCAAATATATCATCAGAAATTATTCAGGAATTCTGGAAAGAAGTTATATTTTTCATTGATTCAGATATTTAAAAGAAAAAAAAAATAGTGTCGTTTATTTTTTATTTTCCTTATAGGGGCAAGTGCTGAAACTGCTTTTTTAGCTATTAAATAAAACAAAAATAAGGGACTTTCTTAACAATTCCTCTCAATGCAGAACTCTCCGCAGTAAATCTTTAATGAAATATAAAAATTGCTTTGCATTTGAAATAAATTCAGAATTTTTAACTTTTTATAATAGAAATAATACACAAACTCTTGTTTACTTGGTTTGATAATATGTATAACAATATCTATATTTCAAATAATTTCTAACAATTCTTAATAATCTCAAAAACGTAACGTTCGAGTCAAAATACAATATCAAATTTTCATTTTTATTTTTATTTTTCTTATATATACGTACGTTTTTCCTGTTTGTATTTATTTTAGTTTTAGCAAAGTCAATTAATGAACTTATTATTTCTTTAAATTGCTATTTATTAAACAATTAAAAAACCGGGGAAAAAACGGGGAAACTCGAAGTTAAAAACGGGGAAAAAAATTCATTTGTATGCAAAAATAGGGATTTTTTTTTACTAAAACCTGGCAGCACTGCCTTACAGTATATCGCGACCCCTTCTCACTTTGAAGGACCCAAACAGTGGATTGCTGTTTTGCTTCGGGATCAAAAGCATAGATCCATGGTTCAGCACCTGTGGTTAAATATGTATGACCGACCCCTCATTACTTTTGCAAAAGAAACATTTTTCCCTTGGGGACCTATTCCCTCCAACCATTCCTTACGGGGACTTCCATACAAATTTTATGATTTTTGTATATTTTTTCCCTACACCTGAACAGGGTGGCTTTAAGGGAGTAGAATATTCATTTCGATATTCTACTAGAATATTCATATTTAAGGGAGTAGAATATTCATTTCGATATTCTACTTCAGTTGACGAGCTTACATTAATATACTATGAACGTCAAAACAAAGTGTACATTTTTTTGTACACGAGTTATACCACATATAAGTCTACAATACTGTTATAAGACCCAAAAATTATAAGTTTTAGAATTCTTGTTAAAGTATATCTTAAAATAAGTATGTATAAAGTTTTGTAAATAATTTACCAAAATAACAAAGTATTTAATAAAAACAAAAATATTTATCGCGTCAAAACGAAATGTAGACTTGGATAGTAAGCTTCGCAATTTCAAATATTTAACACATGGTCCAATAAGTCCCGAGACTAATGGTGTTTTCGTTTCTACAAAAAAATATTGCCCTACCACAGTGCAACATTTTTCAAGTGTTGCACTCAACCCTGAAAAAGTGCAGGTTTTGAACACAAAACACTGCCCTGCTTACTCAATCAAAAATAAAAAATTTGCCATATTAAAAATATTATAAAGTGTCAAATTATGAATGCATATATTTATCCTTGTCTAACACACGCATTTCATAATATTTTCGTTTAAAGCAATCAGCTGATTTTCAGGGCAATATTCTCCCCTCATAAACTTTTGCAGGGCAAGAAATGTGCCTATTTTTCCCTAAATAAATGTAACGTTTTAAGAAACGAAAACAGATTTTTTTCACCCGTATGCACTTATTTTACAATCGAACACGAAAAAAGAAGAGGGCAATGAAAAGGCAACATTTTTTGGTAGAAACGAAAACACCATAAGTAATAAAAAAACTTTTTTTGCAAATATTCTTCTTTAATCATCAACATAGGTTCCTTCAAGAGCAATACATTCATTCCACTGCTTTTCTTACTTTTCAATTCCGGTTTTGGAGAACGATTTGTGCTTCGCCTCAAAATACGCTTCAGTTTCAGCCATCACCTCTTCATTGGAGCCAAATCTCTAGCCGGCAAGCATTTTTTTTAAGGTCAGAAAAGAGCCAGTTTTCGCTGGGGGCCAAATCTGGCCAATTCGTAGGATGAGGAAGCAATTCGAAGCCCGATTCGTCGATTTTCGTTACCATTTTCATCGATTTTTGTCTTGGTGAAAAAGATTTTTTTTCTTCAAATAGGGCCGATTTTCCGAGATTTCATCCTTCAAACGCTCTAACAACGCTTTTCGAGATAGTCGATGAACAAAATTCCATGCACAACCCAAAATACAGATGCCATGACCTTTCCAGCCGACTGTTGTGTTTTTGGTCGCTTTGGCCTGCTTTCATCGGTTGCTCTCCACTCAGCTGACGATCGTTTTGATTCCGGTGTGTAATGGTGGATCCATGTTTCATCCATTGTCACATACTGAAGCATAAATTCATGTTTCTTTGTAAACAGTGCCAAACAGCTCTCCGAATCATCGACACGTTTTTGGTTTTGGTCCGCTGTGAGAAAACGCGGCACCATTTGCAAAGCAGCTTTCGCATCGACAAATGTTCCTGTTCCCACATTGCCTTTCGATATCTTCAGAGCCTCACTAGTTCGCGCACTTTTACTTTACGGTCGGCGAATACCATTTTGTGTAATTTTTTTGTTTTGTGAAACAACTGCCTCATTTGGGCGTCCTGAACATTCACCATCATTTGTGTATCAGCATACCATCGGCAAATGATTGCTTTTGATGGAGCAGAGTCCGAATAACACTTTCGAAGCAATTGCTCAGCTTGGACGATATTTTTTCCCATCAAAAAACAGTGATAAATAAACACACGGAATGGGTTTGAATCCATTATTTTGAAAATATCAACAGTAGCGTCACTTAAATCACTGTAACTTCTGAACTAAAGGTTAGATTGTCATGAAATTTTTACACGTATTGTTTGAAGGTTGGAACTATGAAAATATTATATCGATATTTCGTTAGAGGTGCCACCTAGTAGTTAGTCTCGGGACTTATTGGACCATGTGTTATTTGGCTATTCTATTTGATTGATAAAACTCTTTCTCCCTTCGTTACATTACCGTTTTAATGAATTTTATTTTTTTATTGGACCAATACTGTTACCAATATTTCCACATAAAATTTCCTTACAATCTCGATACGTAGAAATTTGTATATAATGTTTACGTTCAGCTCATATAATCAATTATGGGCACATAATGACGTATTTGTTTCCGCAAATGAAGTCGTAACGCACTGTTTACACTGTAATCAAGACGTGAAATCAATCAAATCTTAAATGGCAAAGCATAAAACCTGGTTGCTATTCAACTAACTACAATGAGATTGGATGCTACATCCAAGTTATGCTCCGAGACAACAACGAATTGCAGGAAACCGGCGAGGTAATAAAGCGCTTTTGATACAGTTATTAATGGCATTAAGTTGATTCTTATCAGGAGCTATAAACAGACAGCGACATTCAAAGATGTGTTGTGTGTACTGTGTGGTGTTCTGTTCAGGATACCTAACAGCTTATTTTATGTGTTATGTTCGTGTTAATTAGATTTTATGGCGTTAACCTTCATGGCGGAGAGTTCTGTTACGCAAGCAAGTAGAAATTATTTTGAGGCACCGTTTCAAATATTACGATTATGTAATCTTACACTCAAATAAGTTAAGTGCGCTACTTTGCGAATCATGCTATAAACGAATATAAGACTCTTTTTGTAGGTCTTGGTTAAAATAGCTTTAAGGCAACAATTTCAGCAGAACGACTTTAGTTGTGGTGCTTTGAATTCGGCAACTCTTGGCACCAATTTTTGTTTTTTTAACTCCAAAAAACTTAACCCTAATTCCACAAAGCGGCTAACCACAGTCAAGTGCAAACATTTCTAGCAGCAGAACATGAGAGGAAAATGTTATAAAAGAGGCGTATGAAATCTAATGCAATGTTACAAGATTACGTAGCCTACCTTTAGGCTTATGTGATATATTGCAGCAAGTAGAGAAAATCGACTTTTTTATATTCTTGTGTTGCAGGCTGGCGGACTTTGTTCGAGAGGTCTGTGTGTTCAACTCGATGTATCTGAACCACATTGTGACGTCAACTTGTGTGTCCTTACATTTTTCTACACTTACATGTATTTTGTAGTTTCTCTCTAGTTGTTGTTGTTGCATTTTATTTTGTTGTTTTTTTTTTGTTTTTTTTTTTTTTGGTACTTTTGAAAATTTTTGTAGCTCTTCTGTAGTTTTGTTCGTTATTTTGTGCTGCTTGAACACAAACTGCAAGCGACAAGCAGGCTCTTGCCACGTTTTCTTTGAGCTTGAGCTGTCAGAAGTTACTAAAAATACGCTTTTGTACCAGTGCTGTTGTTGTTTTTGTTGTTACAACAAGCCAAACTTAAATTAAAGCCAACTTTACTGGGTTTTTTTGAAGCTTTTCGCAAAACTTGTCTTTGCTTTGTGGCCAATGGCAACAATTTTTTTTTGTTTTCTCCCTTCCCACTATTTTATTTTTCCATTTTTACTCTTGCGCTTTGTAACTGACGCAATCAGCCTGAAGGATTTTGCGTGGGGAACCCTTTTGGATGTATGTTGAACTAAGACTCTTAAGAGCTTGTACAATGCAAGAGCTGTATGAACGGGTATTTCACTTGAAATCTGTTTTGTCGCAAATCTAAAGCCGCTTATTTTGACATCTAACTTGAAGTTATTTTTTGAAAAAAAAAAAAAAATAACATGTTTTTAGTTGTTAAAATATTTAAACTCTTCTTATGTTTTTGTGCTGATTGTTGAGGAAATAACTCGCAATTTTTTAGCTATCAAATCGTTTATTTAAACAGGAAATTTATTTATGGTCCATCAATATATCCTTTGTCAAGGTCATAAATAAATCATTGTAAACTTTAGTAGTGGCGTCCGTGGCGTAGTTGGTTAAAGTGCGTGGCCGCTATGTCAAAGAACTTTGGAAACCCAGGTTCGAACCCCAGCAGCGACAGAAAATTATTTGAATAAAAATAATTTTTCTGTACGGCCGCCACCTCTCTGCAGACAATGGCAAACCTCAGAGAGTAATCAAAATGCCATGTAAAGCTTCTTGAGAATAAGAACATTTCGTTCATCGCCGTTCGGAGTCGGCGTTAAGCCTGTAGGTCCATTTCTCGGTCAATTGTGTACAAACTTAATAACACGCACAACACAATTGATCCACAGAAGCTTGGTCAAAGTCCTTTCAAGGGCTGAAATGGCCAGTTATTTATTTATTATTTTTTTAACTTTAGTAGTGGTCGCACAGCAATGGTGGAAAAGCTTTGAGCTTTGCTTCAGTTTTTTAAGCATTTTATACTACACTGAAAGATAAATGTTTTAATATTTACGATAATTGTTTTTAATTTGGCAAATTTTGAGCAAATGTGTTTAAAAATTTTCAAAAGATGGCTAGTATATGGAAAAAAGTGAAATGATTAACACATTGTGTTCAATTTGAAAACATTTTTTTTCAGTGTACTTGAATAACAGTGTGATAATAATATCTATTTCGGAAAGTGTAACCCTGGCATTTGGCAACTGTCAAATGTTCATGTCATCCAAGTATGTTTTGACCCTTTAATGTATCAAAGGGGTTCCCATTAAGGACTTGACAACTTTATTTTTAAAATAAAACGCAAACTATTTGAGATATTTCAAAAAGTTTATTATCGGCTTGAAGTATAATCAAAACATTTAAGCATGAAATTCGACTTCGTTCATATGGCCACCGCGTATGCAGCGGTCGATTCGTTAGACCCAATTTTCGATGACTCGGCCACACATTTCGGCCGAAATCGGCGGCTATTTCACGTTCTATGTTGGCTCTGAGCTCTTCCAATGTCGTCTAGAGGCGTTAAAAATAGTCTAGAGGCGTTAAATCGTACGAACGAGGCGGCCAATCAACTGGCCCATTTCTTGTGATAACACGTTCATCAAACGTACTCTTCAATAAATCGATTGTAACGTGTGGCACCGTCCTGTTGGAACCACATGTCGTTCAAGTTCATATCTTCCAATTCGGGTCAAATAGAATCGGTAATCATGGCGCGATAATGATGCCCATTCACAGAAACGTTACGATCGTTATCGTTGACGAAAAAGTATGGTCCAATGACGCCGCCGACATGCAAACCGCACCAAACAGTTCTTTTTTGTGAATAAAGTAGTGATTCATTAAGCACATGTGGATTTTCACCCGACCAATAACGCATATTTTGCTTACTGACGAACCCATTGAGCCAAAAATGAGCTTGGAGCTTCGAGCTTGATTAGTGAAAGGGTGCGTTCAGAAATTTAATTCAAAGTTGTCAAGTGCCTATTACAAAACCCTATAGTTGCCATTTGGAAACAAAGTCCTTAGAACAGTGATGTTCACAAGCATACTACTTCAATTTTCAACTTTTGTACTTGTGGTTGTAGCTCTCTCACTCTCTGCACTGACAAAAATTGTTGTGCAGGTATTAAACAAGAATTGTTTTTTAATTATCGAGTTCTTCATCGTTATCTTTATCAGTATCATTATCATTATCACTATCATTATTATTGTCATTATTATTATCATTATTATTATTATTATCCTGAAAATAACTCCTTTCCATATGCCTCAAACACTTCGTGCAGTGCAAAACACACGACTAAAAGGCGTGAACCATATTGCTTGAAGTTTCCAGCGCCAACTGATTGAGAGAACTTCGCGCATTCGATCGTGTATGTGTTTCGATTATCGAATAAAGCTTTCGAGTCTCACCACGCGTGGTACTACGCATGATACCATGGTATAATAATACAAGGTAGTATTGACAGTTGCTTGGGCAACGACCATCTGTCAAAAAAAATGTCTAGAAAGAGAGCGTTCAGTTATTTCTTATGTTTTCGCCATTGTTTATGTTTCAGCGCTTGCAAATAACCAAACATTTTCTTACAAAATATTGCCTATTTTATTTAATTAATAGTGAGTTATTATTACTAAAACGAGAAAAATTTGTAAACTTAATGTTATTAAGTGCAAACATAAAAAAAAAAAGGTTGAAAACGTTTAAGTGCAGCAACCTCAGCAGCTGCAGATGCATGTGGACGAAATTGAAGAAGTTTTCAATTAAAATTAAAACACCACGGCTGGAAAACGTTAAACACATATCACACATAATTTTTTCACAACTTTCATTATTATAATTATGTATTTAACGCACATATTTTGCGGAATTTATTTATTTTTACATTTGTGTAATTCTTGTTGCACGAACAACTGTTTTTGACAGATGGTCGTTTCCTTGTTGCTGAGAAAATCTATACTTGTCAATGCTACCTGTATAATTGTATCATGCCATGATAGGACAGGTAGGAGTGACAACTGGCTGTTTTTTCACGAGTGTCTTGCACCGACCATGATATAATTAAAAGGTAAGATCATTTTAAGATGGCTGCTCAATTGAGAAATTTTGCAATAACAAAGCTGTAGGAGCTACAAACGTCAAACGACAAAAATAACAACAACAATTAGAAAAACTAAAAATTACCAGCTGATTTTGACAACTAGCGCATCCTGCTCTCCCATATAAGCCTACCTTGTAATTGTATCATGGCACCGACTGTCATTTGCCTGTATATTTTATTTTCTATTTTCTTTTTTACTTTATTTGTTCTCTAATTTATACAGGGTTTTCCAATAAGAGGTGTTATTGTGAATAGCCCGCTATTGTGAATCGCTCACTTTTAATCTTTTATTCTTTGACATTTGACAAGTAGAAACTACGCCATTACTAAAAATGATACTAACGATACAAGCTTCAACAACGCATTGAAATATTAAAATTCACTACAAAAATGGCGCTACGTGCCACACAAGCAACGAATTGATCTTTTACGGGAAAAGTTTCCGGACCGTCTTATCTCTCGAAGAGGTGATCACAATTGGCCACCAAGATCATGTGATATAACACCTTGCGACTTCTTCCTTTGGGGCCACGTGAAAGATAAGGTCTACGCCAACAGCCCAGCACCGATTGAAGACCTCAAAGATGGAATTCTTGAGGCTATCGAGGGCATATGGCAGCCACTTTGCGATTTGGTTATGGAAAATTTCATGAAAAGGATATTGTCCTGTAAGCGTGGTCGTGCTGCCCATTTGGCTGATGTTGGTTTTTATTATTAACGGCATACCTTCCTCTTTATAATGAAATAAACATCAACAAAAAACAAAAAATGACATTTTTCTTTGAATACCAAAATAACACCTCTTATTGGAAAACCCTGTACTATTTTTGACAGTTGGTGCAAGACGAAAGAACTGTAACTCTTGCATAATTGTATCATGGTACTACGTGAACATCACTGCTTTAGAACGCTTAATTTACTGCTGTATCAAGAAATAACTGCTTAATTCATTTAATTGCCACTGGGATACTAGTGCTTATAAGATCCCGTTAACGTACTCGTGTTTTTTTCTCAAAGCAAGTCGATTTTTGAGCAGTTTTTTAGTGATAGCTGTCACATTGTCTAGAACGCCTTAAGTTTGAACATTGACGCCTTATTTTTTTGAGAATAATAAAAAGTTTTGTGTGATTTTTTTTTGTGACTTAAAAAAAGTAAGTATTTGTGTAATTAACGGTTTATAATATTGTAGCTCTTTTCATAACAATGAAATTTCTATTATAAACGGGTATAGGCACCACTACATTTAAAGCTTCTGTGTTGTTTCTGTGTTTGTCTTTTGTCTTTGATTTTTTGTTGCATTTTGTGTTGCTACATAAGCCATTGCTCTCAACGCTCCAAGAGCGCTCTCTGACGATAGCTGACTACAAAGCTTTGGTACCAACTGGCTACTTTATACGAATGAACATAGTAAATTTGATCAAAGTTTGTAAAGGTTTTATTTGTCGTTTTAGTTCTACCTTTCTTAGAAAGTAAAGTCTTCTTAACATGAATAAGCCTTTAAAGTCAGTGGAAGAGTTGACGCAATATATGTTGAAATATCATATTGAGGAAAGTCAAGATGATGATAATGCTTTTGACTATGACATTTTGGAAGACCCAGATTTTTTACCAAATGTGTTGCAGGATTTCGATGACGAAGGTGAAGCAGATGTTAATGAATGTTACCAGTGCTGATGTCTCCAGCTCCAACGGCTTCTTGAGTTGATAATGAAAACTTACCGTCGAGTTCTCGTGATGTGTTCCAAACTCAAAGCCAAGCGAAATAAAATATTATTTGGAAGAAAAAGAATTTGCAGCTAAATGAAGATCAGTTGAATTTTCATGGAAATTCGGAAATTGAAGGTGACTTACTAAATTTGGAAACGCCGTATCAATTCTTCAACTATTTTCTTTCCGAAGACTTGATAAAAAACATTGTCGAGCAAACCAATTTATCGAGAAACTAGCTTCCTACTGTGCTTCCGATTTAAAACAATTTATCACAATAGTTCACTATATGTCACTTCTTCATGCGCCCAATGTAAGATCGTATTAGAGTGATGACGTAGGATTTCCTCAAATCAAAAATATAATGGCAATAAACAAGTTCGAAAAATGGCAACCTTTGTAGTAAGAGATCAACCTGCACATGACAGATTATACAAATTCAGACCGGTTAGAAATTAATTGATACTAAAATTCAAAAGAATTTCCTTGGACAAAGAGCTTTCTATTGATGAACAAATGTGCTCAACAAGAGTTAGACTTAGATGAAGCAATACATGCCGATGAAACCGCACAAATGGGGTTTCAAATTGTTTGTTTTAGCTGGAATTTCTGGATTTGCCGACAACTTCAAAATTTACACTGAAAATGAGAACAATATGGCTAGAGCAAATGGTGAACCAGATCTTGGGCCAACACCGAACATAGTTTTGCATTTGTCCCGTATTATACCTCAAAACCAATACTATCGTCTGTACCATGACAATTATTTTACTGCCATTCCACTTATGGCTCATTTGACATTTTTTCTTTAGGAATAGTTGGAAGAAATAGATTTCCAAATTGTAAATTGCCCACAGAAGTAGCAATGAAGAAAGAAGAGCGTGGTTCAAGTCACGAATAAATGACAATAGTAGATAGAGTAGACATAACTTCAGTTGTTTGGAAAGACAATAGATATGTAAACCTCATCTCCTCCTTTGCTGGACCTCATCCTGAGGTGTTGGTGAAAAGATATGATAGCAAACAACACAAAATCATAAATGTCAAATGTCCCAACATAATTCAACAATATAATCGTCATATGGGCAGCGTGAATCTGCTAGATAGCCTCATGGGTCGCTATGAATATACAATGGTCAATGCATGGTGGACTTATAAAAGAGTGATTGAAAAGCAAAATAAACCGGCTTCCAAAATGTTCAACCAAATGCAATATCGTGTAGAAGTAGACCAATGTTTGAGAAAAATCAACATCGCGCCGAAACGTGTGAGATTATGTACTTCGTGCTCTTTCCAATACATTTTTCATAACTTTTCGTAAAATATCAGGTTGTATGGCTCGAATTTCATGCCGAATGTTGTTATTCCCTGACTTTAGAAAACTCCAAAGAAAATAGTCGGAAGTTGTTAAATCCTATGAACGTGAAGGACAATCGAAATAGCTTCTGAGCGAAATTATGCATTTGCCAAAATTTCCTGTAACAGAGCCATTGTGTCTATTGCAGTGTGGGCTGTGGCTCCATCTTGTTGGAACTGCAAATAGGGATGGTTTTCTACAGCTGGCCTCATAAAATTTTTCCGACATCGGTCGATATACAGCAGCATTAACCATAACTGCGGCGCTATAAGCATTTTTAAAAAAAATATGGGCTAATGATCCTTTTAGACGATACACCGCATGCACCAAAGTACATTTAAATTGGTGTCGCTGATGAATTGTTCTTGTGTTCTTGTCGCTGATGAATTGTTCTTGTATTCTCCGTCGCACAGTGGAGTATCCAGAACAATTTAGTTCAACAAAATTATTTTATGATTTTAAACTATAGGGAATGCAAAAACAAGCAAAAAAAATGTAAGGCAAGTGGGGGGTCTATATTGACCACATGGGCAGCTATGGGTTAGTTTGTAGGTTATAGGAGATTGTTTCACTAAAAATGCTCTAGCAACGAAAGTTTTTGATGCAGAACATTCTTAAAAGACATTTTAGAAAGATATTTTCATGGACTTTCCAACGATATACATTACTAGTAGAAATATTATTGAAAAATGCAATGGTTTTGGTATTATATTTTTATAAGGAAATTTTGGAAAAAATTCGCCATTGTTGAGTTTAAAGTCATTTGTGTCAAAAAAAAAAAAAATACTGTCTGAGCCTATATTTTTTATTTAAAATTATAATTCCTGTTAAAATTTACTTAAAAAAAATTGCATTATAACAATTATTATTATTGAAAAAAAGGTTTAATAGTTGATTGATTAAATGGTTGATTAAATGAAAATCGATTTAGAAATAAAACAATAGAAATGAATTAAAAAACAATCCTGATTTAATGAATCAAGCCGGAAAAAGGTCATCAGAAAATGATTCGTCTTCCTCAGATGACTCACTTTCAATTTCGATAGTATGTATGTTAGTGCTCCACGGGAAGCACTTCCAAAGTTCCATTCCTTAAGAAATGGTTTTGTTTTTTTCCTCGGCATGATCCTTATTCTCATGGTCAATTTCTCCTGTTTTAGGTAGGGTACTTGCATTAAACAACAACAACATATGAAATGGCAAAACATAAATAACGGAAAACAGCAAAACTATTGAGTAAGTAAAAAAATAAACAAGTAAAAAAATCACTAAGAAGCTTTTATATTCATAAAGTTAATAATATTTTTATGATAAAACAAATTAGAAAAAATAAAAATAAAAAGATTTCGACATAGTCGCATAGATAAGCGCCGACTTTAAAGCTTTTATGTACATAAAGCAATTAATATATTGATGATAATAAAACAAAATAGAAAAAATGAAAATGATAAGATTTCCAATATAATAATACATATAAATCGCTTTTAAAATATTACCAAGAAATTAATGGGAAAAGTTATTTCAAATTATTTTTTACTTTGTAGTGATTTTGAAGTCGGTTTTTTTTTTGTTAAAAAGTTTTTATTTTTTCCTTTTTAGAGAATATAAAATACTTTATGTAATAGTATTCTTGAGGAAAATTTCAAATATGAAACTTTGTTCTTAAAAAATTTGTTTTATTAATTCCTGAAAGTTTGTTGGATATTTTTCATTTCTGCTTCTTTACAATTTTTAGTGCCACGCCCTTTATCTAAACCCGCCCACTTTATTTACCGTACCTTACAACGATTCTACCTAGCCCTGTGCCAAATTTCAGTTTCCAAGTATCAATATTAACCGTAATATAGTACTTTCCTTAAAGTGCCACACCCTGTATAGAATTCCGCTCACTTTTTTAATGATTCTACCTACCCACCTACCTGCATACCAAATATTAGAACGCTAGTGTCAACATTAACTAAGATATAGTATTTTTATAATATTGACACGCCCCTTTGTTTAGTAACGCCCACTTTTCTGGGAGTAATTTGTAGTAACTGTACCTACCCATGTACTAAATTTCAGCACCCTAGTGTCAATATTATTCGATAAATAGTGTGTTTCTAATATTGCCACACCCATTTGTCGAATAACGCCCACTTTATTTACAGTGATTTTTAAAAATTGTGTTTACCCCTGTACTAAATTTCAGTACCCTTGTGTCAATACTATTCGAGAAACAGTGTTTTTCCAATATTGCCTCACCCCTTTGTCTAATAACGCCCACTTTATTAACTGTAATTTGTAATAACTATGCCTACCCATGCACTAAATTTCAGCACCAATATTATTCGATATATAGTGTGTTTCTAATATTGCCACACCCATTTGTCGAATAACGCCCACTTTATTTACATTAATTTTAAAAATTGTGTCTACCCCTGCACTCAATTTCAGTACCCTAGTGCCAATTCTATATGAGACATAGTGTTTTTTTAATATGACCACACCCCTTTGTCAAATAACGCCCACTTTATTGACCGTAATTTGTAATAATTGTGCCTAACCCAATATTTTTACTGTCAATTTCAGTGCCCTAGTGTCAATATTAACTGAAATACAGTGTTTTTCTTATATTGACACGCCCCTTTGTCGAATATCGCCCACTTTTTTAAAAAAGGACCTCCGCGTTCTTGGAACATATCTGTTGACAAAAAATTACGGATATCGGTCAAGTGTTTTAGGAGTTATCGATGTACATACATTTAAAAAAAAAAAAAAAAAAAATCGGACAAACCAACGAACTTGAGAACCTCCTCCTTTTTGAAGTCTGTTAAAAATTCATCACTTTTCGGAACAAAGCGGACAACGAGTTTATATTTTTTAAGATGTAAACACCTGTAGTGATAAGTTTGTGAAGAAAAATGTACAGCTACGGACAGCCGCATATAACAAAACCCTTCGGATATCCAAACATTTTTAAAAAAAAATCCTCAAAAAACACTAATTTTTAAAATACAATTACTAATTTTAAATAAATACAATACCATCCAAACCAATTTACATTTATTTTTACATACCTGATTCAGAACAATCCATTTATATTAACTTCTTAGAAAAATTAAGAAAAAAAAAAAGGAATTTTTAAGTATGCACTCCTCAAAACCCAAAGAAAAGATCAACTAAAAGTGACAAAGTTCAGAGAGCTAAGAGAAATGTTTGAGCAAGGCAAGGTAAAAAATACTTATTGTCCGTTATTCTTACACTATTCAACACACTAAACTTATATATCGACTCATAACCGCCAAAATATCTTAAGCGACATAATATCCGATTTATGTTTTTTGATGAAAATCGATAATTTGCGATGGTTTACATCGTCTGTCAAAATTTCATAGGTGTACGAAATTAGATTATGAATTTAAACCAAAAGCAATTTTAGCTTAAGTACACACTACATGTTTGTTTACATTTTTCATGACAACAAAGTGTCGCTTAAGATGAAATTCTCTAAAAGAAATTAATCAATATAAGAGATAAAATTATTAAAATAAAATTAATAGCAAAGAGATAAGAGATAAAAGATAAAATTAATACCAAAGATAATTAAAAAAAACCTTCTCCTGTAAAATTTTCTTTTTGGCGCTTAAGATATTTTGGCGGTTATGAGTCGATATATATTTTTATTTTAAATCGGTGTTTGACAAAATTGAATATTGTCCAGCTTAATCGAAGAAATACTCCATAGTACGTTGTTTATATTCAGCAGTTTTGCTTATTGATCGAATTTCGAAGATGCACATGAGTTAAGGCTATGCCTAAAAGTATGATACGATCAAGTTTAACCTCGACACAGGGTGCATCATAAGTAGATAAGAACTCAGTTACAAATGTAAAAGCGTTCTCTCTGTCAAAATAAAATTCCAGGTAACTTTTTCGGCATATTGGCAGTATAAGTAGAACCTAAGAAGCTTGAGTGTATCACAGTTAAAAGTCAAGCAAGACTACTGATGAGTTGGTGTAGCGGCCAACGAAACAGTCTGTCTAGTCTGCTATGTGATTTGCTCTATACAGAGTCGTTGTTGTCTTGTTGTGAACATACTTGGCCTAAAGCTCAAATTTGTTTTCAATATAATGTAATTCAATAGCTTATACAACTAAAATTAAACTGTATGATTTTTACCATTGATTTGTAATCCCCTTTCAACGTAAGTAGTGCTAGCAAATCACGTCTTGTTTCTGACTCGCATTTGTAAAAAGTTTGCACATCGCTGCTGTTATAAATATAATTAATATTTAGATATTTTTGCACATAAGGCAATTAAACTTGGCAAATGCTACACGTCACTCACACAAGCAAATAAATAAGTACTTGTTGCAAAAAAAAAAACAAAAAAACACGTGAATTAATTTAAACTGCAACCAATTAAAACAAAACGACTAATGTTAATATTTCAACGCGGCCTTCAGTCAGGCTTTTGGTCCCTTAGGTGCCTGGCTGCAGAGAAGTAGCTGTTGCGACAATGACGCCATAAACATCCAAACTTTCACACACGCTCACAATCACTCACATACAGAATGCGTGTGTAAATAGCAACTGAAACTACAGTTTTTTGTGCTCACTTGCTGAATGCAATTAAAACGAGCCACATTGGGCGCAAGTGCAAAAAGCAACATTAACAAAAAACTTGGAAAAAAACCAAAGAATATGCGGAACCGGATACGCAGTATTATATTAAGCCTGGTTAAGCGTTGCTGCAACTGCATGTTAAGCACTTCCGGTTTTTGTTGTTTGCCTCGCAATAGTGGCGCTGCCTTTTTTACTGCTTCCCACTCTAGAGGTTTTAATTTTATTTAATTTTCTCCCACTCGGGTTTTCTTTTTTTTTGTATTTTTTGCTATGTGCTTGTCTCATTCATTGTTTTAGTTTTTAGCTCATTAGAATGCCGCACACGTGTGGGTTAAGAAAAGAAAAATAAAAAAAGGAATTAAAAAGTGAAAACAATTATGTGTGTGTTTTGGTTTTTTTTTTTACAACTGTGGTTGTACAAGTAAACACATTCAAACAAGTTGATGTGCGTGTTTGTGTATGTGTGTGTGTAATGTTGTTTGCGTGTATGTATAAGCTTAAGGACTTACATTAATAAAATGATATGAGCAACGAATTAACAATCAAGCACGTTACTCGACAACAGCGAGACAGCATTAGAGCAAATGAAAGGGATAGAAAATAATTTGCAAAGCATCCTTCATGTTATTAATAAAAATTACAAGGAATTTAAAATTATTTATGTATTGTATGTGTGTGCGTACGTGCGTGCGTGCGTGCGAGCGTTTGAGCAAGTGCTTTTATGTATGTGTATGTGCGAGTGTGTGTGTGTTAAACAGCATTTGCATGTGAAGCGGTATTGTTTGCATGAGTATCCATGTCTTTCAATGTGTTGCGACGAACATAAACAAGTGATATGGCAGCACGTGACACCCATAAATGTTATGTTGAAGATATGCATGTGGGTACGTGCGCAATAAAACAACAATGACTATAACAAGCATTGACGTATGAACATAACAACAACAACAACAACAATTGCAGCATTAGCAAGGACTAACAATAATTATGACAACAACAACATTACCACATTAAATAACTTTTACAGAAAACAAAAACAAAAACGAAACCCAATAAAAACCAATACATTTAACATTTGCCAGACGTTCATATTTTGTAAATATTCGACCAAGCCTGCGATTACTTCAATTTTTTTTTTAAGAAAAAAAAATTAATAAATAAATAGCAATTCCCTATGCATTGTGCAGTGAGCAATCCGAAAACATCAATTGTGTCAAACTTGTTCTAAGCTTGAGTTATACATGATGCAATAAAAAATACAACAGTTTCGACTTTGTCGTAACACAAGACGTGGAATTATATACAAAGAATAGGGTGCGGTGGGGTGAGGCTCACAACTCTCCCAAAAATTATAATTTTTTAATGGTTAGAATGGAAATTTTTCTTAATTTCTATGCGTTCGAATTTGAACATTTTCGATTTCGGCAAAAAATTGTGGGGATACTTCGAAAATTTTCGTTTTTCGAATTTTGAAAAATGATTGGGTTAAGCTTTTCACCAAAAGAATCTTTCCGTTTTCATGTATAAACATCAACATAAATGAGTTTAATGGCCTCCGGCAGGCTCCTAAGCAGAGAAACTTCGATTCTATTGTGAATTTGGTTGATTTTGCGCCAAAATGGTGTTTGTTCTTCTCATTTTTTATGCACTCACGTGTATGTGAGTTCACCTCAAGATTGTCAACTGTTGTTGTATTGACCAGGCCCGTAGCCAGGATTGAATTTCTGCCGGTGTTTTATTCCGGTGCTGATTGTTTCCTAAAAAATTTATATTCATTGCAACTTTGGTCTTTCGACTAGAAATTAATCACAGAAAATTCTCTTTTTAAAAAATTGTATTCGACTGTTTTTTTTTTTTTAGCGAACTTTCGAAGTAAATATAATATCTTCGTTTAAGTCCCGTAGCCTCTTTTTTTCGAATGCAAGAAATGAAATATCGCAACCTTTGGTCGGTCCCAGACATACGCATTACAGTGGCAATTGGCGCTAGTGTCGAAAATGGGGATTCATTTACAGATGTGCTGCTTCTAAAAGTTTCGATAGCTTGATAAAGCTTATGAATGGTACGCCAAATAACTTTTTTTTTTTGAAAATGCTATAAAAAAAAACTACTGAATATTTTCTCAAATTTCTTTTTTTATTTGAATGTACAATCCTTCCGGTTAATAATGGAAAATAATTTCATTCAAATGGCTGCCTCGGCTGGCCATGCAGTAGACTACACGATCGGTCCAATTTTTAAGAGCATTATCGATTGTGTGGATCTGTATTTCACCAATGGCTTCACAAATATTGTCCTCTAAAACGTCAATTGTCTCTGGCTTGTCGGCGTAACACTTATCTTTGAGGGCACCCCACAAATAGTAGTCCAACGGTGTGAAATCGCAGCTCCGAGGTGGCCAAACGACATCAGCTCTGCGGCTGATAATGCGATCTTCAAAAACGGGGCGCAAAACATCGAGTGTAGCTTCGGCTGTGTGGCACGTAGCGCCGTCCTGTTGAAGCCAAATGTTGCCAATATCCTCCTCTTCAATTTTTGTGAACAAAAATTCGTTCAACATGGCCCGATAACGATGGCCATTGACTGTAACGGCCACTCCTTGCTCATTTTCGAAGAAAAATGGCCCAATTATGACTCTGGATCAAAAGCCGCATCAATGTATGCGTGCTGGTTTTCTGTGTCCCAAATGCGACAATTTTGCTTGTTTACATACCCGCCAAGATCAAAATGAGCTTCATCTGAAAAGATGATTTTTTTGGCAAAATCGGCATCTTCTGTAAGTCGATCGCAGGTCCACTCAGCGAAGCGAAAACGCATTAGATGGTCAGTTGCCTTCAACTCCTGAACCAATTGGACTTTGTATGGCGTCATACCAAGGTCTTTATG
Organism: Pherbina coryleti; assembly: GCA_943735915.1. NCBI lineage: Eukaryota > Metazoa > Arthropoda > Insecta > Diptera > Sciomyzidae > Pherbina > Pherbina coryleti. The sequence goes on from OX030951.1 coordinate 64,040,005, forward strand.
CAAAATTCGTCTCAATGATGTCTCCGAAATGTTCAATTGCTGAGAACGACGGTGAATTGATGTTGATGCCGCTTCACGCACACTTTCTGCCACAGCAGCAATATTCTCGGGTGTACGCACCGTTTTTTTGGCTTTTCACGCTTTGGTTTATCGATGAGAATGCCAGTTTCATTCACTTTTTTCACAAGATAACGAACATACGGAGCTGACGGTGATTCTGTTCTTCCAAAATCCGTACGCAATTTTCGCACACATTCTGCAACATTACCATGATTTTCAAAGTAATGTCGTTTGCTTTTATAGAATCAATAACCAGTATAGCTTTGCGATAGCTTACATCAAGTTTTTGATGTAACGTTTTGCTCAGCATAGGTCAACACCAACTTGGCTACAGGCCTGGTATCGACTAACAGCTGCTTTAAGCTAGCAATAATATTGCTTTATTTTCGAAGCTTAAATAAATAGCCGTTGGATATGAACAGTGTTGCCGTGACGGTTCTAAAAAAGGTATGCATAAAAAGGTCAAAAATTTATCCAAATGTATCCACCTCAAAAAAAAAAAACAAGTATCTAAATGTATCCACCTCAAAAAAAAAAAAACAAGTATCTAGAAACCTTGATTCAATTCCATCTGACACAGAAAATTTTTTCAATAGAATTAATTTTTCTGTTCGGTCGTCATCTCTCTGCAGACAATGGCAAACCTCAGAGAGTAAATAATGCTATGTATAGCTTGTTGAGAACATGCACATAAGCCGTTCGGAGTCGGCATAAAACTAGTTAGTTAGTCCAGTTCTTGATCAATTGTGTACACTGAAAAAAAAATGTTTTAAAATTGACGACAGTTGTTATTAATTTGACGATATTTGTGTTTAAAAAATAGCTTGCAACAAATTTCGTCAAAGTAAGAGCAAATGTTTTTAAAAATTTTGAAAATCGTATGAAAAAAAAGTCAAATTATGAACACATTCTTTGAACACATTGTGTTCAATTTTAAGCTAATATATTTTTTTCAGCGTACAAACATTTAATAACACGCACAACACAAATTGATCATAAGAAGTTCGGTCAAAGTTCTTTCAAGGGCTTAAATGGCCAGTTTATTTTTTATTTTATTATCCAAGTATTTAATTTCAAAAAAACGATAAAAAAATTCATCTTTTAAACACAAAAAAGGAGTTTTGAATTTTTTAAAAAGTTAACCTATTTTTTAAGCTTTAATAACAATTTTATTTATTTCATATTAAGACCAATGTAATTGTAAAAACAAAACATGTATATAAAATAATAAAAAAAAAATATAAAGAAGAAACTTAAATTTTAGTACTTTTATGCAAGACATTTATATAAAATAATAAATAATCATATTAGAAAGGAACAGTGAATGACATTGAAGCCAATGTAATAAGCTGCCACCTTTTATGTTTATATTTTTTTTTTGTACTTATACTTTTGACAAACAAAAACATTTTTTCATGTTAAAAAAGATTTTTCAAAAAAAGTATCCAAATTTAAACTAAGGCTAAAAAACAGTATCCATCAATTTTTGAAGAAAAAAAGTATCCAAATGGATCCATTTGGATCCAAACGGCAACACTGGATATGAATATAAAAAGATTATAAACGAGGCGGAAATTTAATTTATGCATGCAAAATCCCTCAACTGATAACTTATTATCTTAATATTTTCCATGAAAATGCCTTGAAAATTAAAAAAATCAACTCTAATCCTTATCCCACACACAAACCATCAATGCATATTGGATATTTTCACGGATTTATGCAACAACCAGCGTAAATTCGAACCAGACTTTATTTACTTAACCCATTTCTGGCCAAGACAAGCAAATTTTTTTTCCCGGTGAAATCCTTATAATAGCTAGGTTGTATGTTCCCCAAAATGGATCTGAAATGGTCAAAAAATTTTTCCGCTTTTCCGTTCACCTGGAGCAGCAGGGTGCGAAAACGCACCCGTGGCAACTAAGATGCACAAGAACTTTTTTTGGGAATAGTATAAATATATGAAAAATCAAAATTTGCGTGATGGTTAGTTATACTTTTATTTAACAAAAAAAAACATAAAATATAAGTTCATATGTTTTGCCAAGCCCTAAAACATTAAGGACACTGTTTTTACAATGAAAGGCAATGTTTGATTTAAATTTTTTACATTTTAGTCGTTTTGATGCATTAAAATTTACATGCTCAGGAACATTGATGCGTGGCAATGTTGATGGTCAAAAATCTTCTTCATCGCTGAGCTCCTCCACATTATCATCTAACTCAGGTTGTTTATCATCCGCTAATATTAGATTTCTGGCTATCTCCGATCTGAAATCAAGCTGTGGCATTGATTTTATATTTTTATCTTTACATGCAAGACAGTGTAATTTCCACGCGTTAAAGTGTTGGTAAAGTACTAAAATTTTTACTTTACTTTACTAAAGTACTTTTTCTCGGTCAATTGTGTACAAACTTAATAACACGCACAACACAATTGATCATAAGAAGCTAGGTCAAAGTCCTTTCAAGGGCTGAAATGGCCAGTTATTTATTTTTTTATTTTTAAAGTACTAAAATATTAGCACTAGCAAGCAAAACCAAATACAATAAATTCAAATTAGTTTTGCAATTAAATTTTATATAATATATTGAAAACAAATTTTTTTGAGCTCTAGACCAATCATGTTGACAACAAGGCAACATGAAGAACAAAGAAGGCAACAACCAATAACAACTACAACGGCTCTGTATAGAGCAAATCACACAGCTCGACTATACAGACTGTTTCATTGGCCGCTACATCAACTCATCAGTAGCCTTTGTATGACTTTACACTGTGATCCACTCAAGCTACTTAGGTTCAACTTATAGTAGTTAGTATCCATTAGTATGATAGAAAAATCAGGCTAAGCGACACGGGTGCGTTTTCGCACCCAACGAAAAGCAATGCATATATATCGCAATTACATTTACTTTACATTATACAGTAAATCATTTATTATTTTTTGATTTATTTTCATCACTTTAGATAATTCTAAGACATTTTTTCCTTCGTTAAGTATTTTTTTTTTATTTTTTAAAATAGGTCAAAAATGGAATCTTTTTATCTGGTAGGGGAAGAGAGTATGGTTGGGGAATGCTTAATTCGAACTTACAATACGAAGTTAAAATATCAAACATTCTTTTTATGCATTAACATCAAAATAAAGTTACATGTATTGTTTATTATAAAATTTCGCAACTTTTGGATGCGAAAACGCACCCTTTGGCAAGAAATGGGTTAAGGCGTTACCCCGACTTGCTGTGCAAAATATAGGTTGTTTTCATGAAAATAAAAACTACTTAAATTTTTTAAACAACCATTATATCCTTTTAAAGTAAACTCTTCAGTTATATTTGTTTTTTTTTTTTGAAAAATATTGTATAGTCTTGTAACAAATGATTGTAAAAAAATTGTGTTCTAACTGGATCACCTGAAAGAAAAAAAAGCCAATAGATTTAGTTAAATGACAATATAAACTAGTGTCGTCTGATCGATTCATTTAAAAAGTATGCATTTTTAAAGAAATGGCAGACATTCGTTGTAATGGTGCGATTTTCACTAAAAATACTTTCGCTTTTTGGCTATAAAATGGTAATTTTACTAGTTTTAAGTTTCAGTAAACTTCAGTTTACACGAAGAAAATAATTTTTTTTAAACATACATACACTGAAAAAATATATTAGTTTAAAATTGAACACAATGTGTTCAAAAAATGTGTTCATAATTTGACTTTTTTTTCATACGATTTTCAAAATTTTTAAACGCATTTGCTCTTACTTTGACGAAATTTGTTGCAAGCTATTATTTAAACACAAATATCGTCAAATTAACAACAACTGTCGTCAATTTTAAAACATTTTTTTTTCAGTGTAGAGCCATTTATTCCAGGCCCATATGGTAGCTCTTTCACCGACGATGCTACTTATAGATTTGCTGTTGCGTTTCATCATTCTTCTCTCATGAGTGCTCTCGGTCGCGCACTTCTATGTCACTGTAACCCGGGCTCTTTTCCACTTATGTGTGCTCATATGAGTGTTACCTCCGATGGCGTTCAATAAAATTGACTTAGATAATGAACAAAACTTGCAGTTAAATATAACATAAATCCCGGAAAAACACATGTCTCGAGTTGTCAAACATTCGAACTGAAAATTTAAACAATAAGAGGCATCCAAAATTTATTTCTGAAATTCCATACATTATATGAATGCCAGAAATACGAGTTGAATACCAGGTATACGACCCTTTTCGCAGACGTATAACTTGCAAATAGGTATATTTAAAAAATTTGCAAGAAAGCAAAAATCGATGCAGTTG